>CAHIKZ030004263.1:2415000-2480000 GCA_903632075.3 Acanthosepion pharaonis
TTGTGTCGAATTCATTACATTCACTTACGTGCTAATAACCTTGGGAAAGCTATGAATCCTCTTCTTCTCCCCACCACCCCAGCTATGTGTAAATAGCAAGACAGTCCGAGTTCTATAGCCTTGGATGGCAACTGATCTACCGCATGACACATAACTGACTGACTAACCATGGGATTTATGCTAAATATGGCGGTTTGCTCGGAGAGGTGACAGTTACATCTGCTCAAGAGAAATGTGGTCCGACCAAACTTGTTGATTTTATATTAGCCACAAAGACACAAAAACACTTAACAGACATAACTTGTAACTCCTATTCAATAAAACTTAGAAACCTTAGTTTCAGTAAGACTCCACTAGATTGCTTTTTATGGGGACATATGAAAAGTAATGTTTATTCAACTAAACTTCGATCTTTAGAGGAATTGCAAGCTAGGATAACTGATATGATTGAAGGTATTGCAATTATTTTTCGGAAAACAACAGAATCATATTATCCTTTGTATTCGTAATGATGGTTGGAAAATAACAATCCCAATAATAAATTTAAAAGGTCTTCTTTCTGATCCTTTTAACAAATTGTCTTTGTCATATATAATTACAAAGCTACAAGTATTTTAAATTTACACGGAATTTATGGACACCTTGTATTTGTCGATTTTATTATAAATATGAAGACGATTGGAAGTAAACGTGGAGGTTGAAACTCGACTGCTTATGGTTGAGATTTTAAAGAAGTGTTGTTTTGGTTTAATACATTTGTTTTGTTTTGTTGTTGTTGTTTCTTTTGACTAGATAGATGTCACCTGTTGATATGGTGGTGCATTAGTATGTATGTATGTGTGTATGTATGCATGTATTATTCTTGAAAGCGCTTAGGACGACTGGGAAAACCTTGGCAGAGATCTCAATAAGTGGCGCAGAGTTGTTGTAGAAGGATGTAAGTCAGCAAAGGAAAAGGATTTAGCACATAAAGCACTGAAAAGGGGCTTGAAGAAATGTATTACCAGGTATTTGGATGACAGCACTGCAAGCTGGAAATGCGAGACATAGTCGTATCCTACTGTCAAAAGCTTGGTATGTTAATCATCTGAAATCACATAGCTGACCTCACTTTGTGTTACCTCCACGAGCCGGTGATACTAGATATGTGATCTGCAGGGAATTATGTGAATCGACATTTGGATTTAAGCGGCATATGGTGCTACACAAGAATAACCTACCACAGCAACATCCGCTTAACCCTATGAAGACACTGGAGCACATTTGTCATTTATGCTACAGGCCTTGCAAATCAGCTGATGGTTTGAAGAGCCACCTTCAAAGTCATTCGAGAGGAAGCTAGATGATCTAGATTTGATGTAGGTGTTGATGGGCAAGACGGCAGTCATCTGTGAAGATGGGGCAATCAACATCATTCTTTAGTGGGTATTCTATGTCTACTCTATGACTTTTCTGCATCTGTTTAAGTAATTATATATACAGATGTACAACAGATGCACAACAGATGTATAACAGTGCAGTCAGTTCCGCGCTGACAACATACGTTATTTTATAATCGAATGATATACTACATAGACAAAGCATTTGCTACGCCACAAGTTTTATCCATCGAGTGAAGATGAAATTCATTACAGCCGTTATGATTTAACAGTATCTACGAATGGCGTGTAACCATATTACCGCTTTTTAATTCTCAACGTTATCACGTTTGAATTATGTATTTTTATTCAGCTTATCTTCATACAACTAATTACTCTCTTTTGTTATTTTCCGTTTTGGCCTTCGCCATTAGCTTTCTCCTTAGATTCAGTTCGTTTTTTTTAGTTGCTTTCTTCTGTGTTTGGTTATTAGTTTAACCCATAGGCATTATTGGTACAAATACAGCTTGTGCGTTAACTATTTTCATTGAGTACATTGTTTGTGGAATGATAAAAGCAGACGATATCTTAATGGAGTTTGTTTAATATGAAAAGTATGACAGCAGCTGGAAAGGGAGAAGGAAGAGGGGAAGAAAGTAAACTAATCATATGAAATCAGGAAAATATCTATTAAATGACGAGACTAAAAAAGAAGCAAAAACAACTTTAATAGAACGATAAATGAACCAAAACCAACAACTCGTTAAAAATACCTCTATTCTAGGACTGATTAAATTAGATGACCAAAAAGTCAAACGATTAGGAATATTTTCCATCAGCTGAAATTTTGTATTCTAATAAATATCAAGAACTTTAATTGAATTTTATATAAGGAGGGCGAGTGACGAGTTTAAAATAGATGGTTTTTGTGATTGTCTTTTTCGTTTGATATTCCCTATAAATATACACTGACCTCATTAAATATATATATATATATATATATATATATATATATATATATATATATATATAGAGAGAGAGAGAGAGAGAGAGAGAGAGAATCAAAAAAAAGAGAGAAAGAACTGATGTTCAAATCAAAAGGCCATGGTGCCTGCTAAATTCACGTCACATGCAATCTTCAGAACTGGATCGACACACGTTCGATTTCCTATACTACATATTCACTGTTATAAACATATATATATATATATATATATATATATATATATATATATATATATATATATATATATATATATATATGTATATTTGTCAAGCTGAGTTCCTCAAGGAGACGCATTGTTTTAACAAGTTTTCTTTTTCTCACAGGGTGCTAAGTCAAGACTACTGGCTTGCCACTCATACATAAAATATAGTTACTTTTCAATCACCCTATATATATATATATATATATATATATATATATATATATATAATTGTAATTCTGCATACTGATTGTTGGTGCTACTAGCAAGAGTAAAAAAGGTTGATTGATTGATTTGTTTGTTTAACAGCATATCCTCTCCTTATGGGTCAATGATTTTTATTGGGACACCACCTCTAGTTAGCTGGACGTTGACAGTTCTTTTTCCGATCTTATTTTTCCTCCTAGGAGGTTGCTAACAACTTGCCTCAAAAACCTGGAGTACCCACCAACGTACATACACATATATAAGTTTTAACCAAGTTAAAAATTGTAGACAATATTTTTTATTTAATTCAAAATAATTGCTTACCTTGACTTTCCCGAGCTGATAGTGAAAGATGAATTTTCTCCATGCCATTGAGTTTCGATCGAGGACACAAAAAGATTATCAGCTGATAATCAAAAACTTGCATTTAATATGAAAATTTATATTCATTTTTCCCCTCGAGCTGGTGCACAGAGGAGGAGGTCGGGAAGCGGCATATTGACAAATGTATTTTTTAGCAAAACATACAGGTACCAACTCACTTTCAAAAAAATAAAATTGTAAACAATGTTCTATTTTTTTTTAATACAAAATAACTTCTTATCTTCACGTTCTCGAGGTAATAGTAAGAGAGGGAAAAGACATTGAACATATCGATAGGTGTGTGTGTGTACGCGCGTCTATATGCGTGTGAAGGTAATTACATGCATGAAAACATAAAGAGAGCTTTTTAGCGAATATGCTATCGGAGAAATTACGAGACTTATTGATGTATTTATAATTGCAAGGAAGGATCATTCATGTTTCACTGGTTTTGGAAATTATTTTAAGAGATTCAAACTCGCTTTTCCAAATTTATTTTTGTTTTTCTTTCAAAATATCAAAAACGAAAAAGGGTAAAAAACAGTATTTAGTAAGTATATTCAGTTACAAAATATACATTTCGTATACAAAATTTATAGATTTTTCATTTATAGATTTTTCATATATTTCAACATTCAAATCGATTCGAAAATATAAAAATTCCTCTTTAACCTACATCTCCAAAACAGTGCCTGTATTGCTGACAAGATCAAAGTCTGTATCTTCTGTTCAGATTTATTTATTTTATACGTTCTTTGCTGCGCCATACTGGGCTTGGTTCTAAGGCATTTAGGCAGTTTTTAATAGTCTGATCATTTTCAATTAAATTTCCTACAAAAAACTATCACCTTTTTTCTTTCCGTAAAAATTGGGGCAGTAGAGTTAGAGATTCCTTGGATAATTATACAAACATTCATTCAGTTACGTACCATAGGTGATACACGCATGGGCGATCTTGTCTCTTTTGATTCATGACAGACTCAGCAGAAGATTTTCCGCAGTAGATTGCCGTTTCTTTCTGAATTAGACTGATTGCCAACCAAAGGTATACGACCCAGTCTGTCCTGCCATTCAACCCAAGCAGGGAGAAAAGGTTATTTGCGCGTATGACAATATAATGAACACGATTGGAATTCGAACACGGCTCTTCCTTTTCTTATTCAGAGCCGATATTACACTACGATGCAGATGCATTACGCGTTGCAAAATTCAAGACATCATTTTATATATAAATGTATAAATTAAAAGATTTGCAATAGAACATTGGTGTATATTTTTGCCTTTCTCCTATGCTATGGGTGAAATAGCAGTGTATACTGGTGGCTTCTTTAGCCTTGGATAGAAACTAGTCTAAGAGAAAGAAAGCTCTGAATTCGAAACTATGAAGAGAAACGACACTATTTTTCCAAAAGGTCGTGTCAATTTCCAGAATGAATCTGTTGAGAATTATGACTGCATAACAAGCCTCAAAGGATCGTGAGATTACGCATATGAAATGGTTGGTTGGCCCTCATATGACATGTCGTTTGTAGTCGCTCTTTCACAGACGTGCTGTCGTCCCCTCTGTCTTTTTACAAATACTTATACGCTAACTGCTCCGACGATCTATTTTCTCTTGTTCCCAAACTGCATGAATTTAAACCCGCCACTAGATCGGCATCACAGTCCCACTCTTTTACTGTCGGAACGGTTAAATGTAGCCGTCTCTTCTACTCCAATATCTTCATGTCCCGCACTTCCCATCTGTGGGACTCTCTTACTTGCATCCCTGATAGCAATAATCTCATAGCAACGGTTTGTGGGAAGAAGCTGTTAGAGTGGATCTTACATATCACCAGTGGAATACGAAGGGAATAAGGATGGTTCGCTACAATGTATATGGCATGGTGAGTCTTAGTTGTAAATGTCAGAATAGGTGGAACTAAGGAATGTTATTCCTCTGAACATTTTCCGTGTAAATAGCGATAGAGTAGCGAGAGACATAACATTTCGTCTCGGGAAAAGGGACTGTAATCACTCACAAGGTCGCAGAGATGCCTTTCGACTTAAGAATGGAAGTGAAAACTGAGCATCTCTTGCCCATATATGGCAACAGTACTCCATTTACGACCTGCTCTGGTTCTTCAAATTCTGTTTACAGACAAGATAAGTTAACGCTTATTACTGTTACTATTATTATTACTGTTTTGATGGAGAGATTTTTTCTTTTCTTTTTTTTTTGTGAAACACTATCTTCATTATTACCGTATATCATATTATAAATAGCTGTCTTATCTAAGTGAACAAACAGCTTGGAATCGGAATTTCAATCTAAAGGTGGTGCATTACAAACTACCACATATATACAATTATTTTAAATTTATTTACCGGAAACTCTCCTGTATTTTTATGAACGCTGTTATAGTAATTTAATTCAAGAAATGTTCAATATTAAATAATTGTAAACCATAATTTGCTACCTCGCCTCTTTTTTTTTTCTTCTGCCAAAAGTCTGTCTGCAACAATTATCAGCGGCTTCTTTTCGGGGGAAAATGCGAGACAGAATTCACACTGGAAAGTCATTTAAAAGTCTAAGCTGAATTATTTGAATGAACCTGCTAATGATAGTCTGTACTGAGGATAACAAAATGTTAATGATAAACACATTAACCAAAAACCAATTCTTGTATAACTTTGCATTGCAACGTTTTATTTTAGTCTCGAGAAAAAATAACACATGGTACAATTCCCTCGGTAAGAGATGCATTCGTTATTTTAAAATGTTCAAAATTGGCTCTACAATGATTCCATCGAAAGCATTTATAAAATATACTGAATACCCGGTGTGTAGTAAATAAAATATTAGAAGTACGTCCATAATCTTCAAACCTGTCAGTATTTTGATTGATAATTTTATGATGAGATACAGAGACAGACGTCTGTCAATTATTAATTTTTTTCCTCTCATTATATAGCAGTTAAAGTTAATATTGTACTTTTAAAGAAGCAAATTAAAACACTTCTGTGTGCCTTTTGTTAATAAGTAAATGACAATGCTATAAAAATATAAACGCAGATAGGTTGATAAACTGATTTGTTTTTTTACGACTTGACAACTTTTTGAAGGTTATTTAAAGCCAGAAAATATTTTCAGACTAGCAGCATGGCCCGGCGTTGCCCGTGCTTGATTCAAAGATCGTACGACTCATACAGCAATCGCTATCACTTGACTTAAAATATTTTTGCCCTTCCTTGCCTTTAAAGGAGTGCCCTTTGCCGTGCTGATGTTGCTACATGCCTTACTTCTTGCCTATCTCACACTGCAAATTTTTTCTAAGCTCTATACTAAACATTAAATCTGTTACGAAAAAAGAACTAAACAAAATGAACACAAAACGATCAGCTTTAAAAAAGGACTCGTGACTGGAAAAACCGAATAAAAAAAGAATGTTAACAACAAATACTTTCTCACACCCAATCCAAGTTCTGTGGAATCAGAATCAACGTTGAGTTTAAGCAAGCGCATGAGCCAACTGGAGTAAAGTGCTTTGCAGGTTTAAATTTTTCCCACTTGTGACGAATGCAGCTATCGATTTTTTTTTTGCATGCTAGTTAACATTCGTGTCAGTCAACTGTTTGCTCTCACGCTGGCCAATAGAATCTTCCTGCCTATTCGTGGCAGCCAGCTATAGGCTCTCACTCTGGCCAGTAGAAAATGGCCGCAAACTACATGAAAACTGCCTTAGAAGCATGAAAAAATCGGTTTTTCCCACTATCGATGGGAGTTGGGAAATGCAAGGTCGGTCTTGGCCTTTCCGCTAACTTGGAGCATGTGCATGTAAATTTTGGTGAAAATCCATTGAAAATTGCGGCCGTGCATTCGTTACACACACACATCCTGCCTTTTATAGATAGGGATTGTAAGAATTTTCTTTTTTGAGATAATGAATTACTTATATAATTCATACTAATTAACCCCTAACAGGCATGGACAGAAGAGGAGGATTCTATAGTTTCCTAAGGGTATCTGCGAGTAAGTGAATAAAAAACCCAACTGGAATTGTAAATCAGTTCTCCGATTTCCAATTCCGTCCCTAACATCGAAGCTTACAGCACCTGGTATTCCCAAGCGGTTACCCATCTAAGTACTGACCAGGCTCGATGTTACTTAATTTCGGTGATCCGATGTTTAGACGAGACATGGTCGTAAGCTCATAGATAGATAAGTTCATAGATACTAACACGTAACAATAAAAAGGGTTTTAACAGGTTGGTAAAAAGGTACAGAAATCGCCTGAGTAGTCAATTTAATTTCGGTGATCCGATGTTTAGACATGGATAGATAAGTTCATGGTCGTAAAAGTACAGAAATCGCCTGAGTAGTCAATTTAATTTCGGTGATCCGATGTTTAGACGAGACATGGTCGTAAGCTCATGGATAGATAAGTTCATAGATACTAACACGTAACAATAAAAAGGGTTTTAATAGGTTGGTAAAAAGGTACAGAAATCGCCTGAGTAGTCAATTTAATTTCGGTGATCCGATGTTTAGACGAGACATGGTCGTAAGCTCATGGATAGATAAGTTCATAGATACTAACACGTAACAATAAAAAGGGTTTTAATAGGTTTTAGAAATCGCCTGAGAGTCAATTTAACGGTGATGGTTTAGACGAGACATGGTCGTAAGCTCATGGATAGATAAGTTCATAGATACTAACACGTAACAATAAAAAGGGTTTTAATAGGTTGGTAAAAAGGTACAGAAATCGCCTGAGTAGTCAATTTAATTTCGGTGATCCCATGTTTAGACGAGACATGGTCGTAAGCTCATGGATAGATAAGTTCATAGATACTAACACGTAACAATAAAAAGGGTTTTAATAGGTTGGTAAAAGGGAAATCGCCTGAGATAGTCAATTTAATTTCGGTGATCCGATGTTTAGACGAGACATGGTCGTAAGCTCATGGATAGAACATAGTTAACACGTAACAATAAAAAGGGTTTTAATAGGTTGGTAAAAACAGAAATCGCCTGAGAAGTAATTTAATTTCGGTGATCCGATGTTTAGACGAGACATGGTCAAAGCTCATGGATAGATAAGTTCATGATACCAACACGTAACAATAAAAAATCAATTTAATTTCGGTGATCCCATGTTTAGACGAGAATGGTCGTTCATGGATAGATAATAGATACTAACACGCAAATAATAAAAAGGGTTTTAATAGGTTGGTAAAAAGGTACAGAAATCGCCTGAGTAGTCAATAACTAGCTCAGTTACGAACTTCTCTGTCTATCTATCTCCCCCATGTCAACTAACATGCCACTATTTAAAGTCTTTGTTCACAGACAAGTTCATCTTCAAGAGGGGTGGTAGGTTTACGACACAACAGATACATGCAACTTTTTGAGATAGGTAAGAACAGGTTTAGATAATCCGATACAGAGAGAAAGAAACAAAATGAGATAGGTTGAGAATGAATTATATAAAATGATAGATAGATAAATAGAGCTCATAGATGCATATAAACATTTTGAGATAGCTAAGAACAGATTTAGGCAGTCCGATAAAGTGAGAAACAAAATAAGATAGGTAAGAACGGACCGAGATAGATAGATAGATAGATAGATAGATAGATAGATAGAAGAGCTACTGGTTGAGCTTCGTAAGATGTCAGAGTCTAACTATGCAACACTAATGCCACATTATATGTGGATTAAGTTACTGAGACGGGTTCTAAGCTCTGTAGTTCAGCATTGCAAAAATATATTCTAACACGTTTTTAGCACAACTGGGGCAGCTATTCTTAAAATCTTCCATTAAAAGAGACTCAACTCCACTTGATTGAAATCAAATAAACGGGAAAATCAGGGCCCCGAGCGAGTAATGTTGGCGTGCAGTAGAATTTAATATCAAACTTCTTACCACGTCTTCAACAACAACAGCATCGGATAGATAGATAGATAGATAGATAGATAGATAGATAGATAGATAGATAGATAGATAGATAAACATAATGAGATAGATAAACATAATTAGATAGATAGATAGATAGATAGATAGATAGATAGATAGATAGATAAACATAATGAGATAGATAAACATAATGAGATAGATAGATAGATAGATAGATAGATAGATAGATAGATAGATAGATAGATAGATAATTTTATGTGTACATAAGTAAATCTCTGGTTATATACAAAAGAAAAGGGCTAAAAAATATATATATATATATATATATATATATATATATATATATATATATATATATATATATATATAATGGTTGTTCAAAATTATTAACATTACTGTTTCATATACCTATCTAATGAATCGAACGTGAGGTAAAATTAAGGGCTTGGGGCAAGTAAAGCTATTTATGAAGAATGCTATCAGCGCGGGCAATCTTCTTCTATGCATTGTGTTCCTTAAGAACGTTCGCGATTATGACTCTCCACAACTTCCTGTCCTTTATAACTCTTAATAAATGTTGCCTTTTTGTTATCCTAAAACTTGTTCCACCATCCATTTACTCAGGCTCGTTAAGTAGGTTACGACTAGTTTTCCTCTGTCCATCCTGCCTTCAGTCTATCCTGTGAGTATCAAATTTTGCAAGCCCTCTTTTTTGGTCCCTGGATATTTCAACTGTCCCTTGCCATGTTAGGTCCATGGTATTCTCAGCATCCTTCTGTAGAACCACATTTCTCTGGATTCAAGTATCTTCTTCATCTGTGATGAGATTGTCGAGCATTCACTACCATATAGGAGGACAGATATTACTTATAATGGTTCGTTACACGTTTCTGTGTTTCTAACGAAATTTTTCTTTGCTGAGGTTTTGAAAAGTCCTCTTGTCTTACAGTGCCTTCTATTTTTGTATCTATACTGGATTCTATTCGTATGTAGGCGATTTGCTGCCAGTATAGATTCTGAGTCATTCTAAAATCCTTTCCAAATATGTCAAGGTTGCCTAATGTAATACAAAGGCTGAAAAAACTATACCTATATTCCACAGATTACACAAATGCATTTGATAATATATGACGCAAAGATTTAGTCGCAATACTAGAAAAGCTTTATTTACATGAAATTGATATTGGAGTATTCTGTTCATCTATGGAGAAAAGAAAGGACTAGAAAACATACTGAACACAAGAGAGGCAAGGATAATCAGCGATTAACCTATTTTACCATTAAGACGAGTTAATATTTGTGTGCTCAACTTGTTATCGATGCTGAATGGTCAAATTGGCAGCTGATCTCAAAATGACATACAATCTTTTTTTGTTTAAAGCAAAAAATAGTCTATTAATTTTAACACCTTTTTTAATCGTCTGAGAACCATTTTTGCCTGACTGAAGGTAATCACCAGGGAATTGACTCCTTGCTCCCCTTAGAGATAACGTTTTCTGGTGACTTGAAATAGAAAGATTATGTTGAATTAATTGCTAAGTATGCTGCTAGAAAAGTTGATTCATTGTGTCGTACTAGACAATTTTTCTTGACAGAATCTATTTTACACATGTCTATCATTCGTCCATGTATCGAATATTACAGTCACATTTTGTCTGGTACCGTGTCATTAGAGATTCTTGATAAAATACAAAGAAGAATCTGAAATGTTATTCGTCCTGTGTTAGCTCCAGTCACTTCCCTGTGCCTTTTCTATAATTATTGTCATGGACTTTCCTCTTTGGTAACTAGATTTATGACGGCAAGGTCTTATCCTTTTACAGTTGAAATAGCTAGATGTAACCGTAAGTTCTATGCTAACAGATTACTCTCTCGCACTTCTCGTTTATGGAATATGCTCCTGGCTACTTGCTTTGCAATCAACTTTGACCTTCAAAAATTTAAATGCAACGTCAATCATTATCTTCTTTTTTCTTCATTCCCGTTCTTTTATTGTTATCTCTTCTAAATAATGTTTTCGTTTTGTCATATTTCTCGCACTCCCTGCAAATTAGTGGCTACATTTCCTAGCATGGGGTGAAATGATTAAAAAGAAAACAAAAGAATTTCAGTGATTGGAGGGGGAAAAGTGGACAAAGGGTGATAGAATATTGTTAAAAATAACACAGAACAAAACAAAACGTAAAATTCTGGAAAATCTTGATAGTTTACATGCAGAAAAGACAGCCCACATTTTCTTTTTTCTTTTTTATACAGTGAGGTTCACCATGTACATGATCAGTAAAGAGGCAGATTATGAGGATAGGAGGGGAAGATAACGTCTAAACCTAGATTTGAACAGGTTAAGTTTGTAATGATCGGGGAAACATTCTCTTGGAAATCGGTTCTACAGAGCAGTGGTTCGATGAAAGGAGCTGTTTGAGTGGCACTTACTTCTCACCAATTGAATACAGAGGAAATGTAGGTGCTTTGCTAAACTAAGTACCGCCCGGTCCACATTCCTCCCCCTTCTCTTGGACATGAGTAGAGGCTTACGCCTTGTTTCTTGTTTATGAAGGGGTTTCCGGTAGTCTCTCTCTCTCTCTCTCTCACTGGCCTCTGTATCTCCAGTTGCCTTGATCTATCCACTACTATTCTCCTCATCCTTTCTTCTATCACTCCTATCTGATCTTGCTCCAAATTTTTTGTAACCCCTTGCGTCCTAGTGGCTTTCCGTCTTGCTTGGGGTGAAACGCTTAAAAAAAAAAGAAGTAGCATAGCTGCTCCTGACCGTAACAGTTAGAAGTGGCGAAACCAATGAATGCAGCTCATCCGAGCACTTTCCATGGAAAAAAGCGATATAGCGGTGAGAGGTTTGCATGTGAGAGATATTTAGCTACCCCCACACACACACACACACCGAGGGTTACATGTGGCACAAGGCCGGGTTTAACGTGGGATCTCCGAGCCCGTAGGCTCGGCCAAAAATATTCCCTCTTCAAACCCGCATAAACGGGTTCAGGGGCAGTCAAACACCCCGAAAGAGACTCTGCCCTTCGGCGGAGCCTCGTCCGGGTTCCTTTCCGCCCGAAGGCAGAGAGTTACAGGAAAGTGAGGAAATGGTAGCTCCCGCCCAAATATGGTGACAGTACTCCATTTTAAGCCTGATCAGGTTCTTGTAACTTCACTGTATTCTATGAGACTTATTGATATGTCCCGGAAAGGGATATATTTGATCGAAGTAGCTAATTTGGTTTGGCTACTGTAACCAAGTAGTACACGGTAGCAGTAATCGACTGGTACTCGTCGTAGTCGCAGGTAATAAGTGTAGATCAATAGAATAGCCAATGGCGTAGTCCAATGGGCGTCGTCATAGTCTTAAACTCTGTCGTACCTACACGTCCGTCTGTATTTATGATGGACACCAGCTAATCATATTCCAGTGAGGGGGAACACAGGTGCATGCATATTCCATTATATTACTTATCAAATGCATATCAACAGACGATGTTATTTCTGGGATATTAACAATGATCATCTTATGAAAACAAAGTTTTAATCCGATCTCTTTTGTTTTCTGAATTATATCGTCTGTTCTTCTCCTTGATATCTTGACTGCATAAATTTAAGACTACTGCCTTGTTCTTTTACTGTTGAATTAGCTAGATGTAACCGTAAGTTCTATTCTCCCAGTTTTTTTTTCTCGCATTTCTCGCCTGTGAAATTTTTTTTTCTATTTTCTTGGTTCCCTGACGCTTACTTTCTTCAAGAATTTAAATTCGATGTCAATGGCGATCTTCTGTCTTCCTAAAATTTCTTCTTTTATATTGTCCTTTCTACTCTCTAAAGTTTCTCATACTCTTTCACTCTCACGTGCTTGGAGGTGAAAGGATAAAAAATATTACAATCAATGAGAGAAAATAATGAATATTATTTTGTATTAAACAAATCTAATACAAAGATATAATAGGGAAGACCTTGAGTAGATTGAAAGAAAACAAGTAGTCAGTTTCTTTGTCTTCGCAGAAGAGGCGACTACTAGTCTACAAGGCTGAAAATCAGTATTGTTTTTCAGAAAATTTAAATTGTCATCATTGATTCATAAAAATCATTGAAAATAGAACGGAATATATTTACTGCATACGCACACATCTACAGTATAAAAATTCAAACATTGTGTATTTGTTGATGTGAGAACAAAAAACAACACCTTTTTGCTCAAATTCTTTAACTTGGAGAAATGTCGGAGAGTAGGATTCAGCGTACTTCCGTTTCTTTCCTACTACTGTGACAGTTAACTGCTTTTACTTATAAATATGGTCAACAGACATATTAGAGTAAGATTTGAGGAGTACTTGATTTACTCAAATTTTCCGTTTTTTATGAGTATTTAATAAATCACTACTTTTCTCAACCTAGTCTTCTCTTCCTTCGATACCCTCTCTAACTACGGCCTTCTTAGTTCTCGTTTATTTTGAACAAGGACATCATCACAACTGAGAGTAAAACATTTTCCAGTTTAAATCAGGCCCCACAGGCTTGCGAGTAATTAGGCAAGTATAAAGTGACAAAAATCTCTATCCAATGAAATTAACTCTAATATTATTAACAGCTAATTACACAATAGTTACTATGCAGGGCTTTCTTCTCAAGTAAATAAAAATAATAAACAAATTAGAATCCGTAACCTGTTTTCATTATTTTCCTCAGCCATAGTGACATATCAATGCAGGTACGTTAATGATGTTAAAAATTAAGCTGAATGATTATTCCAGATAATTAAAATGTTTATGTTATAATTATCACTTTCTATTAAGAAGCAAGCGAATAAAGCTCCTAAGATTCAAGTGGTGCTGATGATTATGAGAAAAGTAGAGAAAACAATGAAATAACAATAATTAATAAGACAGAAGATAGCTATTGACATTGCACTTAAATTTTTAAACATTAAAGTTGACTGAAAATCAAGAAGCTGGTAGAGATTCTCATAATGAAAAGTGATGTAACATTAATGAGGCTGCAGAAAACGCTGATTAATATATATATATATATATATATATATATATATATATATATATATATATATTAGTAATTACACATATGTTTTTTTTGTTTTTTTAATTTCTGGGTCTCGTGGAAGCAACGCTACATTGTATGTAAATTTAAATTTCCAGATTATTACAAATATAATATAGCATTTGGGTATAAATTGAAAATATAGAATGGTGGTACGTAGATCTCGAAAAATAAACTATGGTATTAATAGTAAATTTAATAGAGATATTGATCCGTTAACATATATTGTGTCCACAGGTAAGATTATTGTTATACGATCTAAAATAATCATTTGCTCACCCGTCTGTGCACATAATCGCACACGTATATGTTTGATTGCATCTCTTTATTTAAATCATTTTCTCTCTCTCTCTCTCTCTCTCTCTCTCTATATATATATATATATATATATATATATATATATATATATATATATATATATATATCCAAGCTCAGTGTAAAAAAAAAACCTCCGACACGAGTGTGTGTATATATATATATATATATATGAGCATTAAAAGATTTTTATTACATAAATCTTTGTTATAGTGGATACTTTTTTATTTGAAATAGACAGACCATTTTTAAAACATTGTACAGTGTATACTGATTCTGTTCATTTAAGACAACCTAGTAAAAAAAGAATGGGTTTCCAGGTAGGGAACGAGAGTGGATCAGTTGATGTTTTCGCCTACAGCGGAGACGCAGGTTCGATCCCTGCAGAGGAATGCATTTTCTTTACTAATATGTCTCGAATGCGCAAGCTGATTGACGTAATACACAATGTTTTATAAATGAATATGGGTCGTCTAATTCAAATACAAAATATCCTCTATAATAATTTGAAGTAATATATCTGAAGTTATTTGTTATTACAGTAAGAACAGTAATAACTCCAAAGTCATATCATACGTAATTAAGCCATATTGTTAGGATTCTACTTGTATCTATTTTGAAGCTGCTAAATATACACATGGTAATCGTTTGGAATCAGAAGTATGGCGGCTTCCATAAACTGAAGGAGAAATTATTGCTTTTCAATCAGTGCCAGCGTCAAACGGCATTGAAATTTGGAAATCCTCTTCTAACTTCTGAACTGCATGATCGTGCAATTTAGTAAGAAAAGAAAGCACTTCGCCTCATTCAGGCCAACTTGATCGATCATAAAACGACCTTGTGCTATGAGCTGGAAAATTGAAATACTCCTCTTTGGAAGGCGCCATATGTGGCAAAACGTGTCTAAATAAGCGCAGTGTTTTCCTACTTATAGTTGAGCAGCTGGAACAAAGGCACTTCTGAAATCAACCGAGAAAGCTCCAGGCAACTAACATGATAGATAGTCACTTAGAATCTCAGCATATACAATACCTTCTCGGTTTAATATTTGTTTCCTTCATTTTCTAACAATGAACGAGTGAGCGTTTGGAAACTGCCTTTCAGTCTGTTATCAAACATGTTTGCCTTTAGTTTCTCGGTTGCGAAGTTATTTTTCATCTTGGTTATTGTCAGATTTTAAAGTGTATGGGGAATGCCAATGAATAAATATATATCTCAATTTCGATAGTAAAAGATTAAAATAAAACCGTGGCCTCTCTTCAATCTAGTAAATACAAAGGACATAGCAATTCCAATGCTGTATATTTTTACACTAAAATTCACTCGATACAAGACCCAAGGTAGATGGCTACTAAATGAGGTTGTTTTATAAGGGAAGCTGATATTATGAAGAAATGTAGGATAGATTACGGTTGACCCAGGACGTGAAGACGTTAAAATTGTAATGACTGGGGAAACATCCTCTTGGGAATCTGTTCCCCAGAGCAACTGCACTTGGGAAGAAGCTGTCCAAATGGAGCTTCTTACCAATGAGGGAAGTGACGATGGTTCGCCTCCGTGTATATGACACGGAAGGTTTTAGCTGGAAAGGTCTGACCTGGTCGTAATAAAGAATGTAGCTCCTGAACTTTTAAAATGCCATAAATCCAACTGAACTTCTCCGGACCATTTTTGGATTGTAAAACGCTATGTTCGGATATTAAGAGAAAATATGTAATAGTAATCATTTCAAAGTTCGTGATTACGTACATAAATTTTATTATTTGAACAGCTATATTCAACTAGACTAGATTTCCAAACGATTAGGTGTATTTCAGTATTGACGTTTCCACAGAGTATAAATCCTTTGTGATCTGATGAAAAGTAATCTTAAACGTTCTTGATCATCTCATTTACATATAAAACTCAAGTTGTCATAAATACTTCGAAGAAGCCGCTGTGCATATCTTAAGTTTTTAGACCATTATTCTCGAAAAGGGCTCACGTATGTACTGAAAAATAAGTAGCAAATTTCAGTGAATCATAGGCAATATTTCTGAGAACGTAACATTTAAATGTCAATTAAGATCCCAAAATTTCAAAAGTAGCTCTTTTGATTGTTTAATAAATTTGTTTTCTACGGCTTATCAACCCTTTACATGTTATTTAAAGACAAAAAATGTTTTTTGATCGTAAGAATTATTTAGTAACACAATTTCTATTAAATAACCCATAGATGGAGGGAGAGAACAGGTGGATTCATACCTTCCCCAAAGGTATTTCACGTTAGTTAACATAACGTGCCCGACTGGAATCGGAACTCGGATCTACGATTAACAATTCGGAGCCATTATTCATTAAACCACCCGCACATCCAAGTTTCCAGCACCTGGTATTCACATCTAGGTACTGACCAGACTCGACGTTGCTTAACTTCGGTCATCGTACGGAAACCAGTATCTCAATGTGTTATGACCGTAAGTCTAGTCGTACATCGATTAGTATAATGAAATTATCGTGAAGGTGTCTCATGAATGGAATTCGTTGTTTTGTTCAACCAATACAAAGATCGAGGGCCAGTAAAGGTAGAGGATTACTGAGTAGCATTTTTTAAGGGAAGGGCAAGGAGAATGCATGAAGATCATATTATGAGGATATGTAGAATAGATGACGATTTACCCTAGATTTAAAGAGGTTAATATTGTAGTGGTTAGGGAAACATAATCTTGGGAGCCTGTTCCACAGAGTAACAGTCCTGGCAAACAAAGGTATGTGAGTGGAATTTACTCCTTGCCGTAGGAATACGAAGGTAATTGAGATGATTTTCCCGGTAAACATGACATGGCGAGTCTTAGCTGAAAAGGTCTGAGCTAGGGCGACAGGAAAATAATTCGTTAGAATATTTGCCATAGTAATAGCGAAAGAGTAGTGAAAGGCTACCAACGATTCGTCTGTGAGATTGTCAAGGTGGAAAATAAATACTCAAGCACAAGGGCGTATAATTTGTTTCCACTCTGCCAAGGCTAGGCAGTAATGATTGGGAAGCACCTACCCAGATATGACTTCAGTACACCATTCTTGGTCTGATCAGGCTCTTGTAATGATAGAGCATAACTACTGGAGTTAACTATTTTCTGATGGGTCAAAAAGTACCGACCATTTCTCCAATATCTTTGGCGATGGATAGTATATACGAGTTCCACTTGTTATATGGACAGAACTTAAATCCCAGTAGACGTTCTTGACAAGGAGCCTAATTCTGTGTATAATTGCCATGATGGATGAAAATCCAAACTTTGTTTGATGATGACAGAATTTAATAGTTTCGTTTTGGAGGCATTGCCAGGCTCTGATCATGTAAACGTTTGCAGGTTCATATATAAACTGTCAGGGCACTTCGACGTGGTGTAATGGTTAGAAAGTGTTTTTCGTTATTTCATTTACGATTGAATAATGAGTTCGATCCTCACTTTGTGCCCTCTACTTTCGGCTTTGTGCCACATATAAGCTACTCTTTGAAAACCACCATACCTAAACTACCTGTTTGTCGTCTTTTCCTTTGGTTCACATGCAACAAACATACAGTCACTTCTTGACATTAACTTCCCGCCCAATCCTACCTGTTTTCCCGCCTAAACTACATTGGTTTGCTTCGTACATCCAAAATATATTCGTAATCTTAATAAGGATGCCTTGATATAATTTTACACCTTACATAACTTTACGACTTTAAAGAGTTTAAATACTACTACTGTACCTTTTACTGTCTTTTAAAAACAAAGTTTCTTTATCCTGTGTTTCAATGATTAAAAACACTGGCGTGAGGCGATGGTAATCTCGGGAGGATTTAATTCAGTTTCGCAATAACACCTTTAGTGATTTCTAAAAAACTGATTGAAAAAATTTCAATTTTCAATGAATTAAAATTGGGTGTGGCATTTGTATGGAATCGCGAACAGAGAAAATAAAGTCTTTTTTCTTAATTTTTTATTATATGAAACCATTGCATTTTCATTTGGCAGAAAGATTCCTTTTCTTCAAGGGGTTTCTTTAAGATCCGGTTTTGCGTGCAGCATTTACGTTTAGTCACGAAATTAATCAAACTGTTATAAGAGGTCATTTTCTCTCTGAAAATATGTTGTCTGCGAATATTTGTTATTCTTCAATATTCAGTGAAGATTTTATTTGCACGCCTATATCTTCATCGGCGTATGAAGTATGAGCAATTGTACATGAAGTTAACAGATATTTATTTTTAATTTTGCCTAGTGGAGTTTCGACTCTTGGTGCTTATCGGCAATCGGAACTGGCATTGGTTTGGTTTATTTTGTTTTAATGTATATCAGCCTCAATTGGCTATTTAATGCCGAAAAGTTTTTTTTTTTTTTAGGATGTGTTCGTATGAAAAGGATTCTTTGTACGAAATCAGTTTGTAGAACAGGTTTTATTAACGTATTTTCGTTAAGCGGGTTTTTGTCGAGAGTCAAATGTATTGCTGGTAATAATTTTTTTCCAAAAATATATTGCTTGTATTTTTAGCATAAAAATCTATTTTTATACATTCATAGTCTTTTGACTGCAGTTAGCCGGCTAATTATTTGTCTATAACTGGGACGCTAACAGGTGCTACCACCCTTCGGAAATTCTGTTTGTTTTTTTGTTTTTCTTTTTCCAGCTGATGCTATTAGAAATATTTATCCGGAAATGTTATGTATCCAGTCCTAGCTGTATTAGGAGATCTCTTTTACAAAAAACAGAGAAGTGTTCGAGTAAACATTGTTCAATGACTAGCTAGGGAGTAACAACAAAACTGGTACTGTCAACTTCGTGTGTTTATTCCAATATTTCAGTGAACATCCTCTATACAGATCTAAAACAACTGATGATATTTTTTTTAATAGAGTTCATCCCAAGAAAGGCGCTAAAGCCACAGAGACTCAAGAGATTACTGGGTGTGGAAGAGTTAGAACAGGAACATTCACAGTGGAGGCTTGTATTTCATTAAGTTGATTCTAAAAAGGTTCGACGTACAAAGCGTTAGGAACTTGATATAATAGTTAATGACGCAGCAATTTAGTTGTGGTGGCTGACACTTTAATGTCCGACATCGACAGACTCACCAACTCTCTGAGCGACTTCGCGACTGCTACTACTTATTATATGTAGGAGAGTCTATTAACAATAGAATAGGTGTGTTCCAGTATAACAGATAGGCACATTGAAGAGATTCTTGGTGGTTCATGCCTTAAATAAATACAAACAATTGTACTCATAAGCACAGTTCACTATTTACGAAGATCGTTATGTATATAAAATGTAGGTGATCTTGGGTTTTTTTTATTCGTTTTTGTTTTTTGCAAAAATGCTGAGTGGAAAATTTCATGAAACAATTTCTAACAATATGTCTCTGGTTGGGACACGGAATGAAATGTATATACAACAGAAATCTAAGAAACTAATAATAATAATAATATTAAACATTAATTGCAGAAAATATAACACAATCTTCAAATACCCAAAAATGTGCACATTAAATTGTTTTAAAAGCGTACATTTCTCTGTCTTCTTTTACATGGGTTCTATACGTATTATTCTTTGTGCCGTGTCCCTTCCGGACGTGAATGATCATAGGTCTCCATAACTTGTTATCCATTCTTTGTAAGATCTGTCTTTTAGCCATCCCTTCCTCTTTTCTCGGACACCCATTTAAATAAGCTTCTTAGGTTACTCACTGTACCTCTTACCTTCAATACGTCCTGTTCCTGTCAAATTTTCCGATCTTAGTGTTCTCTTTATGTACACCAGTAATTTCAACTGTCAAATGAAATTTCAACTGTTTCTTTCCGATTCTAAGTATTAATGACCATTTTGTTTCCATATTTTTTAAAACTTCCTTGTTATTTACATTCATGGTCAGTGGCATCCTCAGAATCCTTTTTTTTTTCCTCAATTCTCTTATTCATCTGTGAGGAGATTATCCAGTATTCACTGCTATATTGATTTTCCAAGCGTATCTTAGGTGTGGCACAGGTCGAAAGTAGGGGGCACCCAGGGAAGATCGAACCCACTACTCAGCCGAAATTGTTCTAGCGGGACAAGCTTGCTAACAATTCCACAGGCTCGAGGACCCCCCCAGCATTCACAGCTATATAGAAAGACTGATATTGCGTAACATTTCGGTACTCTATTTACATTATTCGGACTATTGTCGTCATCTTTGTCGCCATATTTATTATAGCGTTTAGGCCGTTGTACGCTCCGGCCTTCTTCAGGTGGTTGGAATGTCGAACTGAACCCTTTATTTCGCTCACTGGGGTAGACTGTTCTAGTTCCACGTGCCATGTTTTAATGGATCTCAGTTAGCAGTTATCTCCTGTTAATTCCCCCTCTCCAAGTTCTCCACTGCCTTAACCGGGTATTGAACACACACTCTTTGTGTTTTTCACTGGATCTAACTTACGCCTTTATCCACTGTGCCATGTGTCCTTGGGCAAATATGGCGACAAAGATGAGGACAATAGTCCGAATAATGTAAATAGTGTACATAATACCCCATCTCAGAAATATAGACATTTCGGTACTTTTTCTTTGTTTCTAAATAATTTTTCCTGATTCTTGATACTTTGTTTAGCATTTCGAAGGCATCATTCGCTATTATTATCAGCCTTGGAATTTAGGTGTCATATTTTCGGTCTTCTGTTAAGACATTTACCAAATATTTAATTTTTTCTACCTGTTTGATTTTGATGCAAATGTGTTGGCTTGATGTTCTTGCTGACAACCACAAATTCATCTAAGCATATTGGCTTGTGTTCATCTCGTCCTTTCATTAAACATATGATTGGTCTTTGGAGAGTACAAGTGATCGGGTGCAAAAAATACAGTACTTCTATTCACGTGCCAACGAGAAAGTACATGTGTAGTTGTAGTGAGACAGTACAAGGAATTTAATGATTTTGTGCTGATTTTAAAGATTGTGTCAACGATAGAGTACATGTGATCTTGTACCGACGATAAAGTACAGGTGATCTTGTAACAACGATAAAATACACATGATCTTGTACCAACGATAGAGTACACGCGATTTAGTAACGAACAATATCTGATTATTTATTTTATAATAGTTATTGAACCATTGAAATCGATTTCACTAGAGTGCGCTAGATAACAAACCGAATCATTTCACAACTTGTCAATATGATTTTACTGATATTAACTTGGAATCAGTTATATTTAATTAACAACTATTTATCGATTAATTTAATCTCAAAAAAGGTCACAGTATTATATCGAGGCTTTTTGATATTTGTAATCCTGGAGTTTTGCTTCGATCGTTCGTTACAAGCTTTGGAAATCAATTCCCAATCGATGAACTGACAGAGTCATATTCGGATATTGCTAATAAAATTGTTTATAGAGGCGTGTTCTCTTATGCACACATAAATTATTGGATGTATTTAAATAGGAATTTACAGTGTTTCTTTTTTTACTTATCTTATTATAAATTACTTTTAATCGATTCTCTGCTGTTTTTATGAAGCGGAAAAAAAAATTATTATAGATTTTACAACCATAAAATGTAGTAATTTTGAAGGATTTTTTACAGACGATAGAAAATATGATATCGATTTCCGATAGCGCATTGGAATAGTAAATAATGCCTCCAATAAATTAAATGTATTAAGAAACATCATAATGTCTTTAGAAACAAAGAACAACGTAATGATCTGCTATGTAATATCAATTTCAATGGTTCGATAATTATTATATTTATGAGTTAACTTGCTCAATATCAGCGATAGAACATATGTAAATATAATAAATAAAATAAAATAAAGGAAAACGTTGAATAAATTAGTCCAAACCAATGCATTAAATAAATAATAAACAAATTAACAAACAACGAACGCACATATAAACACAAGTAAACAATAAAATAATGAACAATATAAAAAAAAGTTAACAAGCGGCACACTAAATAGCCAGAGAACTGTATCCGTATCCATAATAATTTCCATCCAAAATCCCCCTAGAATAATTTTAAACATAACCGTACCGCCCCAATACAACCGTTAGAACAATACAACAGACTACCCAGGATGCATCACGGACCAACATATATAAATAGTTGAGCAAAAACACAACATATATCGCCTGACGATTGCGTATAAACATGAAACAGGCTCTGGCCGCTGGGTGTTGAATTTAATGCCTACTTTTATATATAAGAGAGAGAGAATTCATGTGCGTGTTATCTGGTACAACCTGGTGGTTTAGGCATCGAGTGGTAGACATTGGACCATTTGCAAATCTATTTCCTCAAACACAGCCGCACGACTAGAACATTCTCATTATGAACCGAATTCTTGACACTAATTCCCTGTGTTGTAAAACTGTTTTACTCACCATTGCGCCAAGGCAAGTATCAAGAGAAGGACGTTTTTTTCTTTTAATATTAGTTATTTTAAATTGAGATATTCACAGACCTTAACATTATAGAGCATAGCGTCAACTCGAACATAATTTAAATGAAAAAACGCATAAATTAACATTCGAATGTTAGCTTTAATATTATTATTACCAATGATAAATGCGCAACTACCTCACCCATTAAGCACCTGTTGTGACTATATTTCAGTTATGATTCAAAATATTTCATTCTCAGGTCTATAACAATAACAGTAATGCTACTTATCTAACACTGGGAAAAACAATATCATCGATTGACATTGATAGCTGTTTTGTAGTTATTTACATAATAAATTCCCGCTTTAAATTACGGTACATTTTATTAATGCAACTGATCATGAACTTCGACGGCAAAGTCTTTCAAAAGCAAAGGTGAATAAATTTAAGCTGCATTTGTAACAAACAATAAAGATTCCTGATTAAAAGAACGTAACATTATAGCTATCCTAGAGAAAAACCAAATCGATTAGTGTTCAGGTCAAAAATAATTCATCTACACTAAAGGAAACAATGATGTGTTATCATTCCAGAAAGAAAAACAAACAAAAGACTTCATTAAAATGCGCCAAAATGTCTGTTCAAAAAGAAAGATAGTAAGAACATTATTCTTTATAAAGTCTTCTTGCCGATAGACAATAGGGTTTGGTGAATAAATACAACAGTGTATTTTGCTAGAAAGATTAGTTTCTTTCTTGCTCTTCCTTGGTATACAACTTAACAATTTCTAGCATTGGAGAGGCCAAGGGATATTTCTTCGACAATGGACTAATGATGTTGATAATTATTCTCCTTGACAAAATGAAAGTTGTTTTTTGAAAAAAGGAAATTATATTGTAGCCTCACTATAACATCACGGAGTTTTATATAATTTTCAATATATTTTATATGAATAAAGGTAAAAAGCAAAACTTATCCGTTGCGTATTGTCCCTTTACAGATATACATTATCAGATTTTTACACATATTCTTATATATATATATATATATATATATATATATATATATATATATATATATATATATATGTAAGCAAATGTAAAAGGGATATAGATCCGACAAAATGGTTAAAATTTTGAAAAACAAACAAAAATCCTTAAATTTAAATTTGCATTTAAGGATTTTTTGTTTTTTTTTTTCAAAATTTTTCTTCATATATATATATATATATATATATATATATATATAAGCAAATATATGGATATAGATCCGACAGTATGAAGAAAAAATATACTGAAAAAAACAAACAAAAATCCTAATATGCGATTATGCTGTTTTAATGTTTCATGTCAACGTCGGACGTTTCGGTCTAATAGACCATCTTCAGGACATGTTTAGGAATACGTTTTCACAACATCGCCCACGTGACGACGACGTGATCATATTTAAACGGAACGCTGATCTTATAAAAGATTTCAGTTATCTGTTTGGATTGGTATTGCTTTTATGTCTATCGTCTTTTTCATGTTGAATTGTATATGGTCTATGTTAATTATGCTTTATGAATATGTCCTGAAGATGGTCTATTAGACCGAAACGTCCGACGTTGACATTAAACATTAAAACAGCATAATCGCATATTAAGATTTTTGTTTGTTTTTTCAGTATATTTTTCTTCATATATATATATATATATATATATATTAAGAAATGGACAAGGTCCGACAATTTATTTATTAAAGACATTTTATTATTATTTATAAAATAACAACGTTAAACATAATAAAATGTCTTTAATATATATATATATATATATATATATATATATATATATAGCAAGTGAGTTTCAGCTAATAATATTAATATCCATTATATTATGTTAATAACAACTTGTTTTAGGAGTGCCATGTTTTAGGATTCAAAGTAATTGAACATATACGTTTATAAATAAGTATATTTCTATATATTTCTGAGATGAGGTTTGTAACTATTTACACTATTTATATTGTTCGGACTATTGTCCTCATCTTTATTGCCATATTCCCCTTCAATATCTGTCTCTATTTCTGAGATGCGGTATTGTAACTATTTATACTATTTACATTGTTAGGAATGTTGTCCTCATCTTTAATATTCATATTCACAATGTTTCGACCGTCGTACCCTCCGGCCTTCCGCTAAATCATCGGGTGAAGGTCGGAGCGTACAACGGCCAAAACGTCGTGAGTAGGACAATAAAGATTAAGACAATAATCTGGACAACGTAAATAGTGTAAATAAATAATTATATATTTATAATAAAATTCAAAAGATAGAAAAAAACAGAAATATATGTTTCAGTAAAACAATATGTAAGAAATGTTATTAAATTTTAAGTTTATTTGTTTACCTGTTAATATAGGCTTATTGACATTCTGAATATGTCATACGTCTTTCAATTATTGGTTTGTAACTTTTGTACTGTTTAGACATAAAACTGCTTGAAGCAGTTTTTATTTTATTCTATTCTTATTTATTTTTGATTATTATAGATCTTTTGTTGAATATTGCTTTTCATTCTCATATAGGTAACATTATGAAGATCCACAAACTTTCTATTGGTTTAATCTCTGGAGAGACAGTGATGCGATACAGTTAATTTGGTAACTTTAAAACCTTTTTGGCAAGGTGGGCAATTGCCATTTTTATCAGTTCCCAAGTAGCTATCTACGCGGAAGACACTGCTATTTACTCATGCCTCAATAGTAAATCTGGTATCGTTGACAAAACTAACCTGGCCGCCGGTCTCGAAAAAGACCACCAATCTGTGGTTGACTGGGACAGAAAATGGCTTGTAAACTTGAATGTTTCCAAAACGAAACTGCTCTCATTTACCCACCACAGAGAACCCTCCCTGCCTCCCATCAGAATGGCTGATGCCCAACTGCACAAGATCGCCTCGTTGCGCCTGCTTGGTCTCACGCTGTCCACTGATATGAGGTGGAACAAATACATAGATTCAATAGCTTCATCTACCGCAAGGAAAGTTGGCTCTCTGTGTCGTAACAGAAATTTTTTTCTCGTATGAGCACATCCTTCATATCTATAAATCAACCATCCGTCCTTGCATGGAACATTGCTGACATATATGGTCTGGTGCCCCGTTGAAAGTCTTGAGGTCCTCGAAAAATCCAGAGATGGATATGCAATATGATAGGTCCTGATCTGGCACCTAGTCTACAGTCGCTTTCTCAGAGACGTGTTTTGGCTTCCCTCTGTTTCTTCTATAAATATTTTCACGGCAACTGTTCCGACGAGCTGCTTTCTCTGGTTCCAAGGCTGCATGAATTTAACCCAGCTTCTAGGTTGGCATCTCGGTCCTAAACTTTTAATGTCGAAACGGTTAAATGTAACTGGCTCTTCTACTCAAACAGCTTCTTCTATCGCACTTCCCATCTGTGGAATTCTTCTCCTCTTACATGATTCCATGATAACTAATCTTCAAGTCGAAATGTCAATCGACATCATCTGATACCTTGATCTCCTTCCTCGTTCTTCTCTTAACCCTTTCCTCGAACACGCCCCTTTACTCTTGCTTTCAATTGATATGTCCCGGAAAGGGATATATTTAAACGAAGTGGTTTTGGCTACAACAACCAATTAGAATACGGTAACAATAATCGACTGGTACGCGTCGTAGTCGCAGGTAAAAAGTGTAGATCAATGCCGTAGTCCAATGGCGTCGTTATAGACTTAGCTCTCAAACTAAGGATCTTGACTCTCCTACCCGTCCATCGGTATTTATGACGGACACCAGCCAATCATATTCCAGTGATGGGGAACACAGGTGTATGCATATTCCATTATATATATATATATATATATATATATATATATATATGATATGTCCCGGAAAGGGATATATTTGAACGAAGTAGCTAAGTGGTCTTGGCTACAATAACCAAGTAGAATACAGTAGCAATAATCGACTGGCATGCGTCGTAGTCGCAGGTAAGAAGTGTAGATCAATGGCGTAGTCCAATAGCTGTCGTTATAGACTTAACTCTCAGACTAGGCCTCTCTTCTCTGACTCTCCTACACGTCCATCGATATTTATGACGGACACTAGCCAATCACACTCCAGTGAGGGGGAACACAGGTGTACGCATATTCCATCATATCATCAACTCTCTGGCAATTCCCACCTTGCTTGGGTTGAAGTGCTTAAAATAAATATGAAGGAGTGTTGTCTTGTATGAATACAGTGGTTAGCTTAATGTTTCTTCATTTCTTTCATGCTTGATTTGTGTTCCAATCTACAACTGTTTAAGAGAAAGCATTTCAGAAGGAGGCAGATACTTCGTGGGACAGTATAATATCTAGACCACTTTAATTTTGTCACGAATGAGAACAATCTGTCCCCGTAAACTAAATAAAGGTTTCAGTTCGAAATTCCAACTAATACCGCCTGATCAAGACTGAAGCGATTTTCAATAATGATTTTCAACTATTGGTTTGTTACTACTGTTTAAACTTTAAAATTATTTGAAGTAGTTTTTATTTTAATACCGTTTTATGTTTTCGCCAATCTCTTTTTGCTGCATCCCTAAAAACCGTTCTTTCTAGTTTGTGTCAGTCCAAAAATGTAATTTCTTTTTAATTCATTGATCTCTCAGAGTCTGTCGGCCGAAACGTCGTGAGAAATATGGCGACAAAGATGAGGACAATAGTCCGAATAGTGTAAATAATTTCATTGATCTCTGTTCAACGTTTTTGATATTTTTCAAAAAACGTTTGAGCATCTCTCAACATTAAAATATCTTGTCTATCCTTTGACCTATGAAAATATTTACAGCTCAAGTCAATTACAAACATCCAGCATTATATGATTATATATTTATATATCTATAATGTTGTGAACAAATACGTGTCTATATTTCCGAAATGTGGTATTGTAGCTATTTACACTTTATATTGTTCGGACTCATATTTATTTCATTGGAAGAACGTCTAAACAAATGTCATCGAACCAATCTTCAGAAACGTCAACATACAGATTGAATTTTAAGCCGAACCCAGAATAATCAAAAAATATCACCTGAAAAAGGCCGTAGTGTACAACGGCCGAAACATTTTTAATGTATCAATAAATATGAGGACAACAGCCTGAACAATGTAAATAGGGTAAATAACAACTATATTATGGAATAAAATCTCACATCATTAAGTAAGTAATTAAAAAGATGTTAATATTTCGAATAAAGGAAAAATAAATTGAAACATTATATATTTTGCACATAAATGTAAGTAAACCGTAAAAGTCTTACCATTATCGTTTGGGTATTACCATTATCGTTTGGTTATTACCTTCTCATTTTGGTAACATTGTCTTGAATACGAAAACTTACATAATATATATCTTTCCAGAAATTGCATCGCGAAAGAATGAACTTTCATTCACAACCGTTTTGTTTTGTATTTACTAAAGTTACCAGAATTTGCAGAAGGCTGAATCGGAGTATATAACTCCAAAATGTTTACACTATATGCATTCTTCGGACTGTTATATTTATTACCATATTCTTGATGCTTCGGCCGCTTGGAAATTCGAACGAAATCCTACATTTTTCTCATTCCATGTGACAAGAATAATATGGTAAACACATTCTCATGCACCAGGCATTATTTTCCTTCTTCTCTAAAATGCTTTCTCTTAACCAGGAGTAGATTGGACCAAAAATGGAACACTGGTGCTATATCTGGACTGGAGCTGCTCAATCATCACTTTACAGCCATGTGCCCAACACAGTCTTCGCTGTCTTGTTGGAGAATACTTATTCGTCTCTCTGCACTCTATTTCCCACAGACGCAACGACGTAAGGCTCTTGCTACTCGGCTACTCAAATGTTCAGATGAACTCCATTGTTTAATTCTAACAGTTCAGACTTTTAATTCATGCTAATTCCATGGAGTCAAATCACCCTCATTTCCCTTGTATTCCAAAAGTAAGAAAATTCTATACAGTCAAATTTTTTTCCCAAGAACTGATACTTTATGGAACCGACGCCGACGTGGATGTCTTCTTGAGTATTGCAATCTTAATATCTTTAGGTTAAGTATTAAACATTATCTATCATTCTTATTCGCATAATCTTCACTTCTCATCACCTCCCTCCTTTCCCGGGTATCGCAACTCATTCTTCATAAACATTTTAATTGGAATCTTCTAGCATGGATGTCTCTGCTGTAAAAATTAGTATTAAAAAATTGCATTTTATTATACTGATTAACCAATACTAAAAATTTCTTATACCTAGTGTATCAACATTCGAAATATAGCCCTGGGCATGATGACATCCGGTAACAAGGACTCCGATCGATAGGTTTTGAGCGTGTAACCACCTTTTAATTACTGTTGTTCCCAGGTCCAACTTGACCCGAGGTAGTAGCACCTGTTAGGGTCCCAGTTATTGGCAAATAGTTAACCCCCAAACTGGGGTCAAATTACGATGAAAGTATGAAGATTTTGATAGCAAAACATATCTGCAAGGAAAGCAATATTATTAGCAATACATGTTTGTTAAAGAAATTATTATTGCACACAAGAAAATTAAATTCTGGCATTAAATGACCCATAAGGAGTTGATATGCCGCTAAACAATGACTTATCTAAAACTTGGAAATATAAAATTCTAATTATGATCGAATAGTGTCTACTGAAGTCAATGAGAAATAGGTATATTTTACAGGAACGATATTTTGCATTGGAATCTTCCTAGAATTTAATTTCATCCAGCTGTCCTTGTGCCATACTGAGCTAAATTTAGCAGATACTATATCAAGAAAATTGAATGATTTTATAGCGACTCAATGATATTTACCCGTTGAGAATTATCTTTCATGGTTTTAAGTTTCAATTATTTGACTCGTCCACATTCTATGCCGTCAGGAGAGGATCACGAAAGGACAATCGCAAGAATTAGAAGCGCAATGATTTTCTGTTACACATCGAATAGAAATCATATTGTTCCATTATAAACAGTGAATTCTCGTTAAAGCTTTTTGAGAATATAAAAGAAGATTAGCGAACGCTTCAAATGATCACGCTATCATATCTGTTTAGCGTGAGATTCATGCTATATTGATAAAGTATTAGAATCGTCGCAAATCCATTTGAATGTTTGGTTTGTGTGACGGTTAACAATTCAGAAAGAGAAATCGATGCTCTGTGTTCGAATTCCGGATGAGTTCGTCATATTCGCTTTCGCAGAAGGACCCTTGAGAAATCTTTCCTTCTAACTTCGCTTTAAATAACAGCGCCAATTGGATTCTCTTGCGACCGCCAACGATGCATTCCAAAAGCTTAGCAGAGTATTACGAAACAGAAAAATTGCGTTAGAAACAAAGCAAAGAAAACTGGACGATTACGTGATATCTGCCCTCCTAAATTTGGATGCGAATGCTGGACATTCACCTCAAAGATGTAGAAGAGATTTGAAGCGGGAGAAATGTGGACCGAATATGTGAGCAGCGACGAAGTGTTGGAGAAAATAAAAACAAAAAGGAAACTTAAACTTAACACCAGGAAGAGACAGGTGAAATATCTGTGACACATGATGAGGAAGGAATGGAAGCTGTTTTGGCAAAGATATTGCAAGATCTTGAATAAACACAATAAAGAAAAAATTGTCAAGATAATCCTGATATAGATGGAAACTTGCCATTTCTCTAAATCAAAGTAAATTATAGAATGATTCCAAGACATGTGGGTTTACATTCGCCAAACTAAATATCTCTACACTAAATAATATGCGATATTGAGAAAAAAATATAGAGAGAGAAAACTGTATAACATTTTTAATTAAATATCAATGAACGTCAGGAAGAGACAGTTGAAATGTCTGGGACACATAATGAGAAAAGAGTGCTTGGTAAATCTGATACTCACGGGACAGATTGAAGATAAGAAGGACAGAGAAAAATAAACGATACTTAGTGAGCTTGAGTAAATAGATGGCGGAACAATGTTTAGGAGAGATAACGAAAAGACAAAATTTATTAAGATCTCCCAAGGAAACGAAATAAGTGGAGAGCCATGATTGCCAACGTCCTGAGGGAACAGGGTATATAAATAAGACGCCTTGGGTGGCAACCTGTCTAGAACTAAGAAAACTGAATTCTAAACCCGTTTTTTATGATGGATGGGTTCCGTCAGACACTTTCTTTAGACACACCTATTGCATTATATATTGCATTATATGATTATATATATATATATATATGATATATATATATATATATATATATATATATATATATATACCAGCAAAATGAGTTATGTGCTTTATTTGTATTAGCTAATGGGTTTGTATGTTTGTCTATGTGATTATGGTAATGTTATATCAAGAAATACGAGACTAAATTTTTCATACTTACACCAAACCTTTAATTCCCGTTCGCCGATATATGGGTTCCATGCCTTCTTTTAACTCGATCTTCTCGCGAGGCTGCCAGGGACTCCTTCTCGAGAGTCAGGCAACTTTATAACGTTATATCATCCGGTTGTTTTCTTGAAGTATATCCGTAGTTCAGCTGGGATCACTTTCTGTTTACGTCTAGCAACATAGGTTGAGGTTTGATTCTACATTTGACCGCTATAAGGTTACCTTCAAGATTTTAAACCTTCGGACACATAGGTTCTGAAGTGACACCGAGTACAAAGTTTTCTCCTGTATCTCTTAGGGTGAATCCAGTATATACTGGTGTTAGCACAGATGATCTTCTCTTTGATTAAAAATTCATGTTGGACATTTAATTCGATTCTAACCTCTAACATTTCCTTGCATGGATCTTCTACTACATTCGGGAAACGGGCTAATTCTGACAGCTCTATATTAAAACGTAAAGATGTGACAAGTATTGCCTGCAAAAGATGTCTAACATATATTTGAGAATGAATAATAAGCACAATCTCTGATATATTAGAATAGAGGTATCAAGCATCGTCCCATGCTCTAAATCGAAACTATGTTTAAATGGACTCATGTAAATATTGTAAAGAAATGATTTTAAGGCTTATCAATCTTTTATGTGCTATTTAAAGTCGGCATTGCTATAATCTAAAATTACTGTTTTAGACTATAACAATTTATTTCAGATAATGATTTACTGATATATATATATATATATATATATATATATATATATATATATATATATATATATATATATATATCCGACTAATTACCCCATAGCAAGGGAGAAGAGGTGGATTTTGCCTTTTTCCATGGGTAATTGTATTCAAGTGAATATAATGAACCCGACTGGAACTTGAACTCGGCTCTCCGATTTATGAGCCGTTATCCATTAAACCATCTGCTCACAAAAGCTTACAACATCTGGTATTATGAAGCGGTCATCCATCTCGGTACTGACCAGGTTCGACGTTGCTTATGCTCGGGGTATCGTACGAGAATCGGCGTTTCAATGTGATATGGACATCGGCAAAGAATACTTTAAAACTAACTATTCTAACGAATATTATAAAAAATATCAATTGCGGGCAAAACGTTTTATTATTTTTATTTTATCACCATTTCATTTTATTTCCGCTCAGGATTTCGCAGTCATTGCTCTCCACAACACCCTGTCTTTTGTTAAGTAATTTTTCTCAATGTAATGTGAAAATTAGAGACATTTCGAATACCCCTTTGACTTCGAAAATGATAGCTTGGATTATTTAGACCTCACTGATAAATAAAGACGTTTATATTTGAATCTAAGAATATATAAATACATTAATAAATCGTCAGTGCAAAGATCACCTTATGCGTCATATCCTTTAGGACGTGGGCAATTATGTCTCTCCATATGTTCCTGGCTTTTGCTTCTCTAAGTAAGTTTTGACTCTTTACCATTCCTCTGTTTTAGTTCTACCATCGAAAACTCGTTAAGTAGGTTAATCGTTGTATACCATTCCTTCTCTTGTCTTAAATATGTCCTTTGAGTGTTAGATTCTCTACATCTACTTTCCGCATCACAGTTTCCCAGATACATCAAATGCCTCTTTCGGATTTCATCAGTTTTTCTTGTCGTTCCTGTTTTTCATAAAACTTCCTCTTTCTTCACATGTTCTGTTCATGGTATTCTTAGAATTCGTCGTTAGGAACTTATCTTTGTCGTTTCAAAGTTTTGTTTTTTATTCACATGTGACGAAATTGTTTCATTCTTTCCCATTACAAAACTAATAAATCTAAGTGCTACTTAAGCTTGTAAAATGAAGTTTGCTCGGATTATCAGCGTATAATATGTCCGTATGAAAGTAAGGTTAAGATTATGAACAAGATTTGTCTGAAATCTTAATGTTATCTTATCGTTCTCAAGAACTACATCGATATGCAGGTTGGCATCTTCACTAGTCGAGACACACCACGAGTCATAACGGGAAAAAATGTTTAATCTCTTCTATCGATCTTATTTTCAAGGACTTAATTCAAATAAGGAAACAGAAGCCAACATTTGTTTTGGTAAATAAATAGAATGTGCACTTGATATATGGCACTGTGTAATATACACGACTGGATTTTCAGCATTTTTTTTAAAACAATCTATTATGGCGAGTGGTCACGTGGAAACAGTTTTGGCAAAGATATTGCAAGAGCTTGAATAAACATAATAAAGAAAAAATTGTCAAGATAATCATGATATTGATAGAAACTTGCCATTTCTCTAAATCAAAGTAAATTATAGAATGATTCCGAGATATGTGAGTTTACATTTGCCATCTTAAATACCTAAAGAACTAAATAATATACGATATTGAAAGAAAACTAATAGAGAGAGAGAGAGAAAAAAAAAACATTTTTAATTAAATATCGCTAAAGGTTTGCGAACTTTTATTATCCACATCGGCCAGATTGACTTAATTTTTAAATACGAATGCAAAGTAATATACAGACCTGTAATGAACTGTAATTCAAATGTAGTTTAACAGTGAAAATTTCACGCTTTTCCTGTTTTAAATTTCTGATGAATCGCAAATTTTCACTTAATGATTGAACGAGCTAATGATGGGTTCTATGACAATAAAATATCCGTAGAAATTTCCCTATCGCATTGTTAAATATTTGAGCTTAACAACTTTAACAAAATACTACAATAACGATAATAAATATGATTGCTGGTCGTTATTTTAAGAAGTAAGGGGGTACAAATAAAACTATTTATAATTGAGAACTGTTTTCCATTTCATTGAAACAGTTGTTAAAAACGTTTATCTTCCCTTCTTTCTTTCAGTTTTTGACTGAAACTAAGTCGCATCTTTGATATGTCTTTTCATTGACACGCCATCAAAGCAGAATAGTCCATTATTTATGCGATATTAACAGACGACGTTAAATACGTCTATCTTTCTTTCACTGAGACCAAGTAGCGTCTCTGGTATGTTGTTTTTCCATGCGATCAAAACGGAATAGTCCATTATTTGTGAGGTACTAACAGGAAATACTTCAATAATTCAAAGCTTTAAAAAAAAAAACAAGCAAAGAAGTGTTTGTATCTGTATTTCTAGGATTAGGAGTTATCATTATTTACTCTATATTTGGACTGTTGTCCTCATCTTTGTTGATTTTATCATAACGTTTCGGCTGTTGTACCTTCTGGCCTTCCTCAGGTATATATCGATCTGGGTAATCTACAGGGAATTCCCAACTGAACCTCTTATTTAATCTACGAGAAAAGTCTACCCCCGTAGATTAAATAAAGGGCTGAGTTCGGAATTCCCTGTAGATTACTCAGATAGATATATACCTGAGGAAGGCTGGAGAGCTCAACGGTGGAATTTTTATGATAAAATACAAAAGATGGGGACAATAGTCCGAATATAGTGTAAATAAGTAGAACGGGCTGGCGCAACAAATGGTTGCTGTAAGTCTACAAAAGTATTTTTACATCTTCAAGAGTTTATTTAAACGAGGATCCCTTTTAGCAATTCATAATCCTCCTTTAATAGCCCATTTGTATGGTGTGTCTACCCTGTCAGTGATAGAGAAATAATTATTTTGGTTGATTTTGTTTAACGGCATATCAACTTTTATGTGTTATTTAACTCCGAAATGTAAATATTTTGAACACAGCTTTATGACTTCACCTAAGAATATTTTGGACGCTATTGTATACCTTCAACTACAGACAAAATGTCTTGTTGGGTGACTGAATGTACAAATGTCAAAAAGTCATAACCCTAGTGGACACAACATAGACAATTGGTGACTAACTAATTGTGGATTGCTACAAGAAACATTATCTGCATAAAAAAAAATGTCGAACGATATCTGACAATCTTGATGATGTATAAATGGTTTGGCAGAATTATAACAAGGATATATTGTGTAAACCCATCTTTTTCCTACCTCTTTTTAAAAGAATTGTAAATTATTTTTTGTTATTTGCATTTTTTAAAAAAAGAATCAATGTATATATTTTACTGATGAAAGGATTAGTAGTCCCGAAACATGCAATAGCATTCAGCAAACTAATTATGTATGTACATCTCCAAGAGATGTAGAGCACGAATATTTTACTCTACGGATATTATATGCTCTAATTTATATACACATTGCTTGCAGGAACCAATTAAACTTCAAAATATTTGTATATGATTTCATTTATATATGCATGGTTCGTCTTCTCTATGCCATGTTCCTTTAGATCGTTGGCGATTATGACTCTCCAAAGATTCCTGTCATTTGTAGCTCTTAATAAATTATGCCATTTTGTTATCTCTCCTAAATTTGCTCCGCCATCCATTTACTCAAGTTCACTAGTTAGATTATGCGTTTGTTTTCCTCTACATCTCTTGCCTTCAATCTGTCATGTGCGTATCAGATTTTCCAAGCCCTGTTTCCTTTTTAGTTCCCCTAGAAATGTCAAATGCCTCTTCTAGATTTTAAATAGAATTGTCCTTTTTGTTTCCAAAATTTTCGTCGTTGCTCGCATATTCGGTTTATGGTATTTTCAGCATCCTTCAGCTATCCATGGCTATAGAACCTGGTCCGAAGAAAATTCATACCTTACATAACAAATTTAATTTTATATTAATTTAAATATTTAAATTTGCAAACTTCAGCGAAAGACATGTAGTAGACTAGAATATATTACGAAATATATCATTAAGTGACTGTAGAAATTGATTTAAAGGGGAATATAAACAAATTCATTTTAAATGGGGTATAAATAAAGAGTTAATCAAATCAAATCATGTTTAGATTATTTTTGTTATGTTTATTGTGATTATCTCAACCACACATTTCCAGGTAGATGGATAGGTTGCAGTGGACCATTGCGTTGGCCTCCACAGTCTTTCATTTGATGTCCTGTGATTTCTCGTTAGACGTTATGGTGAAGGAGAGCGTATATAGCAAGAGAGGTCATGCCAACAATGACCTCGAGGAGAGAATACGAACTGTGCTATCATCTATTTCCCGTGAAATGTGTTCCCGTTCTTTTAACATGTCATATAAGAAAAAAATGAGTAACTATCGACACCGTGGTTCGGAAGGTGACACTCTAGACATATGAATATATGTTTTCCGCCAGATGTATAAATAGCGGTGTCAGGCTACTGACTGCAGTGATTATTGATTGACTGTTGAGTGGAACTATCCAGTCGAATTAGTGTGAATTATTGTGCATCGATAATTTACGTTTTGATTTAGGATTTACCGGAGGTTAAGCCGAGCCATGCAGTTAACAAGGTAATCACTGAGATTGAAATTTTTTGTTCTTAAGTATTTATTTGCGGTTGTAAATGCTGTAAATGCTGTTTTATTTCAACATTGAAGTCTTGAGTTATGTTTAATTATTAACGGCCACCGTACGTCACAAAACAATACTATTGTTGCTCGCTGTTTTTTGTGTTTTAAATATGATGGCGAACAGATTGTGACCATCCTGTAAATCACCTTGCACATATGATGTATCTTTTGTGAATAAATGATTTCTACCAATTAAGCGTTAACAATTTTTATTACCCCTGTATTTTATCCTATTTCATGATTGACTGCAATCAAAATATCTGAAGATTGCTTTCCAGAATTAAACAGGCTCTCGCCACTCGGTGTTTAGCTCACTGTCGACGTTTGTATCTACGCCTGCTCTATTCCTGATATTGAGCGTGAGCATTTTCATCCATAAATATGGCTTACCTTGAAATATTTTTACCATGTTGCTGGTAATGAAACAGTGCTCGATCTATAATAGAATGAAAACAGGAAACAGAGGGAAAATATATACTACTAAATAAATAAATATTTTGTTCCTCACCGGTAACACAACTCTGAGTTTTATGCGCGATGAAATCGTCGGGTGCTGACTGAAATTATGTTAACGTTGTTATTATACAGAGCCGAGTTCGAATCCCAGTCGAATCCATTACATTCACTTACGAGCTAATAATCTTGGAAAGGTATGAATCTTCTTCTTCAGACTGTTTCTATAGCTATGTATGACAACTGGTCTATCGCAGAAAGAAATGGCAACCTACTGGGGGAAAAAATCTGTCACGTCTGTCATATATCGAAAGATACATGATTGCCTAACCGTGTATAATGCATGGCACATAACTGACTGATTTCTCATAGTCAACCTCACGCTTCTGTGTCGATGGCTAGGTTGTAGTGGACCATTAGGCATGTCTCCACAGTCCTCTTGTTTGACTCCCCGTGATTTCTGGTCATAGGGTGTGGTTAAGTAGAGCGTATATAGCAAGCGAGTTCATGATATCAATAACCTCAAGGACAGAATACGGACAATGGCATCATCTATTTCCCGTGAAATAAGTGTTCGGGTTTCTACTCAGCGGTTATTGTGTTGAAAATGATGGCGGACAATTTGAAGCCGTCTTGTAAATTAACTTTCACATATGATGTATTTTTTGTGGATAAATGATTTCTGTCATGTAAGTGTTGACTTAATCCTGACTAAATGTAAAAAGCCACGGTTCGACAGCAATGTGTTTGTGCATGAGTGGATCAATAATTAAACAGCTTGACACAGTACTATGAGCAGAATTTTTATCCATAAGGTCCACTTTGCATCAGATGCATTTAAAAGGAACGAGACTATGTTGAAAAATAATTCTTCTTCAAAATGTGCTGTTCACCATTCTTCTTCAAAATATGTTGTTCAAAATTCTTCAAAATATGTTGTTCACAATTAGGTGATTGAGTTATTATTACTGCTAGAGAGAGCATGCGTTCGCGTATAGGTATATAATAGAAAGCTAATTATTTTAAGAAAATTGCGTATTGTGTGTTCATAGATATTTCAGACATAATCCATGAACGTGACTAAGTATGATTCGCAAGACAAGCAAATTATCCATAATCTTGAGGTGAACAATTCATATGCATGTCTGCAAGCATCATTCTAGGATGGAGATGAGGAAGTGACTAGTATAGAGCAATGGAAAAAGTGAGTGGGCGGATAAAACTGGTGGTTAAAATATATTTGTTAGTGCGAACGAAAAAGACTTGAAAATGTACAATCGAAATAAAAATTAAATCGTAGAGAATGAAATGCCATTTGTTTTTTTGTTTTTTGGTTTTTTTTTGTTTTTTGTTTTTGTTTTTGTTTTTTTAATGAGTAAATCCTTTAAAAGCGAGATTTTTGTTCCCGACAGTCTGTGCCTGGGAGGAGAGGTTCCATGAAAAGAAATTATAGTATACACATGGGTGTAAGGTCTGAAAGAATCACAAAGTGTGCGCGCGAGAAAGCATTTCGTCATATGTCAAAAAAAGGACATCTAGTGGGAGAAAATTACATATTTTGTGGGAGGGGGTCTATGCCATGTGGCCGAAAGAGACCTTCGAGTCAGTAAAGAAATTTTGTGAATACGTCGTGTAAAATAAGTGAACATATGTTTTCTTTTTCTTTATGAATGAAAGTTATAAAAAAGATTTGCAGACAGAGTTGGGGTCTTTATATGGTTTTGCACTTACAAAAAATGAATTAAAAGCACACGCACTAATATCTATCTATCTGATATAAAAACCAGGAGTCGAAATTCGATAACAAATGGTGTTCATGTATTTTTTTTCAATATATATATATATATATATATATATATATATATATATATATATATATATACATATGATATCGAATAAAAATACATACATATATATATATATATATATATATATATATATATATATATATATATATATATTTTGTTTGAATAAAAGACATACCACGTTAAGATTCCATGTAATAAGCTATTTCACCATAACCCTTTAACAGGGTTCTGGATCATCAGAACTTACTTCCAAAAGCTGAAATGAAAAAAAATATATTTCGTCCCCTAGAGCACATTATCAAGGTAACGAAACGCGTAGGCAAAGATAAGTTTTCCTTTTGTCTTTATTCATTCATTTATATATATATATATTTCATAGCATAATGCCCGATCTATTTAATTAAGTGAATTAAGTGCATTGACAACGAAGGATATTATGATATAAATAAATATTTCGTGAAAGAAATGCGTTTGCCAACAGTATCATACACACACACACAAAAGTATGTGTGCGTGTGTAATATTAATCTTAAAATCTGTTATAGATACTGTCTGATATTTTAGTGAATAGGCACTCATATTTAACATCAGATATAGAAAGCTGAAATTTCTAGGGTACATAAGGAGAAAGGTCTTGAAAAATTTGATACTCTCAGGACTGGTTGAAGGCATGAGTGATAGAAGGAAACAGGGAATGACCTATTTAACGAGCTCGTGAAAATGGCCGGGAGATCAGGCTATAGGAGACATAGTACAAAGAGAGAATTTACTAAGGCTGCAAAGAACAGGAAATTGTGAAGAACCTTGGTCGTCAAATCTCTGAAGAGGCATGGCACATAGAAGATATAACCATACGCAAGAATATATACTCGAAGTTTATGTTTCTTATGATTATCAGAGACTTTGTGCACCTTTGGAAATGTAAATGATTACAATGTTCCTAACAAAACTGAAAATATGACCTTGGTAAACATCACCAATAAACTTAATAAGATCAGAAAGCATTGGAACAATAATATAATTTGCCGTGTTCATTTCAGTAAAGTTTTGTATTCTCTTAATTTGATTCAACAGAAACTGTTTAAATTTATCCAATACATGGAATTTCAGCAGTTTATCCTTACTTTTAAAGTAATACTTACGTGATTTAAGTATTCCATAACTGGAGAAGAAATCGATGTATATAATAATAATAATAATAATAATAATAATAATAATAATAATAATTGCATTTTGGTAGTTTCTTGTTACAGTAAAGTTGAACATATTGAAAAAAAATGGAATTCTTTTATATATATATATATATATATATATATATATATATATATGGCAACTCTCCTGTTACCATATTATGTGTAAAATTATGTTATCTCTCTGCTTCTCTCGATGAAGCGTTCAGAAATGGCATCATGACATTTTCCACTGATCATTTTACCACAGATAAAGCTCTTTGTAATGTGTGAACAGTACTTGTGAGTAGAATATTTTGTATTTCTTTAAAACATGGGCTACCAGGAATCCCCTAAATGCGTCTATAGGAACCTTTTCCAATCAATCGGAAGGGTCTAACTACAACTGGAATTTTAAAAGTAATCATGGGCCACATTTTTTATATTTCCACTCGAAGATGCTTGTATTTTGATAGATCTTGAAAAATACATTACAATCTGCAGGGACTGACATGTCAATAAGAAAGCCCATACTTTGATCACGATATCTTGGTTGGCGATTAGCTTTGATTTTTCTGTGTCTATTGCTATTATTATTTTTTTTAACACCTTTAATTTATGTTGTATATGAGATTTTCCACTGCAGAATTTTGCGTAAAACGTTACAATAACCTAAAAACACACATATTTTACATAAATAAATCTCTTCGTAGAGAGTAAGCTGTGCTTGTCAGAACGATTTCCTTTTCGCATTTTAAGGTGTAGGTTGACATTTACAGTGACACCTTCAATGCATCTTTCATAGTCATTTTCAATCAAACCCAGGGCGCTCAAAAACAACTGGAATTGTTATTTTTATTATTATTTCCAGTTTTCCTCATTGCCTGTTTGATAGAATCGTTCACCAGACATTTTTGCTTGAGATCTGAGGTAAAGGAAGGTTTTTTGAAATTACTGAAAAATAAACTATTATTAATAATAATATTTCTTTTACATTATTCGGACTATTGTCCTCATCTTTGTCGCCATATTTATCACAACATTTCGGCCGTTGTATGCTCCGGCCTTCTTCAGGTGGTTGGAATTTCGAACTGAACCCTTTATTTCATTCACTGGGGTACACTGTTCTAGTTCCACTTGCCATGTTTAATTGATGTCAGTTATCAGTTATCTCCTGTAAATTTCCCTCTGAAAGTTCTCCACTGCGTTAACCGGGTATTGAACTCACACTCTTTGGGTCCTGTCACTGGATCTAACCAACGCCTTTATCCACTGTGCTATGTGTCCTTGTAAATAATGTACATAATACCTCATCTCAGAAATATAGACAAATAATAATATTTTTTTTATTTCATTTAATACCACCAACAATATAATTATTGCAACTGAGATCCTTTTTCTGTTTGATAATCAATTATAAGCGAATAAAATAAAAGAACAGCTGAAACATTTACCATTTAAACTCTCTCTCTCTCTCTCTCTATATATATATATATATATATATATATATATAGAGAGAAGAGAGAGAGACAGACAGACAGACAGACAGACAGAGAGACAGAGAGACAGAGAGACAGAGAGATCGCCCATGCGTAGAATATTGCTAACATATATGGCCCGGTGTTCCTACTATCTATCTAGAATTCCTTAATAAAGTCCAAACAAGAATCAGCAATATTATTAGAACCGATCTGACGCGTCTGCTTCAGTCACTTTTCTACTGCCGTAAGGTTGCCTCCCTTTGCTTTTACTATAAATACTTTCATGGTAATTGTTCGGGTGACATCTTCGTTATGACGCCGCAAATCTTCGAATTTAAGCGCTGTACTAGACAGGCGAAGAAATCTCACTAGTTGAGTTGGCTAGATGCAACCGTAAATTCTATGCTAACAGTTTCTTTTCTCGCACTTCTCGCTTATGGATCCCCCTTCCGGCTCCATGTTTGGCAGCCAACTTTAATCGGCAATAATTTAAATGCAATTTCAATTGCTGTCTACTGTCATCCTGATTACACTTCCTTTATTCTCTCTCCTTAGCAATGTTCTGTTTCTAACTCTTCCACGCCCAGTAACCCCTTGCGTCTCTGTGGTCTACTGCCTTGCTTGGAGTGAACTTGATTAGATAGATAGATAGATAGATAGATAGATAGATAGATAGATAGATAGATAAAGCTCTTTGTGCGTTACAGAAGAGTTTATAAGCGGAGGCGTGATATCATTCGATGCTCTTTGACCGACTTTTGTACCCTTGTAGTAAATTAAGCAATGGTTAGAAAGAGAGCACTTATCCTAGCGGAAGGTTTAGTATATTTGTCTCTGACTTCTCGCCATTGAAGTGTCTTCGATTCTTGCTGAGTTTTCTTTCCTTGTAAGCCCGGGGTCCATAGTTCAAAACCATGCTATAGTTAGCGAAATATGAGCGCACACACGTGCGTATTTAAGAGTGCGTATATATGTTATTATTTTACGTAACATGTTTTAAGTAATACGCCTGTTGTAGATAGATAGATAGATAGATAGATAGATAGATAATGAGCAGACTGCGATAGATAGATAGATAGATAGATAGATAGATAGATAGATAGATAGATAGTCACAGGGTAAAAGTAGAAATGAACAAACGCCCTTACAGCGTGAAACTAGCAGGCATCATTTCAGGCGTTGATTCCTATGTCCACACGGCTTATATCTACAAAAGCTCTATTATACTGGGCACTCTTTCCCTCCATCCAAAACATATAGAAAATAGCAAACGATATAAAAGTAAATATGCGCGTGTATATGTAGATGTACTGGTATTGTATCAGGGAACAACTAGGAAGGAGAAATGTGTGAAATGATTTTGAATTCGTGTTACGTTCACTTTCTCATGAATACCCTTGAAAAAGGTGAGAAGCCGTCTACACCGCAACCAGCTACGGGTTAAACAACAGGGATGAGTGGGATCTCTTGCCTTAAGATGGCAACCAGCCTAAATTCAAAACCAGTCTGAAGAAACGTTGGTTTAGTCAGTATATCTAACCCAAGACAAACCAATGCTGTTATTGCCAAATTAAATGTGGCATTCCTACGATTGTAATGGGTTACGGGTGAACTGACGTGTGTGTCAGTACTTTCGTCTGTGTACGAATGGAAGCAAACATTGGATATGTTTAAGGCTAAAAATAAATTCTACCATGTGACAAATTATGTCGCCTGAATCTAAAATCGAATTTTTAAAAAATATGTATTTTTTATGTAAAGGCAATCGTACACACTTCACACACTTTCCCAGAGAAAAATACACCTATATTGGCTTGCAAACATGTAAATTCTTAACAGAAAATATTTCATTTACTCTTAAATATTAAACTAACACCATTTATGTTAATAGACAGATATTTTCAATGCCTATCCAGGCTTATTATATAAGCACATAAGAAAAATTATCAAAGGAAAATTCAAAACAGATAAATAGAAATGAAGAGATTGAAATAGTTACCAAGCTAGCTAGCAAGATAGATAGATAGATAGATAGATAGATAGATAGATAGATAGATAGATAGATAGAAATGAAGAGAATGAAATAGCTCCATAGATAGACAGATAGATAGAAAGAAATGAAGAGAATGAAATCCTCCACAGATAGATAGATAGATAGATAGATAGATAGATAGATAGAAAGATAGAAACGAAGAGAATAAATTAGCTATCTAGCGAGATAGATAGATACATAGATAGAAACGAAGAGAATAAAATAGCTATCTAGCGAGATAGATAGATAGATAGATAGATAGATAGATAGATAGATAGATAGATAGATAGATAGATGGGAATGAAGAGATAGATAGATAGATAGATAGATAGATAGATAGATAGATAGAGAGAGAGAGAGAGAAGAAAAGTGTCAGTGATGTATGACTAGAGACATCGGAATAGACGAATGGATCAATAAATCTATACCTTGACGCCGAAATGAACTGAACTGTATCTGAGATTTTTATTGTATAATGTTCGATAGACATAATTTAAGGCTAGACGCCAGGTTAAGCAATTTGACAAGGAAGGTAAAAATAATGAAAAATAAATATATGCTGTGTAAAATAAGTGTCTCTTTACGAGTAACCTACAGATTTACTCGAATATAAATAGGTATACATATATACACACAAACACATATATCAATAGGCATATATATTTACACACACATATACAAATAGGCATACATACATATATACACATATATAAATAGGCATATATATACGTATATATATATATATATATATATTAGCATACATATTTACACAGACATATATATATATATATATATAAATAGGCAGACATTCACGCACACCTATATAAATGACCATACATACATATGCACATACATATACAAATAAGCGTACATATATGCACACACACACTTATATAAATATATATATATATATATATATATATATATATATATACACGCACACGTATATATAAGTAGTTATACATACACACACATATATAAATAGGCATACATATATACACACACATATATACAAATAGGCATATATATACATATAAATAGGCATACCTTTATATGCACACACATATAAATAGTCATACATATATACACACAAATATAGACACACACACATATATAAGTAGGCAGAGATATATGCACTTATATAAATAGGCACACACGCACAAACAGAAATTTTATCTTAGGCCGGCTAAGAGGATGAAACACGACGGCGAATATGTTTTCTTTTTTCTTTATTCATATTGTCTGTTTACAGATATATTTTTAGTTATGTCTAAAATTATAGATACATACATACACACACAGACACGTATATATATATATATATATATATATATATATATATATATATATATATATATTATAAATTAAGTGATTTAAAATATGTTTTTTCGCTAGACAGTTCTAACCATGTTTTTGAAACATGGTTAGAGCTGTGAAGTGAAAAAAACTAATTTATAATATTAATGCTCTGTAAATTTACATTGAGTACTATTTTGTAAAAATAAAAATATCTATAAGAACGCCAAATTATATATCTTACAATTCTTTTCTTTTTTTTTTTATATATATACATGCATACATATATATATATATATATATATATATATATATATATATATATATATATATATATATATATATATATATAAAGCCTGATCGATACAACTGATTAAAAGTTCTCTTTCTTTAGTTGTCACATTTTAATTTCAATCCACACCAATCTCAAGCATTTCATTTAATGAGCCATTGGGAAGGCACCTTGCAATCCCGCCTTTCTTAGAAAGTACACGGAAACTTTCAGTAGAGAGATTCCAACATTCTACTATGAAAGTAATTAATAAATACTTTGGAAAAATACAACAATACATTTATTTTGATGATTCTTTCATATATTATTATGTTAAATGGTATATAAAAAGAAATATTCCAAACAATGATTATTTTGGTTTTCTTTCAAACACACACACACAAATATATATGTGTGTAAAAAAAGTTCAGAGTCTAGCTGTAAAAAAAAAGACAATATGGATAAAGATAAAAATCTAAGATAATTTTCCTTTTGTTTCTATTCACATATATATATATATATATATATATATATATATATATATATATATATATATATATATATATATATATATTCACAAATAGTAAGTATAGTAGCTAAACTAAAGCTTAAAATAAGCTAAAAGCTTAATTTATAAAATAAAGTGAATGCCCAATTCCCCAAATCAACAGAGCCATATAATTATACAAAATCAGGCAATGCCAATCATCAGCCGCATATATATATATATATATATATATATATATATATATATATATATATATATATATATATATATATATATATATATATATATATCAGTGCTTATTTTAAGAAGAAAATATATAAGGATCGGTAAAAAAAATTCTTGATCAGTCTCATTTCTAAGAATCATTATTTGAGAATGTGTGTGTGTGTGTGCGCGCGCGTGTGTGTGTGTGTGTGTGTGTGTGTGTAAAAGTATGAGTTGCTGTGCGAAGTGTTTTTAATTAAGAAGTGAATACCTAGAATACCACGCCCTTTTTATGTCTCCGGATCCTTCTTCTTATTCAACCGAGAAGTTTACAGCATCCTCTTTTATATAATTGCATTGTATCTATGTCCGCAATGACAATGCAAATCGTATATTCTTCTTTAAAACCCTTCTTCTTAATGCATGATAATCACCACCAATTTCGCTCAAAATAAACGGTTCTACTGAGTTTGTCTCAGATGAACACACTGACATTATCCAATCATAGATATAACGTATGAACTATTTTAATTAAATAGCAAAACGTGTTACTTCCTTGTCCCAAAATACACATCAAGTATATGTTGCTCAAGCAGTGCGTTTTTTAACGTTTTCACAAGTTTGTAATTTTTTTAAATACTTTTTTATGAAAGCAACTAATTTATAAAAGCACGACAAATCTCAAGGAAAACAATATTTCTCAGAAGAAAGGAGTTAATTTCACTTACCGCTTCACTGCTTTTTGGACCGAGGTCCTTCCACATTCGATTTTCTCTGAGCAGATGATAATCAGACAAATGTACGCAGGTTTCTCCTAGAAATTCCGGCACAAGATTCTTAGGTCTGTTCATTAATTTTATTTTCAGATGCATCTGCTCCAGATTATCCTGCTGGGAAATTTGGAAGTAAAATTCTTTATTAAACACAGGATTCCTTGAGTGCTTGATCGTGTCCGTCACTTTCTTTTGTAGTTTTCCAGGCATAAGGCTAATTTTTGCAAACGCGTTAATCTGACTGTCTCCTTTAACGTTACCACCTAAATTTTCGGCGCGAATCAGGAGGATTTTTAATTGTTTCTGCTCGGGCAGATATTGGAAAGAAAACTTGAGTTCCCCGTATTCGGCCACGAGATGTGCCTGAAGTTGGGAAACCGAGCGCTTCCTCCCGAGACTGTTGTCATTTCGAAGTTCAAGCCTGTTAACCGGCGAGACCGGGGACGAGGGGCTAACTACGTTGAAGGGTCTCTGTTCGATCAGGGGTGAGTTCTGTTTGTGGAATTTTCGTCTTGGTGTCGGAGAAGGTCCAGCTGATTTGCAGCCGGAACTTTGGCTGGCCAGACCGGATAAGTAATTTGCCTCTTCTACATTCAAGTCGGACAGGGACGAGCGACGTCTATAGTAATTATGTCCACGAACTTTGTTTTTGTGAGGGCTAACTGCACTTGGGCTCACATTGTCGTTGCCTCCTACGTATCTGTTGCGCTGGGAGTATTTACTGGCACCCTCTTCCATACAGCTGACCCCAGGTGATGATACCGAGATAGTTGGAAAGGGGTCCATTCTGCGCGAAGACGAATGGGCTGACGAGGGTCCGTTTTGGTTGAGAGGTAACGTCAATTTTCCTGCACTGGCTTTGCTGCTGGCAGACCTCTTGTGGCGGCCATTTCCTGGAACTGAAGACAAGATACTAGCACTACCACTGACACCACTGGCACTAGCACCACTGTAATCATCTCTCGCTGTCCAAGAGTTCGATACACCAAATTGATCAATTGCTACACCTCTCATAAGCAATGGGCTCTTCTGTTGCGTCGTCGTGTAGTTAACCGAAGGAATTTGCGTGGTGTTAGTGACTATAACATCGAGTGATCGTCTAGGTAGTGAGTATGTTGACTGATTGGCCGAAGTATAGATGCTTTGTTCGGACCCATCGTCTCTGAGTGTGTCGATGCTGGTCAGCGAATGTCTGTCGTTTCGGGTCCCGATTCGGGGTTTGTGTTCTTGTCGTGGCGTCACCGGCGCCGAGCGGGTCATGACAGGGCTTTTTGGCAAGGCTAGGCATGAATAGGAGCCACTGAGAGAAACTGCGGGACTGTTACGTTCTGAGTAAGGTGCACTGCTGTCGCTTGTCACACTTCGCGCGTCGTCATCCTGCGAAAACTTGTCCTCACTCGACTGACGAGATACGTCACCCGAACATGGGATAATGAACTGCGGGATTGAACGCGGGGTGACAATATTACCCCCATACTTGCTATCTTGACCGCTAGTACCGCCAGTTAGAATGGCCGCAGCTGCAGTCACTTTACACTTACTCACAAACCAATCACGAAATTCTTTTACTGACTCCATAAGAAAAATAAATGCGTTATCAAGTTTCAGTCCAAGGCATGTGCGTCTCTGAGGATATACATAATACACGATGAAAGATCTTTGTGTGGTCGTTTCTTTCAATTGTTTTATTTATTACCTGACTTTGTCAATTAAACTTCATTCTAAAGTATTTTAATCTTTTTTTCATGTCAGTCTTATTTATATGACGGTTACATATAATCGAATATATATATATGTGTGTGTGTGTGTGTGCATATGTGTGGATGTGTGTGGATGTGTGTGTGCATATATGTGTATGTGTGTGTGCAACTTAAGATGACTTGTAACAGATCTCAAGTTTTCTTGTGTAGAAACTGAACACTTATTACCAAGTGATTTAAAATTTTGGCACGTTTTGCTTAATTGTAGTCTGACGCATGCTAAATGTTTCGTCAATAATTTCAGGTTTGATGTTCTACTCGTAGAATTAATAAGTTATTGATATATATATATATATATATATATATATATATATATATATATATTCTCAAATAAAATTAATTACGTAGGATTACAGGCTTTTTTTTAAATAAAATTGTAATACCACATATCTTTTTTCTTTTTCCATTATCCTTTTTTAAAATTATGTTATTTGACAATAAACTTAAGTTAATCACCCTTCCGAAAAAAACGAACCCTGTTTTACAAATAATTTAAAATAATTACAATGAACTGGAGTTCTAAACTGATAATTTTGCTTAGCACATAAGTTAATACATTGTACTTTTTCTTTTTTTTTTTTTTTCAAATTCAATACATATGCTTCCAGATTTGCATTGTCATATGTTACGCAAGCGTGTAAACATTCCTTAATTTGATTGTATATCCGTTTCTGTTGTTTTCTATTTTTTTTTTTCTACACACAAATCATTTCAAATTCAGCTCGCCGATATCCTGTACACATGCCTTGCATCCTCATCTGTCATTCCGGACTCCATGGAGAGCAGGGTGTTTGTGTAGAACTGCAGACCCATGTGATCGGCGCGGCTGCAACCAGCCACGACAAACAACACACCTTCACGCGTCACAAAAAGAGGCTCTTTTTGGCTTCCCACTTTTTTTTTAAAGACTTGTTTTACACAACTTTACTGTAACGATTAAGTTCGCATATTCCACTTAAAGATTCTTTGTTAAAATGCTTGAAAGAAAAAAATTAACTTCCTTGGCAGATTGAATGTCCGCTGACGTGCGCTATGTAAATATCGACATTGTTAGAATTACAACTGCGCAAACGCATGTAGGTGTGTGGAACACGCGTGTGTCTATTGGCTGTCAGAGGGAGCGATGCAAAATTGTCACTTTGTAAATACTAAATACGCTTATTTCGAATTTGCGTGTGCCAGCATTTTTTGTTTTTTTTTTAAGAGAAGTTGTCTTTGTATATATATGTGAAATATTATTTGTATGTGCGTGTCTTGAAAAAATATGCGTGTGTGTATATGTGTATGTTTGTTTGTGTGCGTGCGGACGCGTGTGTACGCGCTGGTGATTAGAGTATTTTTTTAACCTGTGACTGTCTAATAAAAACGCAAACAAATAGGCGACTTTCGCTTTTAATTTCCTTCCTCGATAAACTTTCTGGTTTAAAAGATATTTACCAAAAGCTTCTTGATGCTACATTTTTTTTAAATTTTTTGTTAAAATTTAAATACTGCGTCATCTAGTTGAAAATATCCTTTTTTTTACTTATTTTAGAAGTTTTTAGCATTAAAATAATTTAAGATAGTTAACGACTTACTAATCACAGATTTTTTTTCTCATGCTTTTTAAATATACATTCATTTGATTTATCACTTTCTGTTAGCCTCTAATTCTCACTTTTGCACATCGACCTTACAAATGTTTGCTTTTTGCCCAGTTTGCCTGATGTCTGTATTAGTCTGAATGGATTTCATTTTTATCTCTCAATATTTTGTTTAATATTTACTTTTTCCCGTGTTCGACTCAAATATTCCGTTTTTTTTTTCAGTTTGTTTCACAATAAATGTTCGTCCATTTTTTTAACAATATCTTTCTTTCCATTTCTCTTTTATTTATCCTTCCCGTATTTTTTTTTTTTTTTTTTTTTTTTTTTTTTTTCACCTTCTTTTCTTTCTTTTCTATTTTCCTTTCTTTCTTAATCTCTTTCTTTCATCCTTATTTTCTCTTTTGGTCTTTTTTTTTTTTTTTGAATTCTCTCAGCACCCTGTCAGCATTGTGATATCCATGGGAGGGAGACAAGACTGAACCGTAGCAGCAGCTATTAACTCTGCTGCCTATACTGTGTCTACTGCTGCCTCAACTGCTGCCTCAACTGCAGCCTCTACTGCTTGCCTTTACTTAGGCTGCTGCCGCTGCTGATGCAGATATTGCCCCGTCACTAGTGCACGTCTTTCGTTTCCACGTCAGCTGCTGCCCACTCTGGCAAAATCTTTACTTAGATCTTTAACATACCTGCTCCTGTTGATGCCACTTCGGACTCAACGACCAATACAACAAAAACTACTCTTACTAATATTAATATTAATACTTTAGATCAATACACACACACATTGCTTCTACTACAACAAAAGATAATTCTATTTGCATTATAACTACTACCTTTTGAATATGCAACGATCACTACTAATTTTTTGTCTTACAGAACTGCTACTTTTATTAAGCATATTACTAACACCAATGATTACATGGTCATAAATGTTAATAGTACAAGAGCTATTGTTAATAATCTGATAACTACTATCAATGTAACTGAAAGTACTATATCTGTTACTAAAATCACTCGTCCCAGTGCAATTCTTATTTACCATTTAAACAATCTATTGAGTTCTCTTATTTCTAGTTTAAGGGCGAGTTGTGGCGCTAAACGGACCTTTGTTACCAAATTTGAGGTCAGTTCTTCAGTGTTTCCATTTTTTTTTGACAATAGTGAAAGTTGGCTGTCTCTAGGTCGATAGTTTATCACTGAACAACCCCCACATGTTGAAAAAAAGAAGTAAGTAAATTTAATCTCATGTAATTAATGACAAGGCACGTCCTTATAAATATTTTAGGGCTTTATGCGGGTTAAATAAAAAATGTGTTATGGAGGTGTTCAAACATTTAATTATAAGAAAAAAAAAAATTCTCTATTTAACACAAATAATGCGAGTTATCATTTCTCTCTCTCATATATATATATATATATATATATATATATATATATATATATATATATATAGTGTGTGTGTGTGTGTGTATGTATGTATTCAAAGACAAAGTGAGCATTTGGGCATGTAAATGTAAATTATACGATTATATTATATATATATATATATATATATATATATATATATATATATATATATATATATATTATATTATATTATATTATATTATATTATATTAAAATGTTTACTTAATTCCATTCGGAGTTTCGAAGATTCTGAAATCTACTCATCAGGAAATAAACGTTCTCTCAAATATCTCTTCCTTTACTGTTTTTGGTGGAACTATATACACACGCATCTCTCTCTCTCTCTCTCTCACACACACGCACACACACACACACACACACATACACACACACATACATTCGCATGTAAAATAAAGATTTAAAATAATGGTAGCATTCATAATAATAAAAGAAAAATTCAATCCTCACGGTCACAATGTGCTGAATACTGTCTTTGGAAAATAAGAGAAAATTTCTATAACTCTGGATACATACATAAAAACCTACACATTTAATTATAATTTTAAAAAAATTTTAAATTTCCTTGATCATGGTTTAAACAATAGCCGAAAGAGCTTGTACATAAAAAAAATATTCCGACAATTTTTACACAATTTATGCCCAGAAAAAAAATACAAACCCAAGAAAAACTGAATAAAAAGCTTAAACACAGTCCCTGGTGGGTCGTCTTTAATGAAATTTGTATGAAAAAAATGAGTCCTTACCGAATACCATGAATATATATATATATATATATATATATATATATATATATATATACGTGTGTGATAGAGTGTATTATATAGAGTGATAGAAATATAGAAAAACATAGAGGATATATAGACAGATCGCAGACACTGAGAGATAGATACAGAAACATTTCTCGTACATACCACTTTTTAAAATTATGGAAGACTAGACAAGCATTTTGCAAATTGGATTCTTTTTTTCTTTTAGTATTATTTTTCAATAAACGGGAAACACGTTTGCCCATCACAATTATCATAATTCTCCCATCCGAATTTACCATAAGAGGAAAGAAAAGTAGTAACGTTTTCAACAAACGTCACAAGTAAATATCCTGTTTTCTAAATTCATATCTGAGGGGGTGGGGGATGAAAATTCTCGGAATAACTCACCTTCTAGAACCTGAACAAATGACTAAACATCAAAGTTTATCCATTCTTGTCTATAACTATACAGCACACACTCGTGTATGTATATATATATATATATATATATATGTGTGTGTGTGTGTGTGTGTGTGTGTGTGTGTGTGTGTGTGTGTGTGTGTGCCTTCTGGCCTGAATATTCAAGAAGTCTTAAAGAGATACGCCGTCCGGTAGGACTCATTTTGCAGCAGAAAAGAATTAGATGTGCTTTAACCCACTCGACCACGAATGGCTTCGCCGATCAAGCATGGTCAAGCTGGTAGTCGAAAATACTGTTAAATATAGTGTTTAAAATAAATAGAGCGTTTACTCAAAATAACGTTGGATTAATAGATAAAAATCAATTACTTCTTCAAAAACTGCATATGTATAATTCAACACTGAACGCCGACAGTAGACTTAAAATCAGTTCGGTGTTGTACTCAGTGTCCACTATATATATATATATATATATATATAGAGAGAGAGAGAGAGAGTCACCCACAGACAGACTGTTTCGCTGTATTACAGCTCATCAGTGTGGCTAAACCTCTGATTTCCTCAAGCCATGATCGAAACCTGACTGATTTGTCATCAGTCGGAGAGTTTTCCCCAAAGCTATCGGTTATCGATATATATACAGTGTGTATAAAAATACTTTTACATATATAAATACTTTATAAACATATGTCCGCAAATTCCGGATTGTCTCCGACAGACTATATAATGATTTGACCGTTCGATCACCGAAGTTAAGCATCGTAGAGCCAGGTCAGTAATTAGATGGGGGACCGCTTGGGAACACCTGGTACTGTAAGCCCCCAAAGTCCAACCCTTACCTCACAGTCGGTGGGGGGGGGTAAACGGTAGTGTCAGAGTTATGCCGCCCGGAACTTCGTTCCTGGTAGGGCCACCCAAGGCGGACAGGTCTGACACACACGCCGGCTAAAAAGGGCTCTGGTGAAAATCCAAGGAGCGTCTGCATCGGCAACCGGCGGCTTCTGGTCGTTCCTGTCTCTGCGTCTGTGGGAATCCCGCGGCAAGCATGAACGTTATCCGAGTAGGCCTGGGTACCCTACTTCTGTAATTTATCCCAAGAATCTTCTTCTCACAACAAGAAGAAGCCGGCTCAATCCGCCCAGGGTGAATGCCGCATCAATACAGAATAATATAATAATACTATATAATGTGTTCTTCGTGGACAGGCGTAAGAGCAGATCTCGGTCTTTCGCGATCCATAGTTTGTGGTACCACGGTTCCAGTCACAACAATCTGATTCAGCTGTGCAGCCTTGTGTCTATTACTATTCGCGCGACCGTATATAAAAACTTTATCTGAGTGGGAGTGAAAGAGAAGAAGAAAAATTCAGTAAAAAGAAAGGACAATAAAAGAAGACATTTCAAAAAGACAGAATATGGCTATTGACCTTAAGTGGCATGGAAGCAAGAAGGCGAAAAATAATTCCACAGGTGAGAAATGCGAGAAATGAAACTATTAGAAAAGAACTTACGTTTTTTCTGTGTACCGTGTCACTTTAGGACATTGGCGAGCATGGCCCTCCGGAATTTCCTGTCTTCTCTAGCTCTTAATAAATTTCGTCTTTTTCTTATCTCTCCTCAATACTCTGCAGGCATTCATTTACGCAAGTAAGGTTACACGTTGCTTTTCTCTATCCCTCTTACCTTCAATTTGTCCTGTAACTGTCAAATTTTCCAAGCCAACTTTCCTCATTATGTACGCTAAAAATTTCAACTGTCTCTTTCTGATGCTAAGTATATCTGTCCTCGTCTTCATTTTCTCTAAAACTTCGTCGTTGATCACATGTTATGTCCATGGTATTCTCAGCATCTTTCTATAGAACCAGATTTCTGTTGTTTCAAGTTTTCCTTATCTGTGAGGAAATTGGCCAACAATCACTATCATTAGATGACTGGTATTACGTAAGTGTTCGGCACACTTTTTCTTTGTTTTTAACTAAATTTTCCTCTTAATACTTTGCTTAGTTTTGGAAGGCCACTTTCGTCATAAGGATTCACCTTCGGAGTTTAGTGTCGTACTTTCCGTCCTCTCTTAAAAGATTTCCCAGATATTTAAATTGTTGTATTTGTTTGATTTCATTATCTCCAATTTGTAACTTTCATGTTGTGGTGTTTCTTTTGCTAACAAAAATATATTCCGTCTTCTTCGGTTGATGTTTAATCCTTTCTTCTCGTTTTTCTTCACTGCCTTCGGTAAGAGTTCTTTTATTTCCATCTGTGTCTGCTATCAACACTGTGTCATCTGCATGACTTACATTTTAAGATTGTGGCCGCAAATAATTAATTTTTAGGACTTATATTCAAACCAGAATCGCGTCCATGTATACGTTGAATACGTCCGGGTAGAAGACACATCCTTGTGTTACATCTATTTTTATTTTTGTATATTTACTGAACTCATTTTCTATCCGTATTCAGGCTGTTTGCTGCCATTTTAGACTCTGGATTATTCTAATATCCTTCGCAAATATATCAAAGTTACCTAGTTAAAGGAATTACAGGTGTAGACAATTTTAACGTAAGGCTAAAAACAAAAATTGAATAAGTTACAAGACGAATGTGCTAAAATAAAGGGTACAGTGAAAATTTCATTACCTCTTACAAACATAATAAATAAAATATAAAACAGTGGTGATACACTGAGAGGACCTAAGTAGATCTGTTTTGATAGTACTGCTTAAAACGCTAGATGTAAACAAATGTGAGCCCCCCCACTCCCGACAATCAACCTAATGAGCCATATAACATAATTTATCATTAGAATTCTGTTGACCAGTTAAAGAACTGTTTGTGGGTTACCGCACTTAACTGGACCAAAACGCACGCTACGAGGCCCTCTTTAAGCCTATAAATAGGCAATAAAAATTTCATTCCCCCCTTTTTAGCGTTCTTCTTAGCTCTGCCTTTCAGATGTCGCGCGGAGATTGGAATGCTGCGGGCAAGGCGACTTCGCTTCTTTGGTCCTCCTTTATCTTTGGAAATTACAGTTACACAAACGTGTATATCACACACGCTTGTTACACACAAAAAAAAATCACATTCTTCTTAAAACTTACTTTAATTATTTTTAGCCTTACGTTAAAATTGCCTGCACATGTAATTCTTTTTGTTAATATATTGCATTGTCAATTGTTTTATATTTATTGTTTTGTCATTTATTTTACCTTTTCGATGGAGTAATGGATAGCGGCTCGGATTGAGGAATAGGAGAGCCGAGTTCGAATTCCAGTCGGGTCCGTTATATTCACTTACGGGCTAATACCCTGAGTCCGCTAATATTGCTTGCGAGATAAATGTTCCAGGAGCTCGTAAATATTTACTAACCAAAGTGCTGATTCCCGCCACATAACGGTGACTAATATTTAGCCAAACATATGGCATGCTGCAACACTTCTCGCTTTCCATTACTACTTACTGTATGAATTCCTGTAGTTTCCTTTCTGTGTTTGCTATCAACGCTGTGTCTTCTGCCTATCTTAAGTTGTTAAGACTGTAGCAACCAATAACTAATCCTGATAAGACTTCTAATTCTCTTGGGATTGCTTCTCTCTAAAGGTTGCATGCATGATAATACATTTGTCTATTTTTAAAATTCTACGTTTTCTTATATTATTTATCTTTGGTATTTAACACAAAAAATGTTGAATGTCTAAATCCAGACATTTCTCTTCATGCTGATATGCAATGAATCCGAGAGAATTGTTTTGATTTTTCATTGTTGAGACAAATACTAAATGTCAGCTCCACTCCTCCCCCTTCTCTTGGACATGAGTAGAGGCTTACGCCTTGTTTCTTGTTTAGGAAGGGGTTTTGTACTCTCTCTCTCTCTCTCTCTCTCTCTCTCTCTCTCTCTGGCCTCTGTATCTCCAGTTGCCTTGATCTATCCACTACTCTTCTCCTCATCCTTTCTTCTATCACTCCTATCTGACCTTGCTCCAAATTTTCTGTAACTCCTTGCGTCCTAGTGGCTTTCCGCCTTGCTTGGGGTGAAACGCTTAAAAAAAAAAAAACTACATATTTCCAATAAAGAACCATATGTGAACATACCAAAGATTACGAACACATGATTTGAAAGTCGAGTTCACTTTAAGGACCATCGCAAGAGCAAACTATAATAGGGAATTAACTAATAACTACTAAAAAAATGCCATGGCTGCATTTCGACGTGATGTAATCGTCGATAACGTTATATTGCTTGGTCAATAATGCCTAAGTCGTAAGTTCAATTCTCCATAGTTACGGCTTAGTGTGTCATATATAAGCTGCGCTTGGTTTTACTTATCTAGCCTATTCGAGGAGTTTTAAATTAATATTATCTGGAGTTCCAGGGGTCCACCCACAGGCTATACTTCTATTTCGAGAAGTGCATGGGGTTATTACCCGGCATTTAAGTTACCACACATAGTGCCACAGGGGGTTGATCTGTTTTGGGCGGTTTTGGAAATTTCGCACTAAACTTGATCTTGTATCACATACAGTAACGACGTGTGCGTACGGATAAATATCTAACTAATAACTAAAAATGCCATGACCCTTCAAGGCGTAAGCGAGCATGGATCTCCACAGATTCCGTTTCTTTACTGTCTATGAGTATCTATGCCAGGGTTGGCCATGTGCGGCTCTTTGACCTTTAATATGCAGCTTGTGAAAATATATTGTCTGAGCTCCTTTTTTCATCACATTTAATATAAAAGGTAAATAAGAAAAAAATTCAACACTTTATAATTACTTAATGTGTACGAATAGAGACCCCATAGGATTAAAACGTAAGTTAAATGTTCATCATGAGTAAAAAAAATATTTAAGAATTTAAATCCTATTTTTAATGCTAGATCCTAGCGACACATTGCTTTTTAGTGCTGAGGGGAAGAATGGTGGGAAGCACAGTGATTAATGAAAGTTCCGGTCAGCAAGGATTACGGAGGAATTTCCAAAGACTGAGGTCATAGGTAAAGGGTTAAGGGGACCACACTCACATTACGTACATTAATGTAGCGTAAATTTTTCATGCTTTCAAATTTCTGAACTTTAAAGTATGTAGCTTGTACAATACGCAAGTTTGAGAACCCTACACACACACACACACACACACACACACCGAATTATGCCTACTTAAAAAATAATGGAGTTCTTTCCCGTTGTCTTCTCTACCGTTTCGTATTCCCTCTTTTATACTATTTTCCACCCAAATTTACAGAGCCAAGTTTATTTAACCCATAGAAGAAAAGTGATGGATGCATGCCTTTCTCAGAGTGGACGCAACAAAAGAAGCCGGTATTTGAACTCGGTCCGCCAATTTCACTTTCCGCACTAGTAATCGTCACATTACCTAAAATTTCAAAGCTATTACTGTGATTCTGAAAAAAAATCTCCAGAGGGAGACCAACAAGAATGGTTATCGATCAACATACAGACGAGACTGGCATCAGGAAAAGAACTGAATATGACTATGGATGACTGTAATGGTAGGAAAGTATCGATAAAAAGTGTTCGTTTTCATATGTTAATTGACTGATTTGTTTTTTTTTTTTTTTTTTTTTTTTTTTTTTTGTCTTTTACGCCTTATGAATAATTTGTGGTTAATTCAAAGCTGAAACATCTTGAATTCTGAGAATAATTTTTTCAGTGAATATTGCATTAACAATTCTTTTTTTCCATATAAAAGTTATACTATTTAACCCATAACTGGAGGAAGAAAATAGATTCATAGATTTCTCAAGGGTATTTGCACGTAAGTGAATGAATATAGATAGATAGATAGATAGATAGATAGATAGATAGATAGATAGATAGAATATTTAATTTTGTTGTTACCGGGTGTAACAACAAAATTGTCCATATTGTGCAACAGCAATATTGTCCAATTGTTAGATTAAACTCTGAACCGTTGTTTCTTAGAAATGATTAAAGATATATTACTGGAATGCCCCGATGTTTTTATAACACTACTGGTTCTACTTTGAACAATAAGAATGTATAATTACTCTTCAATCTGAACAGAAGAATCGTGATGAAATTGACAAATGAAAATGACATGCTCATCATTAACTTAACATAGTTAAGGATCGGAAACTCATGAAGGCTTGTAAAATTCATGCATATATATATATATATATATATATATATATATATATATATGTGTGTGTGTGTGTGTGTGTGTGTGTGTGTGTGTGTCTGTGAAATGTGTGTGTGTATATATATATATATATATATATATATATATATATATATATATATATATATATATATATATATATATATATAATGGTACTTATTGGAAAGCGATCAATATCAGTGATACAGCTAGCATATTTAGTTGGGTTGACGTGAAACGCATGGTCACAAACTCACATCAACCCAATTATATATATATATATATATATATATATATATATATATATAGGATCTAGGATCTTATATATATATATATTATTCTTGATATATATATATATATATATATATATAATCGACTCTCCCGTCGAGATTCGACGTATGAGGGTCAATCAGATCAGTTTCCAGGAAACCGACAGCCCGACACCGGCGCATGAGATTTGATTATAGTAGTGAAGGCTTCGTGCAGGATCATCCACACTTTTTGAAGAGACGAATACAGAGACCTGGTGCACCGAATGCCACAAGGTTCCCAAACGACCTTCCGCAGGTTTTGAATTCAGAGTTGTCCTTCTCCTAGACCAGTTGCCATCCAAGGCTCAAGAACCCAGTCTGTTCTGCTATTTTACCCATAGCTGGAGTGAGAGGAAGAAGACTCATACCTTTTTCAAGGAGGCACCGTAGAGTAATGGATAGCGGCTTGGATTGAGGAATCGCAGAGCACAGTTCGAATTCCAGTTGAATCCATTACATTCACTTACGTTACGTGCTAATATATATATATATATTAATATTATTCTAGGATTTAAGATAGTAAAAAGGTGCCTTACAGGTTTCACGCCCGATTTCATTTTCAAGTCATTTTTCACTGATCTTTGGACTGAAATTCCTCTCTTACGTGCCAAACGTCTTATGGGTTGAGGTGGATGTTTTCGAATTGATCTCTTAATTAGCTCTAATTTATAATGATAATCCATCTTCCTGTTGTGTACTATCTTTTCCCTTTCTTTAAACCTATTCACCGTTATCTTGATGGTTCTTGAATGTAAGATGGAAGCCAGAGTATGAATGTTAGTACCATTACTGAGAGCCGGAATTATCTTTTTCCCGCCATTTGGGAAGACGATGGGACTGACACAAAATGATTTTAACCTTTTCTCTTTCTAGTTGAATAAGTGAAATGGTTTTTCAATTATTCTTACGACGAATGGTGTCAAGATGGATATCTGAAAACATAGAAAAAATAACGCAATTAGTTTAGTGGGTAAACGATTATGCTGATACGCGATTTGGACAATTTTACTGTTACACTCAGTGGATAAACTACACCGTTATTTTTTTTTAAATGAAAAGATCCACCGTACAATGTTCACAGTTTTTAGGTTTTGAGTACTGATTGTAGGAAGTTTATATATGCGTATGTCTTTGGGGGAACCGGCCATTTACGAAGAAAATCCTCACGAACGTGTAGGGTACCTTCTGATAAAAGAGTCAGATTATGATCAAGGATTATTCTAAACCGATGAAACAGAACGTTGAAACACATAGTACCTAGATTTCTTATTTAAAACTAGCAGCATGGCACGGCGTGGCCCGTGCTTGATTCAAAAATCGTACGACTCATACAGCAATCGCTATCACTTGACTTAAAATATTTTTGCCCTTCCTTGCCTTTAAAGGAGTGCCCTTTGCCGTGCTGATGTTGCTACATGCCTTACTTCTTGCCTATCTCACACTGCGATTCTTTATAAGCTCTATACTAAACATTAAATCTGTTACGAAAAAAGAACTAAACAAAATAAACACAAAACGATCAGCTTTAAAAAATGACACGTAACTGGAAAAACCGAATGAAAAAAGAAGTTTAACAACAAATACTTTTTTATACCCAAGCCAGTTCTGCGAAATCAGAATCAACGTTGAGTTTAAGCAAGCGAATGAGCCAATTTCAGATTTAAATTTTTCGCACTTGTGACGAATGCAGCTATCGATTTTTTTTTTTTGCATGCTAGCATGCTAGTTAACATTCGTGTCAATAAGCTGTTGGCTCTCACGCTGGCTAATGGAATCTTCCTATCTATTCGTGGCAGCCAGCTATTGGCTCTCACGCTGGCCAGTAGAAACTGGCCGCAAACTACATGAAAACTGCCGTGTGACACCATTTAGGGTCGCTAGAAGGAGAAAAGAAAAAGGAAAGAAAGAAAAAAAAAGAAAGGCGAGAGTTAAATTTAGATGATAAAGGAAAGCCATCACGAAAGGGACATTAAGCGGTGTTATTTTGACAAGGAAAAATGGTGAAAATTTTTATTGCCATTGTCCAGAATTCTAAATAGATAAACATTTAACTGTGTCACGGGAATGCCATTTGGGGCTTCCACAGAGTTCTAAAGACATAAAGATTTAATAGTTCATCCGTTGACCGAGAAATAAGAATGTCCGTTGACCACACACGAGTTGCGAAAACAAAGAAAAAACAAACCATAGGTTAAGTCTTTGTCGATGGGAAGATATCCTTTGGACAAGACATCTGGATTGTGTTGGAATTTGACTATGACAGCGAAACTATTTTATCAGAAATTGGCAAAAATTTTGTTGACGACTTTCATATGAATTCGGCTGTGAATTGGCGAAATTGTTTTATCGTATCAGTGGTTGACCACCCACTTGTTAATTGGCGAAAATCTCATTAATAGGTACCAGGTGACATTGAGGATAAGAGCTGCGATTAAGGGACCACACTACAAAAGAAAAGAGAAAGAAGGAAGGAAAAAGGAAAAGGAAAAGAAAAGATTTTTTTTTCTTCGAGCAGGATTTTTTTTGAAAACAAAGCTAGTCTGGTCACAAACACACTGCTGGCCGCCCATTGGCTGAATGTTAACGAGAGCCAGGCGGAGGTGATCATGTGATGCAGGGGGGGGGGCTGCGACCACCCATTGAAGTAATAGGTATGAGATGTCACTGCGAGAGAGAGGGAAAACCGTTGACGCCCTCTGAGAGTATGGTGAGATACCCATATGAGAACAGAAGTAGTTGGGGAGTAGGAGAAGACTTTCAAAAATGGAAAGGAGTGGAAAATTCCTGACCGAAAACAAAAGAAGTGGACTGTGGATTTAGAATTATCAAGGAACCTCAAACCACGATGAGCCCACTCCGGTTTGGGTCAGTGTCCATATAAGCAAAGTCGCAGCGAGCGAAAATCAGTTTCGAGTTTTCCAGTTTTCCACAGTTTCCAGTTCGAGTTGGAGTTCGAAGTTCGCAGTTGAAGTTAGTCCCACCTCGCAGATAGCTGACTTGAAAGATTCACGCAATTCCGAACTCATCTTCAATCCAAGAACAATTTATTTTTAAAGACCGACTTAGACTCATACCACCAAAACAAGTTTTACGAAAATGGCGTGAAGACGCACCAAGAACCAGTTTCTAAAAGAACAGACAACTTAAGATGTTAAGACTCGCCTAACAAAAACAACGTGTCACGAATCCATATAGCGGTTTGGGAGAAAGACGTAGTCCTAGATTCAGCAATCAGATATAAAATATTGTTATCCTTTTTAACACATTTGAACTTTTCGAGTTATTATTTTATTCTATTTTACACATACTTGTGCGATATCACCCTTATTCGAACTCAGCTTGCAGTACGGCCCAGCGACTGATTGATTTCGTCTGCCTAGATCAATTCACAACGTGTGTAGGTTAGACTAGAAATCAAAGCAGTTACTTCGGTAACCAGACGTTGGAAGCGAGCTGGGAACGACGAGGCTAATACCGAATCTAACCATATTCCCATCCGAATCACCAAAAGGTTAGAACGTCACATTTGGTGCCGCGACCAATACCAAGCCAGTTGGTCGTCACAAGACAGGATAGCACGACTGACGCAGACAGGCGGACGTCACGTTTGGAGCGGCGACACACTAGCGGGGGACGTCACAGCCGTAGAAGCATGAAAAAATCGATTATTTCCACTATTGATGGGAGTTGGAAAATACGAAGTCGGTCTTGACCTTTCCGCTAACTTGGAGCATGTGCATGTAAATTTTGGTGCAAATCCGTCGAAAATTGCGGCCGTGCATTCGTTACACACACACACACACACACACACACACACACACACACACACACATCCTGCCTTTTATAGATAGAGATTTGCTACTATTCTTAAATGGGTGTCAATGGAAATACAAGTTTTGAGATATTTCGATCAAAAATGCGATAAGGTTCATGAGATAAAATAAACAACGAAATAATATTAAGGTGAACTCACCTTATTCCCAGAAGATATTTTACCGCACATAATCACACATACAAATTGCCGAGGTGGCGCATTAAATAGACAGGTGAGAGCCGTGTATGAATAATTAATTTATGCGCGAAATTCAGGCTTTCTTTTCTGACGATTTTCTTTCATCTTTCATTACACTTTTATTTTGCCTGAAAACTAAAGTATTTTCTGTTATATTTGAAAGCCCTTGCTATATATATTTTCTTCAGTGCATACATGCAAAATTAAAATGTTTCTATTTCAAACATATGGAACTTTCTTCCCAAAAATATTTTGGATTTGCCGAAAATTTCTAATTCAAAAGCAAGAACAAGTTTCGTCAGCAAAGCAACGACATTATGTCGGTAATGGTAAGATTAGTTGTTGGCGTTTTTTTTTTTTCATGCAGCAAACATTATAGTAAACAAAAATAAATATTTGATATTTAATTCCTCTAGTCTTTTCTTCATATTTTGTCTTCTTCAACGATAGCACAAATTATATTTAATTTTTGCATAAATAACAAAAACTGTGGCACAAAGTCAAAAGTGGAGATGGGGAAGGCTGGTGGTCTTCTGTCTTATCTTAAACTTATCTAGCCACAATCACTGACCCAAACAAACTATAGTCCTGGGTAAGACTACACCCGGCAGCAAGGCCTATGATCGGGAGATTGGAGGTTTTGATGAACGTGGAGCCAACTTTTAATTGCTGTTGTTGCAAGGTCCACACTGACCCGGGGTGGTAGCACCTGTTTGGGTCCTAGCTATGGGTAAATTTCGAAACAACAACAAACAAAATCAAAACAATATGAAAGTATAAAAATACATTTTCATAGTAAAAATACCAGCAATATCTATTTACAGTAAAATTACCAACAATACAATTTTAAAGCAAAATGACCAATAATATATTTTATCTGTAGCTGAAGGCATACAACTGCGTTCAAAATATATTTAATCGAAGCCATAAAATTGTGTTCAAAATATTTAGATTTCGGCATTAAATAACTCATAAAGGTTGACATGCCACTAAAAAAAATCAACCGACCAAACTATACAATATTCCTTACACCAAAATAACACATTCTTACTTTTCATTCATACTACAACCACCAAAATACTTTAAAAATCTCTATGAAGTCCTAACTAGTCCCCGTATGTTTAATTTGTCTGGTTGGGGGATAAAATAACTTTTAAAACATTAACCCCCAATTAATGTTTACAATGTTTAAAATGCTACGTACAAGAAAGTAAAAAAATAGTGTTAGTAATAATAAAAATTACAATCCTTAAATGTGGCAGAAACATGAGTTAACTAGACGAAATTAATGCGGGACTTCGATAAATCAAACAATCACTCAACCAAACACTCACTCAAAAACACACTCATTCAAACATATCAACAAATGCGAAAGACACACTTGAAGAGCAATAATACAAATTATGTTAGAGAAATTTAAGCTGAGTTTTTCGGTGTTCACTTTCCTTGTACTAAGAAAAGACTTTTACTTTATTTCCCCTGTGAAACATGCCTACCTTTTCCTGCCAGAACCAATTATATATTTTGTGTTTGCAGAATATATTTATATACTCATTTATATATATTGGAGGACTTTCATTGACAATTATGAGGCATATTCCCATCTCGAAATTCCAATTTCAACGGCAGTGTTCGTGTTCATGAAACTTGTGAGTACCAAGGTAAATTCATTTTCATCGTTATTGAATGTTAGTGTCATTAATGGTAAACTTGTATCTTCTTTTCTTCTATGTACCTTTTTCCTTTAAAACGTGAATGATCATGGCTCGCCACAATTTCCTGTTCTGTGTAGCTCTTAATAAATGTTGTCTTTTTGCTAACTCTCCGAATCCCTGTTCTGCCAAACACTTACATGCGCTGCTTCCTTCTGCCCCCCCCCTTACTCAATGGCAAAACTGAAATATAGATATTGAGTATCAGATTTGCTAAGCCGTCTTTCCTCATTATGTACTCTAGAAATGTCGATTGTATCTTCCTGGTGTTAACTTTAAGACTGTTTTCAATATTCTCTAAAACGTCATCTTTG
>CAHIKZ030004263.1:2485000-2502500 GCA_903632075.3 Acanthosepion pharaonis
TATGTCGAATAACTCGAATTCTTATTATTTGTTGAATTTATAATATCCAATATGTTACATTCAAACGTTAACTCATTGCTGGCATAATCGTTTCTTTATTTATGTATTTATGAACTCTGGAATATATCTCAAAGGTATCTGTCAGTGATCATGCGTATGCGTAGTCATACAATAGAAACTCCAAATGACCCCACGCAATGAATTTCTTCAGATTTAACATGCCCGATATACAGTAAAATATCTAGAAATAGGTCCGGATAAGCAAGACATGTGAAATCTTACAATATCGACACAGACTCCAATAATCAATCAAAACAAAGGTTTTTGTGTCGTCTTTCCGGAAAAGACTGTCAGTCTCTTGCAGTGCTTAAGAATCATTGTATATTCAATAATTCAGCGGTTGCTTGTATATCTTTCATTGATGTTATTTATTTTACTCAATTGTTTATATAAATTACGAAAACAAAAAGGACACTAACACTTAACATCAGAAAGAGACTTCTGAAATCTCTAGATCATATGATGAGGAAAGAGGGCTTAGAAAATTTGATACTCACAGGACAAACTGAAGGCAAGTGGGACAAACGAAAACAACGCATAACCTACTTGACGAGCTTGTGTAATTGGATGACAGAACAGGGTTTAATTTACTAAGAGCACTGCATTATGGGAGATTAGATATTACAGAGTAATTCGACACTTTCAATTGTTTTCTTTATTTCCAGCGAATTTTCATTTTTTTATTTTTTAATATTTTGCTTAGATTCTGGAAAACATGTTTCGCTATTACAACGCGCCTTCCTTCGTATTTCCGTCACACTTTCCGTTGTTTATTATTAAACTACACATATAATTAAAATTAACTAATTGTTGGGTTCTAGCCTCCCCAACACGGCAATCACACCTTGAAATATTCCTTTCGTTGACACCCAAGCAATCTGTTTTCTTACAGATATTAGTCCTTCTTGATTTCTTTTTACTTGGTCTAAGAATTCATCTATTTTTACTTTTTAATCTGACATCAACACTCTATAATAAGCTTGTCATAGTGATGAGATACCCGCCGATAATAAATCCTGGTAGGATTTGTAGTAGTATTTACCCCGTCTCCCCACTGAGACGGGATATTACACAAGGTCTGGTTTAATGTGGGGAACCCGAAAGCCTACACCCAGTCCAGGGCCAAAAATTGCTCAGCCCCCGCAGTCACATGTTGCGCTTCGATCAGAATCGTATGAATACCGAACATCCTCTCTAGTACAATGAGGGGCGTACAACAGCGGACAGCTGTTTACCGGGACAGGGCACTTCTCAGTAGTTTTTCCCAGCTGTTTCTCTTTTCGTGAGCTTTGCAATTCTCTTACTATCGTTTCGTTGTACTTATTAAATTAATCCGGTGAGAAAACAATTCTTTGTCTTACTCTTTATGTTTTTGTGTATTTATTGAACTCGTTCCCAATTCTGACGCAGTTAGATTGTTCACATTAAGAGATAACTGCATTATATAACTAAATCGCCGGTGTAAGGGAAATAGCCTAAGAGAGCGAAATGATATTTCAGTTTAATCTACTTAGGATATTATATACTAGCTTAAAAGCCATCCTATTAAAAAAAAAAATAGTATCCGATTTTCCTTTCTTTTGCAATATATGTAAGCGTAAACAAATAGTAAAACTAAGCTATGTATAGAATATATGACATGTCTTGTAACCCAACTGTAGTTAACTTGTATCATTTAAAGATTTCTATCACTGGTTTTCTGCCAAAGTTCGTGAGTCGAGAGATAGCAAGCAGATGCAAGAACTACTTTTGACGATCAAACACAAGTGCGATTATCCGCTTGTTTACTTTTTTCTTTCCTCGAATGATTTTGTTGTTCACAAAAAATATCGAATTCTCTACATAAAAATACCAACTGAAAATGGTTTGTACTAACCTCGTATAACAGCTCCCTATTACAACTTTGAAGACAAGAGATGTCATTCCAGATTGATAGCTGTTATCTAATAGATTTTTATGTAAACTGCGATATCACAGGGAGTATATATCATGACATCACATAACTAATAGCCGAAATATGGTAGCGAAAGATTGAATGATATTAATTATTGATCTAAAATGACTAAATAATGATAATAATAACAGTATTTTGACAATGCCGTTTGTGGTCGTAAAATATTAATGAAATGATGATCGTTTTGAGCGGGTTTGCTTCCAAATCCTTTCACACGAACTCGAGTATTCTACAAGTCCCTATTCTGGGTCCTACGCTGTTTCTGATATTCATCAATGATCTCTATTCCCAAATAGGCATTTATGAAGATGACACTACCATTTACTCTTGTCTCAATAAAAAAAAGTCCATAAAATATTAAAAAAAAATAAACCTCTTTAAAAAGACTTCCAATCAGTGCTTAATTCGGAGCGGGGAAATGGTTTATAAATTTGAAAACCTCCAGCCTACTTTTATTTAACCACCCCAGTAAAAAAAAATATTCTGCCTGGCATCAGTCATGCTAATGCAAGGCAGAACAGGACGTTAACACACTGCGCTGTCTTAGCCTCACGCTTTCCACTGATTTGATTGGAGCTACTACATTGAATCAATAACTGCATCTATTGCAAGGAAATTTGGTCGTTCCACTTTTTTTTTCTCGTCCGGATCCGTCTTGCACATATACAAATCGACTATTCGTCTGTGCATTGGATACTTTTGCCATATCTGGTCTGGTCCTCCTGTTGAATATTTCGAGATTTCTGACAAAATCCAAAGAAGGATCTGTAATGTAATCGATCCTGATCAGGCACCTCGACTTTAGTTATTTTCTCACCGACGTAAGGTGGCTTCTCTTTGTCTTTTCTACAAATATATTCATGGCAACTACTCTGATGAGTTTTTTTTTTCTCTGGTGACGCGACGACATGAATTTAAGTGTGCAACTAGATTTGCATCTGGGTCCCGCCATTTCACTGATGAAATAGTTAAATGCAACTACCACTTCTACTCCAACAGTTTTTCTCGCACTTCTCACCAGTGGAACACCCTTCTGTTTACTTGCCTCCCTGATAACTACAATGCATCGTCAGTCACCATATTTTATCTTCTTGGATTATCTTTTGTCATTTCCTCAATCCTCCTTATCTTCTCTTTCACTTTCACTCCCTGTAACCTCCTGTGTACGAGTGTCATTCTCGCCTTGCTTGGGGTGAAATGATTAAAAACTAATAATAATTTTTTACGTCATCAGTATGTGATTCAACCAGACTTGTAAATATGAACATATCTACGGAGAAAAAAGATTGTCCAAAACGACACTGTGAACAAACTTTCCTAGCAGTAGACTTAGCAATTGATTCACTATAAAATTTTCACTTCATATCAGCGGAAAACATTAATCCGAGAAGGCGCAATGAAATACTCTATTGAGCGTAATCCTCAGACATGCAGATGAAAAGCATACAGTGTATCACAAAAGTGAGTACACCCCTCACATTTCTTCAAATATTTAAGTATATCTCTTTATGGGACAACACTGACAAAATGACACTTTGACACAATGAAAAGTAGCCTGTTTTTTTCGCAGGAAATTTAACAGATCTGATTCTGAGTTTAACTGCTTGATTTGTTTCCATTTTCCTCAAGACGACCTCTTTGCTCAATCATTTTGTCGATGTTATTTTCACCATTCTTTTGTAGAAACACATCTCTTAACAAATCTTGATACGTGTGGAAATTGTTCAATGGCATATAGAAGGATTGATACATATTGATTACATAGTAGGTCAACAGTCTTTGCTTTTTAACGCGTTTTCAGTATTTCTTAACATTTGATATTGCTGCTGGACTCAAATAAGGCGACGAACACTTACATATGAAAATATATAAATATCATTATTGTTCGTGTTGCGACGATTGGTTAGAGTCAGAGAGAATCGCAGAGGTTAGGATTGCGCACACAGGAATTGACGGATACAAATCTTCAGTGAAGTTCTAGCTAGCCTCTCTCCAGACTAAGAATTAGACCGGTTTTATAACATTTGGACACCCACGCAACTTCTTTCTGTATGTTTCCTACGCAACTTCTTGTGAGCTCGCCTCTTCCAGCCATGTGCCCACACAACTTCTTGTAGCTACGCCTCATCCGGCATGCGCCCACGCAAGCATGCGTTTCCTTCCGTCCTGTGCGCCTTGTTTATTCAAGGATCAGGACACCTATGCGTCGAGTTTATTTTAGCCCCCAGATGCAATAACTCTTTATGCTTTTTTTTTTTTTTTTGAAAGCTTTTCACTCCAAGCAAGGCTGGAGTGCCACTAGGAAGTGGGAGCAAGATTAAAGAGTCGGGAAAGAGGAAAGGATAAATAGAAGGACGGGGAATAGATCAAGGCATCTGGAGATGTCGATTGACATTACATTTGAATAGACATGAAGCTATTGGAGTAGAACAGACGGCTACATTTAACCGTTTCAACAGAGAACGGTTCGGACTGAGTTGCCAACCTTGTAGCACGTTTAAATTCATTCAGTTTGGGAACCAGCGAAAGTAGTTCGGCGCAGCATTTACCATGAAAGTATTTGCAGAAAAGACAGAGGGAGACGACGGCAAGTCTATCACCCGTTCCGATTTTCGCTCACTCTCTGATGCAGCGGAGGTGAGGTCAAAGGTCTTCCTCAAGCGATATCCAACACTATGCATCTTTCACAATTCCAATGCGTCATTGGTTTTCTGAGTCACAGATATTTAAATCTCTATACTTGCTTCATTTTGACATTTTCTAATTCGTAACTCGTGTCTTGGGTTGTCTCTCTTCCTTACAATTGATGATTAGTCTTTTCTCTCCGCTTTCTTAACGCAGGTTGTTAAGTGAAAGAGATGACTGAGAATATGGAGGATAGAGGAAAGGACAAAAGATGATGGCGATTGACGTTGCATTTAAATTTTTGATGATTGTAAGCAAGTAAACGGAAGCAAGTAAACGGAAGTGCGTTCTACAGGTGGAAACTACGAGAAAAGAAACAAAGCCGAAGTGGCGGTTGCATTTTAACTATTTCAATAGTAAACGGATGGGACCTAGAAGCCAATCTAGTTGTACGCTCAGATTCATGTCGTTGGAGCAACAGGGAAAAAAGAACGTCAGAGCAATTCCCATGAAGATATTTGTAGAAAAGACAAAGAGAAACCACGTCATGTAGGTGAGAAAGGCACTGCAGCCGAGATGCCTGGTCAGGATCGAGTATATTACAGATTCTTCTTTGTAATTTGTCAAAAATCTCGAGATATACAGCACCAGACCAGATATTCAATGCACGGTCGAATGGTAGATTTGTAAATGGGCTTTATGGATTCTGACGAGAAAAACTTTCTGTGACGACAGAATGACACAACTTTCTTTGCAGTAGATGCAGCTATTGATTCGATGTAATCGCTCCACTTCAAATGAGTTGAAAACGTGAAACCAAGAAGGCACAGTGTGTTGCTCTCCAGGAGTCTAACGTCAGCCATGCTGATGGCAGACAGAAAAGGTTGGTTAAATGAAAGCCGTTTTATTTACTACGTTATCTAAGGCTTCTTGCTGCTTTCTTGAATTCTATCTTTTGAAAGAAAATAAGGAAAGCATGGATCTTTTTTGCGAGCAGATAATTTAAAAAGTTTTTTTCTGTTCTTCACTAAAAATATATACATACATACACACACACATATACATATATATATATATATATATATACACACTATGCAAGCAGGTAAGTATCGATTCATTTCTTTGTAAATACCGACTATTCTCTTCTTTGTTGCCATCACTTTTCTATATTTAATTTCCTGTTTAAAGAAATATAGTTTTCTCTCAGTTACGGTTGGTTTGTACTCTGGTCCATATACAAGCGTTGCATTGGCAGAATACGCTATAACATTTGTTAGCAAATGTCTTGTTTTGACGGTTATTCCTGTATGTGGCGACGTGAGAGACGAAAGACAAATATGGTGGGAAGTAAGAAGACCACGATAGAATAGATTATTATACATGATACAGGTTATTATACTATATATATATATATATATATATATATATATATATATATATATATATATATATATTATATTATATATATATATATATATATATACTATATATATATATATATATATATATTATATATATATATATATATATATATATATATATATTATACTATATTATATATATTATATATATTATACTATATTATACATAATTATATATAGAGAGATTATATTATATTATATGTATTATACTATATTATACTATTATATATATATATTATACTATATATATATTATACTATATTATATATTATACTATATTATATTTTATTATATATATTTTATACTATATTATATTTCACTATATATATTATACTATATTATATATATATATTATATTATATATATTATACTACATTATACTATATTATATATATATTATACTATATTATATTCATTATATATATTATACTATATTATATATATATATATATATATATTATATTATATTATATTGTATATATTATACTACATTATACTATATTATATATATTATACTATATTATACTATAATAATATAGATTATTTTACATGCGGATTCACTTAAGAAAAGGAACTCTTCTCTTTCACTAGATTTCATATATTCGAGTTAAAAAAAAAGTTATTTAAATTTGTTATTTGATCTGCCTTCATGTGATCAGATAAATCTACACTTTTTTTACTCGGTTTGACCTCTCTCCCCACCCCCCCGCTCACACACAACCATAGGCTTTGGACGGTAACAGAATGTGAGCTGAGGGATTATTCAACTTGTTAATAGGCGCCGATCTACCAAAAGTAACTTTTTCATTTTTAGGAAACAACGAACTTAAACTCTAAATAAATAGTTAAAATTCATTAAGTAAAAGAAAAAACAAAGAATAAACCTCTAACGTCTTCAACTAAACTCTGAAATTTTATTTACTATCTATTTATCCACCTGTTGTCCGGTTCGCACACCTGCCAAGAGTAAAGGTTTATCCTTCGTTTCCTGTTTAGGATTCGGTTTCCGGTTACTTCTAATGTCATTTCATTCTCTTTCATTCTCAGTAGCCTTTTTTGTTTTCGTGGTATTAGAGATGCATTGATGCATATATATATATATATATATATATATATATATATATATTTCATTGACTACGACAGACAAACTTCTTTGATTTAGTTTTTTATGGAATTTCTCATGCAATCTAATTTTTTTTTCTTTTCTGATGATAAATTATATAAAAACTGTCCGAATGTTCTTTTATTCCTTTCTGATCATAGCTTAATTAGATCTCATTTAAATATTCATGGAAACCTACCGGACACTATTCGTAATTGCCAACACAAATATAATAACATCATCTACATGCAAAAAAAAGGTTAAAAATAATGGAAGTCTTAATAATAAAAGAATAAAACTTAATAAGATTAATTATGAACATGGACACAATTTCTTGACCGTGTTTTGAAACATGAAAAAATTATACAAATACATACATGCAAAAAATATTTCTTATTTAACAGTTGAAAATGGCTAAAAGTATAGACGAAAGCGCTCGGAATGAAATGTACATGAAAGCAGGATTGCTTTTTAAATACACACATATATATATATATATATATATATATATATATATATATATATATATATATGTATATATCCTAGATTATTACTCTTATACGAAAGTGTGTTAAAGTTGGAAATATACAGTTACCGTTGTAAGTAATTTCAAGTAATTTTAAGTCCGCCATATTACTAATATGACGGACATAATAATCGGGGGTAAAACAATTTTAATGTTAAAACAGCAAAATACAGTTATTGGAACGACAGCGCCAACAACATCAAAAGTAGTTATTGGAACAACAACAACAAACAATATAAATATTGGAACATCAAACAAAGATATTTGAGTACATTCTAGAGAAATCAAATGAATCTAGTACTACAGTTTCATTCACGCCTGATACGGTCGCAAACGGCATTGGCGAATTTTTATATAATCCTGAAGCTGTTACGTTTTTGTCGTATGACAGAAGGTAGGAAGAAATTTTTAAAAAAAATGATTGCCAGAGCTGTCCAGAAGATAAAACGGTACGTTGACTTTCAAGGGAATTGTGATCATCAGAGCACAAAAAATATTGTAATTACATTTTACCTGAAAAAAAACAACAAAACCCCAAAGAAAACGGGAAATGTTAGGTTTGACGAAGCTGTTTTCAGTGAAAGAAAATCCAAGTTTCAAACTCGCTGGCAATGCTTAAATCTCACAGAAAAAATGTAGATTTTCTTACTTATGCTGATGTGAATACGAAAACTTTAAACAGAACAAACTATCACCAGACATGTTTAATTTTTGTGCAAGGGTTAACAAGTAAAAAAACAGGTATTCGTTTGTGCATTCGAACAAAACTTGAGCCCGACCTAAATTAACCTTACAGACAGTGGTATAAAAATGTCAAAGATTTAAATTTAAATTTAAGACATAATACAATCTAAATTTAAGACATAATACAACAAAAATTGAAGAGAGCGATATTGTACAAGTGAAGACCAAAAGGGCAAAAAAGGAGGAAAAAATAATTACTGCACCGAACCTGTGTTAAGGTTGCATAGGACATCATTTTAAGGAGGATTGCAAATTAGAATCATTACATTTGCTTCCATAACGTCCATCAGAGGAAGAAACACACACGTCAGTAAAGAAAAGTTTCTTTTTACCGATATATTCTAGTTATATTTGACGGTTTACACACACACACACACACATATATATATATATATATATATATATATATATATATATATATATATATTATAAAATGGATTAAATCCAACATATTTAATAACATTTAAGTAAAAACAAATTTATACACACATATATATATAATATCTATCTATCTATATCTATGTATATATATATATATATATATATATATATATATATAATAGTGTCCATAGTAATGCTAAAATTTTGTTCATAGGTAAGCGTGTAGGCGCAATATCCATATTTTGCATGAATAACTTTATAAATACAAGAATAAAATTAAGGAAAAGAAAATATTTTGGAAATTTTTACATGACTGTTTGAATTATTTTATTTTACGACTTATCAATTTTTTGCAGGTTATTTAAAGTCAGAAAATAGATTGTAAGATATTAGATTGGAGATAATAATAATTTACTGATACACTGTCTTAATAATTAAACAATATCTGGTGGGTATAAGAGATGTATTCATACCTTCCTCTTATGTATTTGTGTATCATTGAATGTAACGAATACGACTGAATTCGAACTCGGATCTCCTATTTCCAATTCGAGTCGTTATCTATTATAACAATCATACATCCAAGCTTACAGCACCTTGTGTTCCCCATCTAGGAAGTGACGAGGCTCGACGTTGCTCAACTTCGGTATGTACCAGAACTGGTGTTCTATATATATATATATATATAGATAGATAGATAGATATATGTATATATATATATATATATATATATATATATATATATATATATATATATATATATATATATATATCCTAGATTATTACTCTTATACGAAAGTGTGTTAAAGTTGGGAATATACAGTTACCGTTGTAAGTAATTTCAAGATTTTACATTTTTCATCATCCACTATCCCATAGGACGTTCGTAAATTTAAACGAGCTTTCAACGCTTATGAGCAATGGAAATTGATTCATACATCATGGAACTTTGCACTGTGTAGACAGGTAAGGGCTTTTTATTATGATTTTTTACGATTCATCAACCCTTTATATGTTAGTTAATGACCAAACATATTGTGAATTCTAGATATTGCTTACAGTACTCGGTGCTCCCAAGCTCCCCTTCACCCATCAAAATTCTGACTTGACTCGACGATACTTAACTTCGATGACCGAACGAGAACTGGTCTTTTCAGCTTGATTTAATCGTTGGCAACAGTTAAGAGACAAAAGTTGTAAATATTTACTTTTACGGGAATTTAAGTAAAAGTTACATTTTTCAAGAGCCAGTTACGTCATCACTAAACTGACTATTTTTGTCGAATTTACTTTATTTTTTTAATTTTGTTGAATCTACTTCAATTTTGGAAATGTTAAGCTCATTTTTCATTTTTTTTTTCTCTTGGGAATTTTCAAACTGAATTTATTTTCCATCACAAAAATTCACATGGCACAATATTGAATTAAAAACAGTCGGAAAACAGCTTTCAGTATGCAAAAGTAATTTTAACCGCTAAATAATGCATTCCAAAATTTAAATATAATATTACGTAAAAGGAATAATTCATTAGAAACAAAGAAAAGAATTGCTGAACTGGCACGTAATATCGATCCTACTATACAGCAGACATAGAGGAGAATTGAGGCGGCAGAGATTTGGTTTTACAGAAAGATAATGGGAATACCATGGCTAGAACATGTTAGCAATTAGGAAGTTTGAAGAAAAATAGAAATAAAAAAAAGGAAAGTTATACCTAGAATCCAGATGAGGCAGTTTAAACTTTGATATCTATCTTATATGTCTATAAGTCTATCATTCGTCCATGCTTAGAATATTGTTGCCACATATGGTCCGACGCACCTGCTCTTTACCTTGAGCTTCTTGATGATATCCAAATAAGAATCAGCAATATTATTGTTCCTGATTTGGCAGCTTGGCTTCAGTCACTTTCCCACCGCCGTACGGTTGCCTCTGTGTCTTATTTTTTAAATATTTTCATGGTAATTGTTCGGATGAGCTCTTACCTAGACTTTACGAATTTAAGCGTAGTACAAGAATGGCGGCGCGATCTCCTCAATTTACAGTTAAGCTGACTAAATATATCCGTAAATTCTATGCTAACAGTTTCTTCTCCGTACTTCTCCCTTGTGGAACTCCCTTCCGCCTCCATGATTTCCAGCCAACTTTAATCTGCAAAATTTAAATACAGTGTCAATCGCTATCTACTGTTTTCTTGATTACTCTTTTCTGTTCTCACTCATTAATGTTTCTGTATCCAATTCTTCCACACCCTGTAGCCCCTTGAGCTTCAGTGGCTTCATACCGATTAAAAAACATATAAAGAGCTCAGAGAATTTGACCAAGTGAAACAAAATGTAACCCACATAACAGGCTTTTAAAATCTGTTGAATCTTTTACATACATAGGAAGCAAGATCTATTCTACTGAAAAAGGATGTAAAAATTCACAATGCTAAAGCCAGGGCCACCTTGAATAAGACAAATATAACCTGGAAATCTGGTCTGCCACGCAACCACAAGCGGAGATTCTTTCGAGCCACTGTAGAGGCGATGTTACTATGCCACTGCCTGGACATTAACTAAAACTAGAGTTTAAACTGGATGGAACCTACACTCGGATGCTGAGAGCTATACTTAACATATCTTGGAGACAACATCTAACTAAATCACAGCTCTATGGACCTATCCCTGATATTTCTAAATTATTACGCGAAACAGAATACGCATTACTGGACACTGTCGGCGGGCAAAACAAAAAGTTGTGCGTAATCTGCTATTCTAGATAGCTAGTTAGTCGCCTAGCAATCATCTTCATTGACCACATATGTTATTACACAGAATGATCTTCCGACCTTGATGCAGGGTCGTGATAGACTCATAAATATCCGAGTTAACTCGACCGAATAAATAATAAATGGATTACAGATAAGGCAGTGGGAGGGAGAGTAAAAAAGCAAACATTGCTATGACCTACAAAGAACAGGAAGTTGGAGAGAGTAAGGATCATCACCATGCTGAATAAACACGGCATATAAAAGAAAAACGGCCCCTTTCTGCAATTAAAATCAAATTCAAACGTCAAAATATTCAGGTTATTTTAATAGATTTTAATTTATTTTTATAAAAAACTGTCTTAGAACATGTCTTTAACTAATAACAAAAATAAACTATAACCTTGCTAATTTAACCTTCATTTCACAACCTGAATCCTTCAAAAATTCCGACCCACGGTCATATCACGTTAAAACACCTGTTCTGGTACATACCGAAGTTGAGCAACGTCGAGCCTCGTCACTTCCTAGATGGGAACACAAGGTGCTGTAAGCTTGGATGTATGATTGTTATAATAGATAACGACTCGGAATTGGAAATAGGAGATCCGAGTTCGAATTCCAGTCGTTTTCGTTACATTCAATGATACGCAAATACATAAGAGGAAGGTATGAATACATCTCTTATACCCACCAGATATTGTTTAATTATTAAGACAGTGTATCAGTAAATTATTATTATCTCCAATCTAATATCTTACAATCTATTTTCTGACTTTAAATAACCTGCAAAAAATTGATAAGTCGTAAAATAAAATAATTCAATCAGTCATGTAAAAATTCCCAAAGTATTTTCTTTTCCTTAATTTTATTCTTGTATTTTTAAAGTTATTCATGCACAATAGGGATATTTCGCCTACACGCTTACCTATGAACAAAATTTTAGCATTACTATGGACACTATCATATATATATATATATATATATATATATATATATATATATATATATATATATATAGATATATATATATATATATATATCTGTGTATGTGTGTGCGTATAAATTTGTTTTACTTAAACGTTATTAAATATGTTGGATTTAATCTATTTTATAATATATATATATGTGTGTGTGTGTGTGTATAAATTTGTTTTACTTAAACGTTATTAAATATGTTGGATTTAATCCATTTTATAATATATATATATGTGTGTGTGTGTGCGTTTGTGTGTGTGTGTGTAAACCGTCAAATATAACTAGAATATACCTGTAAAAAGAAACTTTTCTTTACTGACGTGTGTGTTTCTTCCTCTGATGGACGTTATGGAAGCAAATGTAATGATTCTAATTTGCAACCCTCTTTAAAATGATGTCCTATGCAACCTTAACACAGGTTCGGTGCAGTAATTATTTTTTCCTCCTTTTTTGGCCTTTTGGTCTGCACTTGTACAATATCGCTCTCTTCAATTTTTGTTGTATTATGTCTTAAATTTAGATTGTATTATGTCTTAAATTTAAATTTAAATCTTTGACATTTTTATACCACTGTCTGTAAGGTTAATTTAGGTCGGGCTCAAGTTTTGTTCGAATGCACAAACGAATATCTGTTTTTTTACTTGTTAACCCTTGCACAAAAATTAAACATGTCTGGTGATAGTTTGTTCTGTTTAAAGTTTTCGTATTCACAATTGACAACATCAGCATAAGTAAGAAAATCTACATTTTTTTCTGTGAGATTTAAGCATTGCCAGCGAGTTTGAAACTTGGATTTTCTTTCACTGAAAACAGCTTCGTCAAACCTAACATTTCCCTTTTCTTTTTTTCTTTTTTGTTTGTTTTTTTCAGGTAAAATGTAATTACAATATTTTTTGTGCTCTGATGATCACAATTCCCTTGAAAGTCAACGTACCGTTTTATCTTCTGGACAGCTCTGGCAATCATTTTTTTTTAAATTTCTTCCTACCTTTTGCCATGCTACAAAAACGTAACAGCTTCAGGGTTATATAAAAATTCGCCAATGCCGTTTGCGACCGTATCAGGCGTGAATGAAACTGTAGTACTAGATTCATTTGATTTCTCTAGAATTTACTCACATATCCTTGTTTGATGTTCCAATATTTATATTTTTTGTTGTTGTTGTTGTTCCAATAACTGTTTTTCATGTTGTTGGCGCTGTCGTTCCAATAACTGTATTTTGCTGTTTTAACATTAAAATTGTTTTACCCTGATTTTTAAGTCCGCCATATTGTGAGTTTCTCAAATCCTTGGTTGACCTAAGATAAAAAATCATTACAACGTCAGAATTTTTTTTTTCAAACGTTTTTTTCTCATCCTTGTCGCTACTGTTATTGTGCTCGTATATACTCGTTGTTCTGGTTAATAATATACCAAAGAAAACACTGGGACAAAATATTAGTGACAAAAAGGGTTAAGCACATGGATTAAGAATAAAATATTAGCGAATACCGTAGTTAGTGCGGCAACGTGTACGACACCCTTGCGACTCATGATCCCTGTAGTGGACGTTCAACTCATAGAAAAATAGAAGAGTTTATCTTCAACAATTTACTGTAGCGATGGTGTGTTGTCTTTCTATGCAATATCCTTTTTTTACTGTCATATATCTAGATCATAGCTCTCCGTAGCATTCTCTTATTCTGTATGCATGAATTGCTATAATTTATTGGGAAAAAGAGTTCGATATTATATCAAGAGCTTTCTCAACAGTTTTGAATTTAAAATCGTCCTCTCCTTGTATTTCGATTAGTATTCATTGAATTTATGCAGTGAATTTTTAAACCGTTTTATAATAACACAATAGAACTTGTTAAAACATAATTAATTTAACACTTCAGTATATCAAGCAGACTACTTGTATTCTGTATTCTAAAAATGTTTTATGACACCCTTTCTAATTTATGTATGCAACTGTTAATAATGAATTCTACTTTTATCCAGTTTTCGTTAATTATGATATATATTTGTTATAATGCTAGTATGAGCTCATAGTTCTGGTTAATATTCCAAGGAAAACATGGGAACAAAATATTAGTGAAGAAAGGGGTTAAACACATGGATTAATAATACAATAATAGCGACTACCGTAGTTAATACGGCATTGTGTACGACACTCTTTTCGACTCATGATCGCAAGTTTCACTCATAGCAAATGGAAGAGTCTATGTTTAACAATTTAATGTAGCGAAAGTCGTCTTTCTACACAATATATATCAAGGGCTATAGCACTAGATATTTCAAAGGCTATTTGACAAGTGTTGGCACAAAGAATTATTGCATAAACTTTCTATCTATGAAATCATTGGAAGATGCTTCGCAGTAATAAGGTCCTTCCTAACGGGTAGGTCCATGAAGCTAGTTGTTAACGGCTAGTCCAGCGGTTCCCTAGCAAACAATGCAAGCGTTCCCAAGGGGTTGCTTCTCGGACCAACACGCTTTTACTTTACATAAATGATCTGCTTCATTTGTTAATATCTATGTTGATGATATAATGATATATAGGTGAAGATCAAAACCTTTAGATGACCAGAGATTGGCAACTGATTTCTTCCCTGGTCTATCTCTAACATCTCAGTAGGGAAAAAATGGCTGTTTGCATTCAATGTCTCGAAATTCAAATTAGTTACATTACATCATCACCGATCGAACTCTGAATTATCTCCAGTCACAATGAATGGATGTTCCCTCAAGGAGGTCCCCATTCCTTCAGCGACGATTGGGCTTTAAACTCAGCCCAGTCCGCAAGTGGAACTTGTATATATGATCCATCGCTAAAGATGCAAGAAAAATATTCAATTCCGTCTATCATTCTAGTAAATACCTGACACCTCATACTATCCTCTACGTTTACAAGAGCCAGATCAGGCCTAAAATGGATGACTGCTCTCATATTTCGGCAGCAGCTGCCCAGTCTTCACTTTCCCGTTTCCAAAAGTGTCTATTTGTCCGTATGTGTGACGAAATATTTTCCACCCTTCGACACCTCTCTCAGAGACGAAACGTCGCAAGCCTCTCACTGCTCTATCGCAACTTCCATGGAAAGTGCTCAGACGAACTACATTCCTTAGTTCCACCAGTTCTATTTTTCACGGCTAGCACCCACCATGCTACGCTTATTGTAGCGAACTACAATCGTTACTTCCGTATTTCATTGATGAGAAGTTCAACTCGAGCAACTTTTCCCCACGAACCACTGCTCTGTGGAACAGAATCCAAATAGGATATTTTTTCGATCATTACAAAATTAACCTATTCAAGTCATAGGCTATAGAGCAAGAGACGCAATTTATCCAGATATGTGGGGGAAGATAGCGGTTAATCTTAAGCCGTTATCTTCCCCACATATCCGGATAAACTGCGCTTCTTACTCTATAACTCGAGTGGTTCCTGGCTCTTGTATTGGTGAACCTTACTGCAAACATTTCTCCAAACAAATACTGAGTGGATTACTGTAATTTGAAAAAAAAAATCACCCAGAAATACCTTACCATGTAGACTGTTGTAACACTAAAATGCGGTTACATTCATTGTCAACCTTGGAAGGAATCAATAATAGGTGATAGCTGACAGGTTTTTCACGGTGTAACTGATAATAGCTTGAAAACGGTATCGTAGAAAAGAATTCGATATTTTTTTTATCATTTCACCCCAGACAAAGCGATAAAACCAGGAAGACGAAACCGATTACTGACTGTGATAAACAGAGAAAGAATTTATTGAGGAGAGAATACTAATTTAAGGAGACAGACGATAACGATTGTCGTTGCTTTTAAATTGCAGAAGATTGTACCTGATAAGAAGCCAGTGTTAGCAGAGAACTTCGCAGGGAATCTAGTACATCGCTTAAATTCGTGAAAACGAGGTACCAAAGTGGAATGCTCAGTAGAACAATTGCCATGAAAATATTTATAGAAGAGACACAGGGAAGTTATGTTATGGCAGTGGGAAAGTGGGAAAATGGTTGAATCCGAGATGCCAGGTCAGGATCGATAATGTTGCATATATTTTTTTTTCCTTTTTATTTATGAAGAATTTCTAGATATGTAGTAGAATCACCCTATCAGATGTGACAGCAACATTCAATGCACGGGTGAATGGTAAACTTGTAAAAGTTAGAGATTATGGCGATAAGATTTGTCTAGTAAGACACAGTCAGCCACCTTTCCTTGTAGTAGTCCTAATAATTATCCTCATTCACGTCAGTGGAAAACGTTGCTAAAAGGAGCAATGAATTATTTTCCTGAAGGTTAAGTTGGTTGGTTTTGTTTTGCAGCATATCAAACTCAATGATTTATTTAATGACGAAATCTAAATATTTTGTTCGTAATTTTATTCTTTCAACTATATATATTTTAACCATAATTTTATACATTCAGAGTAAAAGTATGTTTTTTAGATATATATTTTGTAGATCAAAGAATATATTGTTGGTAATTTTACTATAAAAATGTGGTTTTTAGTGTTGCATTGGTTGTCATTTTGCTATAAAAATGTATTGTTGTTCATTTTATTATAAAAATATACCGCTGATTGTTGTTAGGGCCTTCACTAACAACCGTAACAATTGTTACCACCCCGGGTCAGGCTGGAAGTGGTAACAACAGCAATTAAGAAATGGTTCCACGGCTGCTTACAAGCCCCAAACTCCCGATCAGAAGCCTTGCTGACGGATAAAATTTATTGTCATACCCAGGACGAACCTGGAGATTAGAATTAGCCGTATTGATGGAAAGCATAAAAGGTTCTCTAAAACGCTTAAATGAGATTAGCTTAGATTTGGAATTTTTAAAATTTTTTAAAATATATTTCTTGCTCCAATAAACAACAGATTGATAATCATCGTCGAGATCAGCCTCTAATATGACTTTAATCTATCACACATAATTAAAAAAGTTGTGTCATTAGCATAGATAC
>CAHIKZ030004263.1:2507500-2647500 GCA_903632075.3 Acanthosepion pharaonis
AAATCATGTAAACACCAAAAATGTTTTAAGTTCATAACAGTGTGTCAGCAAATGGAAAAGTAATCGAAAATGTCATAGAACATTGGAGTAGTCACAGAACATTAATATCAAAGGGGTAAAACTATAATAAAGACGGTTTAAAATGTCATCTGAATGGAAAGGTTGTCATCTCGTGATGGCAAATAGCCATCATTTTGTGAACTTCATGAATTCTCTTGCATAGTCACTTTAAGAAAGAAATATCAGTAACTAAAATATTCAGATCAGTAACTAAAATATTCAGATCTTTTCTGTTAATTCACCCCCACCCCCCAAAAAATTTCTATTTACTAAAATTCACACCAAATTTTCCCAGCGCCGTTGTTTTGAGGTTTTCGATCACCCCAAAAGTGGGCAATTCTGGTGCGCTTTTGCTAAGTGTAGGGTCTACGATCGCGGTCCGCTACCCCAATAAAAAAGCCCAAAAACAGATTTTCTTGTTTTTTTTAAATTGTAGTAAATTCCTAACAGTAACACATTCCCAAAATTTATTAAAAAAAAATCAAATAAATTTTTATTTAAAGTTTATAATTTCAAAAGAGTGCCAAAATTTTATTAAAAATAACAACAAATTTTGATTTAAAATTTATAATTTCTTGGAGTTAATTAATAATTGTGATAAGTAACTTTACATTATTTGTCGTAAATCAACAGAAAAGATCCAAAAATTTATAATACAGTATCTTTTTCGGGTGGTTTGACTCAGTTCCCATTATCGATTTTGGTCTGAGTTTCCAGACAAATGAAATGGGCAGGAGCAACAATATGTGTTGTCCATCTTTAAAACTTGAAAAAAAAGATAGAAGATATAATGAGAACTAAACATGCAAGGGCACAATCGATTATTTTTCTGGACAATGCTGTCAGACATGATCCCAATCACCGAAGTGCAAGAAATACACTTATAAAGGTCATTTCTATCTTTAGCAGATACTCGTATATAGTGAATCTTCAGGAAACAACGTATCCAAATGTCACAAAAGCAAACCTAGCCTGACTTATAAAATATATTGCGAATTTTAACTTAATAAAAGAAAACATTTATTAAGCTCATTGCTACAGGACTTCATGTGTATATAATATAGTTATTTTTCAATTAATAATTTAATCTTATCGTTTCTTGAGTTAACAATTTTGACAACAGTTTCTAGAGATAAGAGTTAATTGTTTTTTTTTCATGTACAGAAAATATTAATGGTTGTCTGAAGAACAGGAATATTAATCAGTACGCATTATACTTTTATAAGTGTAGAGTCAGATGGTTTTATCTAGTAATATCAGGACACTTCATTAATCCAACTGTTTTTATTATTATTATTATTAATGTCATCATCATCATCATTCGATTTCTGCTATGGACACACTACCTACCAAGTCTGCGGAAAGACCTAAGGCAGGTCGTGGTGTGTTGTTTAATTACATTTCATGTTAATTTTTTTTTTTTATCTCCGATGAAGTTGCTAGCGTTACATAGACAAAGTTCTCCTTAGTGTGTGTGCTGTACTTAATAAGACAATTTTTGTATGTCTCTTAAGCTGGGGTTTCCAGGGATTCTTTCAATGTGTTGTTTTGTTCCATTTTTTATAATTCCAAGTGCACCTATTACCACTGGTATTATTCTTGTTTTCAATTTCATTTTTTTCTATTTCAATTTCCAGGTCTTTGTATTTTTAGTTTTTCAAATTCCTTGGTTGCTATATTTTACAATCCGCTGGACAAGCCATATCAATTAGTAGGCAGTTTTTTTTTCTTTCTGGTTTTTGACAATAATGTCCGGCCTATTTGCTTCAATTTTCTGTCTGTGTGGATGGTATAATCCCATAGAATGGTGACATCTTCTATTTCTGTAACCGGCGCTGGCCGATGTTCATACCAGTGTTTGCTTACACATTTTCCAAAGTGTTTGCACATTGTCCAGTGTAAGTAAGTTGCCCCACTCTATCGTGACGATTTTTATATTCATTTGGGGCAAGTATAGAACATCCTGAGATTAGATGGTCTATTGTTTCTTGGTATTTGTCAAGAACCTGCATTTTGGATCCACATTATTATGTATGATATTTGCCTGAAAATTCCTAGTGAAAAGACTCTGGTCTTGCGCTGAAAGAATAAAAGCCTTCAGTTTCAGACTTTAATCAGATGCTCGTAACCATCGATGAGTATTAACTTTATCAACATTGGGTTTATTTGCACGTTCTGGATATTGGCCATGCAGAGGTTTGTCTTGCCAGCGTTGTTTCATCTGTTCAAGGGCTTTATCCTTGGCTTTCTTTTCATATCTTTTGCTGCAATAGTTGGTTCTTGGCTTCTGTTTTGATTTACTATTAGAATCTACTAAATGTAAATGTTGTTTGTATTTACTGCCTTCTTTTATTATTGAATATTTTTTCTTTCTGTTTTCATGTTGTTTCACTAATTTTATCATCAGTCATTTGTTGTTTCCATGTAAGTTAGTAAGCCAATAGTTGTTGTCTTGTATGACAATTCTAGCTGAATAAGACCTCTTCCACCTTCTTTACGGGGTATGTATAGACGGTCAAGAAAGATAAGAGCAACAACTTAATTACAAAAGGTTGAATAACAATGTATGGACAACCAAAACTTTTTCCTTCATGGTGTCTTCGAATGTGTTACAAGAGTAGGCAAAGGTTGCAACTTAATGTTTATCTGTTACTTTGTGGTTTTAGTCGGCGTCATAAAGTTCCAAGTAGTTTGAAGTCAACTAAAAGGTGTTCCAATAATTTGGATCGATTTTAAATGAGAATTAAGTTCAAGCGTCTAATGATTTTTTTTTTCTTTCAGATTTAACAACATAAGTTTTTTTGATAATTTCAACCATGAAAAGATTAACAATCAAAGTGTTAAAGTTATCGAAACCTATTACGAAAATGAACGTTCAAACAGAAATGCAATGCGCGCACTTCGTGATTTTTTGGTCACCATAATCGACCAAATGAGAGTGCAGCTGGAAATGATATAACGTTGTTGTTGTGAAGAGGTTCAATTCCTGCGCGCAATGAAGAATAGAGCACTGCAGTAATGTTTTCATCTGAACGGCGTAAACGAGTACGAAGTAGTGCTTTCACATCTGCCACCGACCCAGTTTGTTTGAATTTGCGAACAATTTTTTCCAATTGAAACTTTTGAAACTTTAATACGTTGTTTGATTGTTAATATTTCCACGGTTGAAATTGCTAGAGACTTAAGTTGTTAAATCTAAACGAAAAAGAAAAAAATAATAATAATGATAATTAAGTTCCAAGTTATTGAAGCACCTGTTAAAATTGTGAGATTACCATTTACGGGTCTATGGTATTTGATGTTTACGTAAAAGATATTAATGTTTAAAGAAGTGAGTTCTCAAATACAATTTTAAAAAACAAAATCGGAAACAACAACGTCTTAGTAATAGTTGATGCTTTGGAGTTTCCACTTATCTCTCACCTACAATTTCATATGACTATTTCAATTAACTAATGGAAAAAAAACAACCAAATACGCGAATAAGTTTGTTGGAAATTCTCCTTTGTAGTTCTTTATTTAAGAGCTCTGTTGAAACTTTTGATACCTGGAATACCGCCTCTTTTTGGCAAAGTATTAGAGGCTATAAAAAACTTCGAACTGGTTACGTAGCTCACTTCACACGGCCTTCATGGCGATTGATTAATTGACTTGTTTTCTACGGCTTATCAAATATTTTTAAAATTTTGAGAATATAGGGGAGATGTAACAATATGATTTCTCACACATCTTTTTAAATAAATTTCTTCCTTTTAAGTCCGCTCAGCTATTGGAGTTTCGCAGGAATTTTGTCTCCAGTCCATCTTTGAGTAAATTTAAGTGTCAGTGTTTTGGGGATTTAAGTCTACAGCTGCCTTTAAATTAGGAAACATAAATTCTATAAATGATTTTAGATTGACATAAAAGTAGTCCTTTGAATATTTAACCAACCATGTGGCACTGGGTTGGTCCCAAATCTTCCGGAAGATGAGAGGATGGAGGGGGTGGGATCCCAGGTTTATCCATATAAGCAGAGTGAGGCAGGAAGTCCAGAAAATGTGGGTTCAGGTGTGTTAGAAGTAGGTAGATGATCAGAGGAGTTACAGATGCCGGGCGGCCAGTGAAAGAAGTTCCGGCAGTGAGGACTCAGAAGTCGCCAAGTCCAGAGGCTAGTGAAGTTGGGGTGATAGCAGTTCAGCCAATACTTGAAAAAGCAACTTTCATTTTATTTATTTGAAAGCGACCACGGCCGAGAAGAAAAACCTGTACACATGGGGGTATAAGTAAATACACTCAACCTCGGCTGTCATCACAAGCGTAGTGAGCGACGAACGATCGGAAAACGTCGTCACAAAACTCGTCGCAATTTCGCTATGAATGGCGTCACAGAGATAATAATTATTTACTGATAAATTACTATTAATTAACCCATAGCTGTAGAAGGAGAGGAGATGGATTCATAACTTTCCCAAGGGGCTTTGCGCGTTAGGGAAGAGAATAAAACCGACTGGAATTGTAACTCGACATTCCGATGTCCAATTCCGAGCCGTTATCCATTACAGGCTGACTTAAGTTCTATAGAAAAAGGTTAACAACGAGGAGATTTCAAGTAAATGGAAGCGAAAAGGAGACTTAGAATAAGAAATAAATTTCTGGGACACTTAATGCGGAAAGAGAAAAATGATAAAGAAAATATCTGCCACGTAATCAATAAAGTTGAAAATCTGATCGTTGATGAGTTATCTGAACTGATTGCTTGGTCTTGGGATTACTTGCCTTGTTTTCTCACAGACGATATTAAGAAACTATCTCTAGAATACGTACCACGATTTGTGCCATTGGATGGATATAAGGTCACCATTATTGTCAGTGAGGAGATAGTTCTATTTCTGGGTAAGTTTTAGAACACAGTAGCGACCGGATGTGAACGATTAAGTTCATCGACAAACACAAGACTAACAACATTGGTTTCCTCACAAATAAATCTATTATTTTCCCGTTATCTCGATGGGATATGACACCATTGCGTTAACGAACTCTTAATAATTAATGTCTCCAATTGATCTAACAGGGATGAATACCTGTTGGAAGGGACTGTTTAGTTTTCTGGAAAAAGCCCATAGTAAATTACTAATTTACAATCACGCATATATTCCTTTTGTATGAAAACCGATGCCAATGCTGGTTCCCTTGATTTGATCCACAAACTCCTGCATTCCATGTTGTTTTAAACTGATTATTTTTCACCACATGTCAAATTTGTTTCAAAAACTGTCCATCTAAATATGGCTCGGCTGCTGTATTTGTTTCAGTTATGCAGAAGTTCCACATCAAAATGACTGAATGCAACACACAGGCCATATTGGAGGCAAGAGAGGCTGATAGAAGCAGTGAGTCACCCGCCTAATGTAGTTATATGGGAGAATAAGACCTGAAATAAATAGTAAGCAGACATATATTGCTTAGAGCTACAAAAGAATAGGGACTTTTGGAGAGCCATGAGAGCCCCCACTTATTGGGATGCAACACATAAAAAGAATTTTCTTTTAAATTATCGTTATTTAACATAATGTTTAATTTTAAAATATTGTGCCACACACACACAGACACATCTATCTTCTCTCTCTCTCTCTCTCTCTCTATATATATATATATATATATATATATAACAATATCTTTAACTATTAACTGTTCAAGTTCACACAAACACAGAGCAGGAGCGAAAACTGAACTTGTGAATCTTTCTTCATTCTATATGAACTCTAACAAGAACTGCAAATATACAGTTCATTCTATGCTAGCTCACAGTTAATAGAACTCCATAGAACCCCCCAGCCTCATTCTGAATGGTCGTGACTTTATATTCAGCCAACGCCATTGTCCCCTGGTAACTTCAATAGCTCTAGTTTCAAAGACAGTCACTCAATATATACCGTCTCTACGCACAAACTTTGTTAACATTTCACATTGTTTCATTTCTTTTTCATAAATTTCTTTTAATTTACTGTTTTGTCCATTAACTTTAGCCTATACTATAAATAGGTTGCTTTTTTTTAGGAATAACTGTCCTTATCCGGCTCACGTGATCGACTTCATGCTTCAATTTGGCGCGCAAACGCATTTGACGCCTTTGTATTAGACAATCGGTGCCACATTGGGCAGCATCAAGTGTCATTGCAAAAACAAACATTAATGTAATACGATCATACAGCGGAACTTTAATGTGGATAAAACGTCAGATACTGCGTCGACCTCAGAAAACATTTTCTGCCACAAATGTAATACTATTTTTATATTATCTATTATTAGCTTCATGAATCTAAAATCATATCCACAGGCAAGAGAAACACATTTTCTTGAATCAGTTCAACGAACAATTTTTTGCTCAGTTAATCTAGACGAGTAGCATTTAATCCAAAATGAAATGCATTATCATTTTTCAAACAATGATATATTTTATTTTAGCTCTGTATGATAAAATCTATTTGTAATTTCAAACCACTTTTAAATAAACAACCTTTGTTTATATTTTATAAGGTAACTAAAAAAGCATTTACGTCATGTGGAAGTAGTGTTTTCTGATACTTAAATGAGTTCGATACGTACTAGGAAAGTGGTGGAGGTGGGTAAAAGCTCTTGACTAATGCGGGTGTTTTTTGCACACAAATCAGTCATAGCACGAGCATTGGCGAGGAAACAGGGCGGTGTCATAGCAGCGCGTTGCAATTTGATGCACACTTTTTTTTCTAATAAATCAAAAACTGCAAGTATTTGTTGGTTTCCTTGCATAGAGGATATACTTTATTTTGATATTGCTGTTCTTGTCTTTGATTAAAATTTACATATTAATAATGTTGGTATCTCATCATGTTTATTCCAGTCTACTTTACACAATAAATACTGCATATTCCTCATAGTGTGACTTTGGAATTCAGAATACCTACATACAGCAGCCTTTTAAGCATATATACATTCTGTTTACTAATGATCACCTAATCTTCACTTCTTTTATATACAGTGTCACTTCAGAATCTAGGTGATCTTGTTAAGCTATCCCTCTTGCCTTCAATATGTCCTGAAAATCTCCTTCCTTATTACGTGCCCCAGAAATTTCAACTGCCTCTTCCTGGTGTTAAGTATAAGTTTCCTTTTTGTTTTCGTTTTCTTCAAAATATCGTCGTTGTTCATATGTTTAGTCCATGTTATCCTCAGCTTCTTTCTGTAGAAACACATTTCTCTTGCTTCAAATCTCTTTGTCATTTTTTAGATTGGCCAGTATTTGCTGCCATACAGGAGGACAGATATCACGTAACAATTCTGTACTCTTTCTTTGTTTCTAACGAAGATTTTTCTGTCTCTTAATACTCTGATTAGCTTTTAGAATGCATATTTTGTCATTTCAATACATCTTTGAATCTCGCACTTTCCGTTTTCTGTTAGAACACTTCCAAGATATTTAAATTTTTGTACTTGTTTGAATTAGTATCCTCGATTTGTAAGTTTCATTTTAAAGTCATCCTTTTGCTGATAACCATGCATTCTGTCTTTTTGTAGTTTATATTTAGTCTTTTCTTCTCTCTTTCCTTCGCTACCTTCTGTAGGAGTTTTTGTAGTTTCCGTCTCGTGTCGGCTATTATCACTGTGTCATCTGCATATCTCATTATGTTAAGATTGTGGCCGCCAACAATGTTCCACCGTCCTTATACTCATCAAGTATGCTGTTTTCTCTCTCTCTCTCTCTCTCTCTCTCTCTCTCTCTCTCTCTCTATCTCTCTCTCAATCTGTCGTGTGTATATCAGATTTTTCCATGCTGCCAGAAACTGCTTAAATATTTATAACAAATGAAAAAGAAAACAATCTTTCTTTTTCGTTTATGTGCCATGTCCCTTCAGGACGTAGGCAATCATGATCCTCCACATCTTCCTGTCCCATGTACCTCTTAATGTTTTGTCATTTTGTTATTCCACCCAAACTCTGTTCTACCATCCTTATACTCAAAATCATCAAGTATGTTACGTGCTCTTTTCCCCCCCTCTCTCTCTCCCCCCTCTCTCTCTCCCCCTCTCTCTCTCTATCTATCTCTCTCTCTCAATCTGTCCTGTGCATATCAGATTTTCCAAACCCTCCTTCCTTATTATCTGCCCGAGAAATTTCAACTGCCTCTTCCTGGTATTAAATATAAGTTTCCTTTTTGTTTTCGTTTTCTCCAAAATCTCGTCGTTGTTCATACGTTCGGTCTATGGTATCCTCAGCATCTTTCTGTAGAACTTCTGTTGCTTCAAGTCACTTCTTCATGCTTGTTAATACAAGTCCTAAAAGAGCCACTCAAGTTAGAGACTTACTGTAGGAGGTTGTTGTATACACAGTAAGAGAAGTAGTTACTAAGTGCAGTTTATGAGGTTATATAAGAAAGATAATGGTTAACCCTAAACGTGAAGAAATTAAGATTCTAGTGAACGGGAAAGCATTATCGCGGGAGTCTATTTCACAAACCGGCCATTTTTCCAGCATCTTTAACGATTGATCGTATATATGTGTTCTACTAATAGGAGTCCAAGGCAACGAGAATTCTTGAGAGTTCATTGGCATATCTGGTCGGCGATGACAAAAAGTTACTAGTTTGATTTTGGAGGTATTGCATGTTACAAGCTACTTGCTGCCCTTCCTCACCGCCATCGATTTGTTAAAGCTAGGTCAGAGCGATCGTCTGTCAGACTCTGACCGTCGAGATTTCTGGATTTGCATTTCTGCCTAAATAGCATCACCGCATCAACTATAAATATACATGTCTTAACCTCGCTGCCAACTTTACATTAAAATTTTAATGAAGATATAAAAGATACTGAAGACGAAATAACATATGAATACGTTATACTTTTTTTTCCTCGTTCACCGAAGTTAAACAAACATTTTTTATATTCAATTTTTTTAAACCATTTTCGTTTTTCGTTTTTTTTTTATTGTATTTCATTCGTTTTCGTGACACGCAAAAACTATAGTACAGAAATATGTTACTGTATATTAACAAAAACTCAATTGAAAGTCTCTTGAAAAGAAGAAAACAGTTTTTGAAGTCATAAAAATACTAAACGCTGTCTCACTATATGGAAGTCGAAATCATTTCTTCTGCTGGCTGATTTTGCTATGTACCTGAGCACTTATCGAACCTCTGCTACTAATACAGTACTTTAAGCAGCAAACGGCAATATTCGCCCCACTATGATGGCTTCGTTACTCGCGCGGAATATCAATTAATGAAGCTGACATTCAAATTCAAAAGGATATACAAATGTTAAAAATAAGCAAGATGTCACGAAATACTTCCATTTCTTTGATTCTCATATCCATGAATAAGGAAAGGAAAATGTCGAACATTTCTGAAGATGTTACTTCGACGGGTTTAATATTATGAAACAGAAGATGCGAAATATGTATGAAAAGTATCGAGATATTTTCCAAATACAAAGATCTGGAGATCGAGATTAACAGAATGGGGAATCAAGACTGAGACTGTACTAATAGTAATCAGACCTCTGGTCCTCGTGAGAAAAAGAATGGACAATTTTACTAGCAGTTTCCCACGTAATATCAACATACGAGGAACATCCACTTTACTAAAAAAAATGCTATCAATTAAATGACATTTCTTTCATAGGGTCCAAGAACCATAGTTTGAACCCGGCTATACAGGATACAAGGCAAAAACATTACACAAATGATAATAATAATAATGACAGGAAGAAGAGGATTAGTTCAACTAGAATTGTTATACAAAGCTACAACAATCGATCTTCAAAGATAAAAAATAAATAAAAAATTATAGTCAATATTCTGCTCGTACCAAACAAGCTGATATAGACAAAACCCGTATCCATCAATGGTTACGTAGTGCAGGGTTAAATGCTGAATACGAAGGTTTTATTCTTGCTGCACAGAACCAATGCTTACTAACTAGCAATCATACATACAGAAAAACTGTGTTGACCCGAAATGCAGATTCTGTGATAAATATTCAGAAACAACTGACCATCTTGTATCAGGTTGCACGGTATTAGAATAGAATAGAAAACTCGGTATGACAGAGTGGGATAATATTTGCACTGAAACATATGCAACTTTTATGGAAAGGAAGCTGCAAGAAAAATGTATCAACATCACTCAGACCCTGTTACAGAGATAAGATCTATAATAATGTTATGGGACAGCGACAACATAAATTAAAGATAATAATAATAATAATAATAATAATAATAATAATAATAATAATAATTTTAAAAAGAAGAAGAAACACAACAATACACACAGACAGAAAAATCAAATCACTGTGACCAAAGACCACAAAAACAGAATTTGTTTTCTTACTGACAACAGATTGTAATTTATCTTTGAAGATTTTCAGAAAACTATCCTAAATAGAAGGATCTTAAAATGGAAATCTGAAAAATTTGGCACATATGGATATCAATAATTCCAGTTGCAGTTGGATCTCTCGAATTTATTGGAAAAGATTCCGATAGACTCACTGAAGGGAATTTTGGTAGCCTATGCCTTAAAAGATAAACTAAATTTTAATCACAAGATCAGATCACACATTACGTAAAGCCTTACCTTCGTAAAATATGGATGGTCGTAGTTTTTTTGTTTTTTTTACGAAACTAATCAGTGGAAAATGTCATGAAGCTATTCCTGACTTTAGGTCTCTCGTTGGGACCAGGATGGAAACCCGTATACAACAGAAAATAAAGAGAGAAAAAACATATAAATAATAATAATAATAATAATAATAATAATAATAATAATGCCGGCATGACATTATTATTATTATTATTATTATTATTATTATAAACGACAGTAATTTCAAAACATTATGAAAACATTTGCAGAATCCACCGACCTTACGACTCTTAATACTCATGAATATAGTTACGTATGGAAACTATTAATTTTCCCGCCAGCGGGTATAAGCTGAATAACTTATAGTTCCATAGGATTTATGCTAATTAATTGTTCTTAGTAACTAATGAACAAACGGAGAATTCGAAGATGAATACAATCGCCATCATATTACGCACATTTCAGTTGCATGCCATTCACAATAGCTGCGTTTCAGTCAATTTGACGCGTTCGTTACAAGTACAGACTTTTTTTTCTGAAAACAAGCAACGTTTGTACAAAGTCTTAAAATGTTTTGTATTTTTTTATAATCTCATACAATTGTATACAATTTTTAAACGTAACTTGGTGAAGACATATACTCTAGAAATATTTTTGAATATTGTCAGTGTGTCTTTTCTTTTCTCAAATCGCGCTTTTCTCTAATTTAAAGACAAGGAGTGACTTGTTAATTTTAATGACTCCAAAGCGAAACTGCTCTCTTTTAATCGTTTGGAACAACCCTTTTTACCTACCATCAATATGGCTGATGCTAACCTCCAAAAGAATGAGTCATTGCGCTTTCTCAGACTAACGTTTCCCGCTGATAAAAAAAGAGTATATTGAATCAATTACTATGTCTGCATTTAAGAAAGTTCGTTCACTGTGCTATCTTAGACAATTTTTCTCGCCTGACTCTATCTTAGATATTTTCAAGTCTATCATTCATCTTTGAATATCGCTGCCACAAATACTGTTCCTACGATACATTTAGAGATTCGTGACCCTGGCGGTGATTTTTTTTACCTTTGCCTTTTTTAATAGGATTTGCTCTCAACTCTCAAGCGTTGACTTCAAAAGAAGTTGCAAGAAGATGCAAACAGATAAGACGCCATGCAATCAGAAATAAAATATGTAATTGTGGTCACTGAACTGAAAGAAATCTACACAAGATTTGAGTAGTACACATGACTATGATATTTTTCAATCCATATAGTTTAGGGTAACCAAAGAAAGATATATTTGTTTGCTCATTTTGATATCATTCCCAAAGCCCCAATAAAAACAGGTAATGTTGTTGACTTGAGATGCCAATGATTTCAACCTCGATGTCCTTGTATTTGCTAAATTTCTCAAACGTTTTCAAATCTGTGTGTGTGTGTGTGTGTGTGTGTGTGTGTGTGTGTGTGTGTGTGTGTGTGTGTGTTTCCGGCTGGTGCTGCAACATCTAAGATATGCATTTTGATTTGCCTGGATAATTATAAGTAGTAGTCATAGTAGTTGAAAATTGTAGATGGCAAAATTACGTTCGACAAAGTGAATTATATATGTATTAATTTTTTTTTTAATCATTTCACCCAAGGAAGGTGATAATGCCACTAAGACGCAAGAGTCTACTTAGAGGGATATAATTTAAGAAAAGCTGGGTGGGAAACAAGGAAAATAAAAAGACAGGTTTCAAGAAGAGAAAAGATAGCGATTGATGCTACATTTAAAATTTTCAGGATCGTAGACGACAAAGAACCAAGAAGACGGAATAAAGTTCCACAGACGAGAAGTGTGAGAAATGAAAAGATTTTACGGTTGCATGTAGGTATTTTAACAGTAAAACGATAAGACCTAGTTGCCAATCTTGTAGTACGTTTAAATTCATGCAGTCGATGTACCATGGGGGGAAAGAAATATTTATTATGAAAATACAAAAATGTGACACAAAGGCAAAAGTGGAGAAAGCTGCTTATCAATCTGTCTCATCTTAAAGCTAGCTAACCACAATTACTGACTCAAAGCACAGTATTCCTTACACCAAAACAAAGCGTTTTTACTTATCATTCTTACTCCAGCCGCAATAACTTTTGTGACACAGCATTGCCACTTTTGTGATGCCAACGAATACTAGTTGTTACTTTCATAATACTCGTTGTAGTAGAGACTTTGTAATCGCCGATACAACTATAGTACGCCGTTGAACAATGCCTTCGAATATCACTCGCACTAATAGTACCTTCTTGATAATGCTCGCTCGAAAAGTTACCACCGAATAGTGATCCGAATATAGAAATAGCATAGTGAAGAGAATAGAGAGTGGCCCGTATAGTAATAGAAGACAGAGTAGCGATAATATTTATTGTACTAATTGTACCAATAGAGCACAAAACCAAAAGGGGGAAAGGGAAAAAGGATGGCCTTCTACTGCCTTAACATTTAAACTTAGCTAGCCGCAAACATTGACTCAAACATACAAACAATATTCCTTTCACCAAAACAACACATTCATACTTGCTATTCTTACCTCATACCCCATAATACTTCAGAAACTCTAGGAAGTCCTAACTAGTCCCTATATATACAATTCATTGTCTGTGGGGGGAGGGGAATAAAATAACAATTAAAAATCTAAAAAGCCCCAATGAATATTTACAAAAGTGTACAAAACTATATACAAGAAACTAAACAAAATTTTGTTAGTAATAAAAAAAAAACCACACTGTCTGTGGCTGTAAAATCAGTTCACTAGACGAAATCAGTGCGGGGCTTTAAAGAAATATAAAACATCCATACATCCCAAACACTCAAACACACACACACATTCGAACACAAAAACCGTTACGAAAGTCACACCCGAAACGAAAGGCATCCAGCACCAACCAGAGAACTGACATCACTAACCGCCTAAAGATGGCGAATTAAACCAAAAGAAAAAAATAGGGACAAAAATAAAAGAGGCCAATGAGCATACATACCATAGCTAAGCTAACTAAAGAGAAGAACTAAAACAAAAAACGACCTACACTAAACTGTTAAGAGAAGGGTTGCTAATGTTCAACCCAGCAAACGCAATACCCTCCTAACCGGCATAAAAAGGATAGAGTAGTGATAATATTTATTGTACAATATGTACAAATGTAGCACAAGGCCCAAAAAAGGGGGGATGGGGAAAAGGACGGCCTTCTTCTGTCTTAACATTTAAACTTAGCTAGCCGCAAACACTGACCCAAACATACAAACAATATTCCTTTCACCAAAACAACTCATTCTTATATACCATTCTTACCTCATACACCATAATACCTCAGAAACTCTATGAAGTCCTAACTTGTCCCCATATATACAATTCATTGTCTGGGGGGGGGAATAAAATAACAATTAAAAATCTAAGAGAGAAAAAACTAAAACCAAAACAACCTACACTAAACTATTAAGGGTAGGATTGCGAATGTTCAACCCAGCAAACGCAATATCCTCCTAGCCGGCATAAAAAGGATAGAGTAGTGATCATTTAGATGTCATGCAACATCTTATATATGCGTTTCCTCTATGGTCACGTGATCCACTTCATTCAGTAATGGGATTGTCTGTATTTGCTCACTGGCAATCTATGTTCAAACTCAAGTGTCGGCAGCAACACTTCATTCCTATAAAACAATAACACCTCAAAGTCTGTATGAAGTTCTAGCAAGTTCCCATATGTACAATTTGTCCAGGGGTTATAAAAGCTCATCAGAATATAAAAATATTTAAAAGAAGACAACACAGGGAAACCAAGGTTCGGCAGTGTGAATATGTCTGAAGTCAAGGTGCCAAGTCAAGACCGATAACATTGCAGGTCCTTCTTAGGATTCTGTCAAGAATCTCGAGACATAAAACGGAAGCACCAGACCAGATATGGCAGAAATATTCAATGCACAGGTAAATATTAGATTTATAAACATAGAAGATAGATTCTCTTTTTTTACAGCGAGATTCACACAGTACTAGCCACGGGGACCATTCGAGGATAAGGGTTACATTAAGAGGCAGTTTATACGGATAGGAAGAAGAGATAACGTTTAACTCTAGTCTTGAACAGGAAAAGATTGTAGTGATCGGGGGAATATCCACTTCGAAGTCGATTCCACTGAGTAATGCTTCGCGAGAAGAAGCTGTTCGATTGGAAAGTACTTCTCACAGATGGAATTCGGAGGGAATGTGGCTGATTTGCGACAATGTAAGTTGCATGGCGGATCTCATACGTAAAGGATAGGACTGGCGTAACCAAGGAATTTAGTTCATCGGAGCACTTTCCATGGAAGTAGTGATAAGGCAGTGAGAAGCTTGCTACATCCCACCTGTGAGACAGAGGTTGGAGGGTGGAAAATAATTTGTCACCCACAAAGACTCGGAGACGCTTTTGAACTCTATCAAGACTAGAAAGTGAGGACTAGGCAGCTCCCGCCCAGATATAACAAGAGTACTCGATTCGCGGCCTGATTTGGCTCTTGTAAAGGTGAGGAGTCAGGTACTTGCTGAGTGGTACAGGGAGCTGACCATTTTTCCTTCATCGTTAGTGATGGTTTGAATGTAGGAGTTCCATTTGAAATCAGATGGGAGTTTAAGGACCAATAGCCCCTGAAAGCACGGAGCATCCGCAAAAGGACAACCATTCATCCTGACGGTAGTTCGTAGACCGACCGGTGATGATGTAAATATAACTAGTTTGGTTTTTGAGGTATTGAATGTAGCCAGCCATTTTTTCCCCACTTAGTTAGGGATAGATCAGATGAAAGATCAGCTGCCAATCTCTGATCACCAAGAATTTTAGAAGTGAACCCGTATGTCTTCGTATCGTCGGCATATATGTTTACAAATGATCTGAGATTATTATTAGGAACACCATTTATGTAATCAAACAAAGGGTTGGTCCGAAAAGTGACCACTGGGGGACGCCTGCGTTGATATTCAGGAACCCGGAGGACTGGCCGTTAATAAATAGCTTCAAGGACCTACCAGTTAGGAAGAAATTTATAATTGAGAAGGCCCTTCCAGTGATCCACACGCTTTTTTGTTTTTAACCGATGATCTTGCATTATGGGCGTTCTGCATCAATCGTATGATTTCAAACAGATAATACCTTTTGAGGAATATTTGCAGTATCATGCAACGCAGTAGTTTGAATCGATAGGATAGCCTTTATTCCTGTTGGATAGATCCAGGTGATTATCACCCTTTAGTGAAAATAGTACACGTATGCCCCAAGCAGAGAAGCTATGTCATATATATGCACAACAAGTAGGGCACCTCGGGGCGGTGTAATGGTTAGCAAGCTTGTCTCGCTAGAACAGTTACGACTGAATAGTGAGTTCGATCCTCACTGGGTGCCTCATACTTTCGGCCGTGTGCCACAACTAAGCTACGCTTGTAAAATCACTATTTGGGCACCTCGAGGTGGTGTAATGGTTAGCAAGCTTGACTTGCTAACGCAATTATGACTGAGTAGTGAGTTCGATCCTCACTGGGTGCCCCATACGCTTGGAAAATCACTATCTGCACAACAAGCAGAGTGACAGGAGAACGAAAAGATATGGTCTTATAATACGGAGATTATTCTGCGTTTCTAGAGAAGCCATATATTCCCACTGGGAAACGATGCCTTGGGCACCACGCGGAAGCTGATTGGCCCGGTCAGAAGCCAGAGCAAGATGAATTCGTGTGTCTTGTTTCCAGGAAGCTGGCTGCTACTGTCATCACTGTATGAAGTGACGTCACTAACTAAGCGAACTTCACGTGATCAACATGACTTTATCTCCACCTAAGAGATAATCACCTTTTGAACCTCTACAATGAGTTCTCAATGCAAGAGTTCAAAGGTATAGACCACAAGTCACGCTTCAATAATAACTGGGACAATAGTGACCTGAACGTTCTATATTGTGGCAGCTTCCATCCGGAAATGGGTTTATTTCTTTTTACCTTGTTATTACTGTAACCAGAAACACCAACATCGATGAGAAGGAGTTTTCAGCTTTCTTTGTCAATGGCGGTTGATTTTACGCATTATCTGCACGCATTTCATGAATGAAGCAGATAACAATTACTTGCTGTATGTTAAAAATATGAAGGATCACACTCGGAAAATGATTAACAATCTTTTCTTCCTAAAAGTCGATTCTAAAAATTGAGAAATATATTTATTAACCAATAAACCTTCTGCGTTTAACAAATTTAACTTTTAACTTCCAGTGATGTGATTTTTTCTTATAGCGTAACCGTCTTAGTTTAAACAATCTCTCGTGAGTATATTTTTAATATTAACCTATTATTATTATTATTATTATTATTATTATTATTATTATCATCATCAATATGGACACACTACCTAATAAGGTCGTGGTGTGTTATTATTATTATTAAAATAATAATAATAATATTGATTTGGTTTATGTCTCTCCGAATCTGATAAGTTTCAGCGTGGTGATGATGGAAATATCTGTAGATCCTAGTTAAAAATTGTATTAAAAATCAACAGCTTTAAATAGTATCGCTAAGATCTCAATTCTGAACAAAAGTAGGATCACGCGAACGTTTAATTTAAATTCCTTCATTAGCATTTATTAACCAATCAGCAAGGTTGTCTCAAACGCAATTCAAGCTTTGAAAATGCAGACAACCATTTCTTATCGTATGCTAAAAATATGAAGACGGCTAATATCCTGAAAGTGATTAACAATATTTCCCCCCTTAAAATCGATATTAAAATTTCATTAACCAATAAAACTTCTGAGTTTAATAAATCAAACTTTTAACTTCCTGTGATCCAATTTTATCTTATAAATAGCTGAAAGTAAATTAATAGACTAGTTTTTCAGCATATTTTCAACCGGTATGTAAATAATGCTGACTACACAAATTTTTGTATAATCAAATTAACTTATTGAGTACTGAAGATCCATTTCGCAAATTATTTTTTGCTTTTAATGTATTTTCATAAACCAGTTAGCAAAGTTTACATTACGAAAATACCCAAGTGACACGTAAAAAATGTGTAATTCTAAAATCAATAGTAGTAAAGATATTAATCTCCTGATTGCCTGCAGCTAATTTTACGTTACACACAGGCACAATATAACGAAAATTTTAAATTTCCCGTGATACATACTTTTCTGTCGCTTATCAGTCTCGATGCTAAACATTTTAAAATTTAAAAGATTTTTTTTCTGTTTGTGTTGGAACCCCCTCCCAACACAAACAGAAAAAAAATCTTAAACGTTAGACACCAAAAAAAAACAAAATTAATTAAAAATATTAAAACATGGAAATTTTAAAATTTTAAATTTACCGTCTCCACATGTTCAGTGCATAATTATGATGGAGTTTGCATTCAAATCTGAACCTCCACTTACATATCTATAAATTCATGAATAAGAACAATACTTTAGTCCGATGAAGTCCTTTTAGAGGACGAAACCCGTTACACAGATTTATATATTTGTTATTTAGTTGTGTAATATATAAATATATATATATATATATATATATATATATATATATATATATATATATATATATATATTGATATCAACACGAAGAAAGAGAAGATTCCAGGAATATCAAATAACACATAATATAGCACGCTTACGTGCATAACCAAAGTAATCCAATGACATTCTCTTCAGGACAGGCCAAACAGTACCCACATTCTGTACACTGATACTAAAGAATACACCCACAAATTTCGTAAGGTTAACATATTCAAGGAAAAGTAATCAAATCTGAATTTTATGCGTTGTTTTTGAGGCAACAGAAGGCGTGCTTGGAAATCTCGATCGATATTTGAAATAGAAATTTTGTATTCAGTTACAATAAATCCTCAACCGGTGTTCACGGCCTGACAGTTTCGTTTCAAATGCTTAGCAGATGGGCAACAATTTTCATAGTACTTTATTAGCTTTCGCATAAAAAGGGCAGATGCTGGTGTCTGAAATTTTCTGATCCAACTTTTGTCTACCCTGACTTATCTTTCACAATTTATTCCCTTTTGTTTCTATCTCTCCCTTCGAACATTATCTGATAAGATCTATTCTATACACACAATCACACATACACAAATACATATATATATATATATATATATATTCGTGTATTTAGGCAGAAATCATTCTTACATGGACATTTCATTAAAGACAAGGTGTTTTTATTTAGTTTAGTTTTTATACAATTTCTCATGCGATCTAATTTTTTTTTTTCTTTCTGGATGATAAATTATATAAAAACTGTCAAATCCCAAAACATATTGCAATACTAAAAGACACTTTAACTGAAACTGAATATAATGAAGCCCAACATAAGTATTAATCATGATGAACTTGACCAGCGACAAATAATTCCCAAAAAGCTGTGCAACTTATACCAAGGAAATATTCTACTTCCCAACAAACATGATAAATACATAAACCTATCAACTCACATATTAACGGATAATCAAAAGGAATTTTTAAATCTAGGACCACACTGCCATCTCCAACTTAAATTCGACCTTCTCGCAAAGAAGACTGAAATTGAAATCTTACATCAATCAGAAAAAGCACCCTGTCTGCTGTTTTTTAATGAAAGTGCACACACACACACACACACACACACACACACACACACACACATACATATATATATATATATATATATATATATAATCATATGGGATAGATTAAATTCGAAAATTATATATATATATATATATATATATATATATATATATATATATATATATATATATTCTATTTATACGTTTTCGAACATTCAGGCCGGTAAATGTAATTAATACTCTTTAATTAAAAATAGAGCATTTACTTAAATAGCTGTTTCCATAAAAATAACGTATAGACAGAATGTATATATAATAATTTTAATATATTTTAATGCCCTCATGTTCACGGAAATTTTTTTACGTTGAAATTAACCTGATTGAGAAAGTCAGCGTAATCACATCCAAGATCACTATCAGGGGCGAACAGCTAAAACAAAGAATTAATGCAACTGACAGTTATGATTTTTTTTTGATTGGGTTGTGCGCATGAACGCGCTCAGTAAATTCATAAATTTATTGCTATGTAAGGGAGGTAAATTATTACAGATTGTAATGACGTGTTTTGAAACATTCTGTTATAATTGTATTTTTTAAATAGTAATATATCTAAATATATCTAAAATATTTAACCATACATGCTTGAATTAAATTATGCTGCCTATATATATATATATATATATATATATATATATATATATATATATATATATATATATATGAATTGGGATCAAATACATATCGAATATGGATCAAAATTCGACAGAATGATAGAATACAGTAAATACAGCGAACGTTTATCAATCTAACTTATTCACCATTTATTATAACTTCATCAGAGATATGGAGATATACAAGAATTTATTTCTTCTTTTTCTCCCTATATCATTCTTTGGTGTAGCTTTCATAAAAGTTAAATATGTTACACTGATAAACGTTTCCTACATGCTCTTTATCCTGTCATATATATATATATATATATATATATATATATATATATATATATATATATATATATAATTTCGTTCTCGAGCTTACACATCTGTCTGCTAAGGCGGCTATGGAATCCATATCACTGATACCCGTTCAGGCATAATTGTGTTTGTTCACTGTCCACAGAGCTCAGAGTGGTTTATACTGCAGCTATGTTGAGGGAACATTCTAACGCCCTCGATCACGATGACTTATACCTTCATGCTACCACAACCATTGACAGCTAGCGGAACAGTTGTTTTTACCCAATTTCACTCAAAAAGCTTTCGTCAACACATGGTTTTTTTTCAACATGGTAAGGTTTTCCATAAGTACCACGCGCTTGGATCGATTCGACAGGCCCATAACATGAAGAAGTTACGATCCGGACAGGGTCAGGTATTTTCGGTTTATTGCAATATGCTAACGACAGCAACGGTTATAGTTCAAATTATACTATAGACCGTTGAGTAGAAATAATTGTGAGCATGAAAGCGTTCCTGTGTTAATTTATGTTAATTAATTGCGTGTCTGTTGCCTTTTAACTCACTATTTATGAAATACACTGACCTTGCTACCCATAATGCCCCATTGTCCAGCATATATAAATAGCTGAGCCACTACACAACATACATGGCCTGTAGATTGATCACAAGCATGAAACAGACTGACACCACTCGGCATTGTCCCCGGTGCTTACTTTTATATATAAATACGTTCTAGCCCTAATATTGAGCACATTTACCCATTAATATAGCATACCTTAACACTATATTTTTATCATATATATATATATATATATATATATATATATATATATATATATATATATATATATAATCATTTCACCCCAAGCAAGGCTGTAAAGCTGCTAAGACGCAATGAATTATTGATTGTTAGAGAATATGAGAAAACTACTATTAAGGAGAGAGGACAATAAAAAGAACAAGAATTAAGAAGACAAAAGATAACGATTGACATTTCATTTAAATTTTTGTAGATCAAAGTTGACTAGGAAGCGAGAAGCCGGAAGTGAGTTCAGCTAGCGAGAAGTACAAGAGAAGAAACTGTTTCAACTAGAAAATGATGACATATTGCCGACAATCTAGTACTGCGCTTAAATTCATAAAGTCTAGGTACCAAAGAGGAAGGCTCATCAGAACAGTTAGCATTGAAGTATTTATAGAAAAGGCAAGAATGAAGTTACGTTACGACGATGGGAAAGAGATTGAATATATATATATATATATATATACAGAGAAAGAGAGAGAGAGAGAGAAAGAGAGAGAAAGAGAAAGTCCGATGGATAAATTTTTATCTAAATATTGAGTAAATTATGTTATCGTGGTCTTTTTCTCACAGACGGTGCCCAGCTGACCAACCATACTGTCCAGTCGACAAAATCAAAACAAACAACGCGCATGCGCGAAATTAAAAATATAAAATGGCGACAATTTACCGATTGTACCCTATATATATATATATATATATATATATATATATATATATACACACTCACACAGTTTCTTTTTTCCAGGTCTTCAGATAAGACGTTTAGCCAACTTGACACCATTTGTCGTAAGAATCACTTAAAAACCTTTGAGTTATTCAGATAAATAGAACAAGTTAAAATCGTTTTGTGTCAGTCCCACTTTGTTTTCCCAATTGAACAATCATGAGAGGGAAAAGATCATTCAGACCTTCAGTAATGGCGCCAAAATTCATACTTTGCCTTCCATCAACAAAGTTCATTCAAGAACCATCAAGAAAATGGTCAATAAGTTTAAAAAGGATCGAACAGTAGAGAGAAAAACTGTATCAGGACGTCACAAAAGCAAGAAGGATCATCATTTCAACTTAGAGCTAAATATTATCTTATTGTACAATATTGTATATTGACGAGACATCACGAAGTCTAAAAATCCCCAGCAACTGTTTATGCCATAGGGCAGACGAAAAGTTGTATTCATTCCTTTCCCAATAGTATTTAACCATAAGTGAATATAAAGAACTCGACTGAAATTCGAACCCGAGTCTCCGATTACACATACCGAGCCATTATTCATTGCAACACTAGCGTAGGATGTGTGGATATTACGGCACAAATTCTAAAACATAGGATACTCAAGTGAAGACCAAACTCACCACTACTCAACCATCTTGCTAATCACTACATAAATAAGAAAAAGTTGTTTTTTTAAATATTAGTAACGATTAACTTTACCGATTGTCAGTTAGAAACATTTACTTAATAAAAGATCTAACTTTTTTTCTGGGATCGAATTGAAGTTGCAAGTGGCTGTGCATGACGCAGAACTGCTAAAGCACACCGATTTGAATTATATTTTGAAGACATATTTGTTTAATAATCTCTTAAATGACATATTCAAATAAAAATGAAATCAAATCAAATTGACATCGGAATATTGAGCCGTAAAATTCCCTGTATACGACGTTCAATATCTCTGCAAATACATTTTCACATCAGGCAAAGTTTAATTATTACGACCAAAGATCGTTGCAGACAGTTACTTTTATTCTATTTCCGTCTGTTAGTTACATTTTATGTTTTCCTAGATGTGTTTAACTTCATCATCTTCATCTCGAAAAATAGAAAGATCCTTCGAAACACAAGCACACAGTTATCTCTTTGCAAAGTTTACCAGACGCATAAAAAGTAATCTCTCGTTATTCATGACAGAAGATTTCTACTTTCGTTTCGATAACACTGAGCGGAGTTATTTATGAGGTGTTTTCGCTGGCGTTTTATGTCTACTGCGATGTTTCTTCAATATAAATGTCAGGTATTTTTGAGAAAAGAGAACACGTAAAACGAAATAGCAAAAACGCTTCCGTGATTAACGACAGAAAAAGTGGAATCCTTTCCCGACTATTAATGATCAGCTGTATCAAATTAGACTTTCTGCCTTTCAAGTGTCATGTCATTTAGTACGTGTTGACCTTGGCTCTTTCCATCTTCCTTTTCTTTGTAAGTCTAAGCAACGTTTGTCCCCTGATCTGCTATCTATTTTCATAAACCTACTAAGTAGGTTATTCTGTTATGATCTGTCACTCTTTCCTTCAATATGTCCTGTGAGTATTTAATTTTCTAGATCCTCTTTTCTTAATGTTTCACAGAAATATCAACTGATTTCTTGATTGTGTCTACAAGTTTCCTTGTTGTTCTATTTTTTTCATTAGAACTTTCTCGTTGCTCATATATTTTCTATACGATATTCTAATCATTCGTCGGAAGAATATCATCTCTGTCGTTTCAATTCTCTTTTTCATATTTGTGGAGGATGTTATCCATCATTCTCTGCCATATAATAGAACTTATATTACATAAGTGTTCGCACCCTTTTCTGTTTTCTACATTTTCCCGTTTCTTAATACTTTTCTTAGTTTCTGGAAGGCGTCTTTCGATGTTCTAATGCACTTTCGATATTCTGTGTCACAAGCTCTGTCGTATCTTACAACGCATCCCAGAGAGTTGAATTTCTGACATCGTAAAACTAGCTTAAACTTTGAGCTCTATTGCAGACAACAGGGTATACTATCTTTTTACACTCAATAGATAGCCCTTTCTTTTCTTTTTTTTTAATACATTGACTAACAGAGTTTTTCAGGTTTCACAGTGTCATCTCCCTATTTGGCGGTTCTCTGGATGTTGCATCTGACTGGTAGTAAGGAGCTCGAACTCTTTGGTAGCGCTCAGATTAACAGTTGCATAATATAGGGGTACTAGCAGCATGGCCCGATGTTGCCCGTGCTGGATTCAAAAATCGTACGACTCATACAGCAATCGCTATCACTTGACTTAAAATATTTTTGCCCTTCCTTACCTTGAAAGGAGTGCCCTTTTCCGTGCTGATGTTGCTACATGTCTTACTTCTTGCCTATCTCACACTGCGAATTTTTTTCTAAGCTCTATACTAAACATTAAATCTGTTACGAAAAAAAGAACTAAACACAATGAACACAAAACGATCAGCTTTAAAAAGGACTCGTAACTGGAAAAACCGAATGAAAAAAGAATGTTAACAACAAATATTTTTTCACACCCAACCCAGTTCTGCGGAATCAGAATGAACGTTGAGTTTTTAGCAAGCGAATGAGCCAATTGCAGTAAAGTGCCATGCAGATTTAAATTTTTTCCACTTGTGACGAATGCAGCTATCGATTTTTTTTGCATGCTAGCATGCTAGTTAACATTCGTGTCAGTCAACTATAGGCTCTCACTCTGGCCAGTAGAAAATGGCTGCAAACTACATGAAAACTGTCGTAGAAGCATGAAAAATCGATTATTTCCACTATCGATAGGAGTTGGGAAATGCAAAGTCGATCTTGGCCTTCCCGCTAACTTGTGCATGTGCATGTAAATTTTGGTGCAAATCCGTCGAAAATTGCGGCCGTCCATTCGTTACACACACACACACACACACACACACACACACACACACACACACACACACACACACACACACACACATCCTGCCTTTTATAGACAGAGATTTGTTGTACCATGGGTTGGTGTTTCTGATTGTATTTCCGGTGTACAACAATGACGTTATATTATGCTTCAGTCTTAGCCACCTTCTGGCTTTGTATAGCCATTGATTATAGCTAATGACAATTATTTGGGACTTTGCGTTCTTAGAAAAATTTCCTCATGGCAGATACATTGAATTTAAATGCAATGTCAGTCGCTATCTTCTGGTTTCTTAATTCTTATTCTTTTAATGTTCGCTATTCTTAATGATATCGTATTTTCTTTCTCTCATATTCTCTAAAAGTCAGTAACCCATTTCGTCTTAGTGGTTATTGCCTTGCTTAGGTGAAATGATTTAAAAGATTTAACCTCTTTAAATCAGGAATCTTCACTTCCTCCTACCTTACACGTCCTGGGTATAACGATAAACTACCTCTGACCGGGCGGTTTTCTAGAGCCTTGAACCACCTCTTCATTTATGATGTTCCCAGGTCCACCCTGACCCGGGGTGGTAGCACCTGTTAGGGTCCCAACTGCGGGCATACAGTTAACTCCCCAGACTGGGGGTCAAAACACTATGAAAGTAAAATAGTAAAAATCCCAGTAATGTATTCATATAGTAAAGAAATTACCAAATCATTTTTGTAAATATAATTTAAAAACTTACCAGCAATATATTTTTGTAAAAGAAATTACTAATGTTCCCAAGAAAATTAAATTTCGGCATTAAATGACCCATAAGGAATCGATATGCCGCTAAACAATCATGCTTCTAACATACATTCATATCACACACTTTATTCAATAAACCTACGTCATGAGTAAATCTTGAATGTTGTACAAAGTAACCTTATTTTTAAAAATATCGGTATAAGCATTTTTATTGATCGATTTGATAGCATTCTGTTTTGGTAGAATAAGGATATATCCCTTTCCCCATAATCATTTTATTCTTATGATACTCGTAAAACAAAAATAACTTTTTCTCTGCTACCCAGGCAAGTGGGGATCTACTGAACTAAATCGATTATGCCTATTCCGAATAACTGCAAGAACGCCAGGTTTTTGAGATATGCTCATGAAATATTAATGTTCAGTAATTATTTACGTGTATTGGTATTGCACACTGATATATAATTTTTTTTTAAAAAATGGGCGCCTAGTATCGCGTAGAACCTCCTCAAGACAAGGAACTACATGAACTCTGCGTTTTTAAATTTCTACTATTTTTAAGTGTCGGATCTCCCATGAGAATAGACCTCTCCACTTTCTTTTCTCTTTATATGCCATGTCCTTTCAGGACGTGGGCAATCATGCCTCTCCACCTCTTTCTATCCCTTGCAGCTCTCAACAAGTTCCTTCCCTCTGCTTCCTCCCCCTTGCCACGTTCTGTCATCCACTTGCTTAAGCCCGCTAGTTATATCATGCGTTGTTTTCCCTTGTCTCTCTTTCCCTCTATTCGACTTGTGAGTATCAGATTCTCCAGGCCCTCCTTCTTCATTATGTGTCCCGTAAACTTCAGCTGCCTCTTCCTGATGTTAAGTATAAGCCTCCTCCGTGTTTGCATCCTCTCTAAGACCTCATCGTTGCCCACACGCTCGGTCCATGATATCCTTAGCGTACTTCTGGAGAACCACATCTCCGTCGGCTCGAGTCTCTTCTTCATCTGTGAGGAAATCGTCCAACATTTGCGACCGTAAAGAAGAACAGATGTCACGTAATAGCTCAGTAGTTTTTTCTTCTCCTTGTTACCATAGAAATCCACTCCACTACATTTTTTAAACCAAAACAAGTCTGAAATGCCACTAATACACAGGGAGGTACGGAGAGTGTAAGCGAGAGAAAAGGCTGAGTAAAGGGGGTGGGGGCTTGAGGAAAGGGTAAAAGATGAACGGGATTCAAGAAGATAGATGATGGTGACTGACGTTGCATTCAAATTTTTGAAGTTTGTAGTTATCAGAGAAGCAAATAAATTGAAGAGAGTTCCTTAGGTGGGAAGTTCTAGACGTGTTAGAATAGAAGTTGCGGTTGCATTTAGCTATTTCAACAGTAAGAGACTGGGACCTAGATGCCAATCAAGCAGCACGCCTAAATTTATGTAGTCGGGACATCAGGGAAAAATCTCGTCAGAGCAGCTGCTATGAATAAATTTGTAGAAAAGTCAGAGGGAAGGCACATCACGTCGATGAAAAAGTGACTGAAGTCTAGATGCCAGGTCAGGATTGATTACATTGCAGATCCTTCCTTGAACTCTGTTAGGAACCTCTAGATGAATAGCAGGAGCACCAGACCAAATATGGGAACAGTATTCAATGCACGGGCGAATGCTAGATTTGTAAATGTGCAAGAAGGATTCTGACAAGAAAAGTTTCTCTTATGACACAGTAACATAGATTTTCTTGCAGTAGATGCAACTATTGATTCAATCTAGTCATACCAGTGGAAAACGTGTGGCCAAGAAGACACAGTCTGTTTTTTTCCTGTTGTCTAGCGTCAGCTATGCTGAAGACAGGCAGAAATGTTTCCCTATGATGGTTAAATGAAAGCAGTTTTGTTGTGGAGGCATTAAAATTTACAGGCCACACCTTACCCCAGTTAACCACTGGTTGGGTGTCTTTTTCAAGAGCAGCTTCCCTACAAATGCTCGACTGAGCCTATGTACTAGTCAAAAGATTCGTCGCAATTCTCTAGAAGGCTTATGAAATTTATTATGATGAACTTGGACCTGATGCTAAACTACATTAACCGACTGGAATGGTGTTTATAAATTGGGACAAATAGTTTCAATTTCTGCACCTTGCCAAGCGATTACTTGCCCTTGATTTCTTTCTATCAGATTTCAACTCCCTTGCCATAATTATTTTCCAACCACAGAATTGCCGCTCTTTTCTGACAATTATCAGTAAAACCTAGAAATTTTGTGAATGAAAACTCTAGTAGATCATATATATATATATATATATATATATATATATATATATATATATATATATTATAATTGTTTTCTTTTTAAAAAAATATGATTCCATCGCTACACAGAAATTTCTACGTTTCAAAACTTAAACTAAAGTTTGCGTATTGTTGTGTTATCAACTAATATCCGTCTAATATTATGGACATGTCTACGTTTTTTTAAGAAATATTGGTTAATAGAACCGAGATCAGAAAGGTGACAGGCGACGTCATAGATCAGCATTATGAATTTACGACATGCGTCTGCTTTTCCATAATCGTCGTAAACTTCTATCTACAATCGCTGTCAAATTATGGGATGATAAGTGATTTTTCATGACCAGAAAATATGTGACAGAAAACATTAAAAAAAAATGTTATACTTTTATTATATACTATTTTTTATATATATATATATATATATATATATATATATATATATATATATATATATATATATATATATATATAAGCGTATTCAATTACAGGTCACATGTGTTTAAGCGTAGGAGGCTATGTTCCGTGATGTGGTACATCTATTTGCTCATTACCCCGGGAAAAGCCTAGACAAACGCTTAATGATTACAAACGTTAAGGGCTCCTAATTAACCACCGCACAAGTTTTCCTGCTACACACACGGCACTATAGACCGAAAGATGCCATATGTTCGCACAATTTCAAAGATGGAACCTTTCATCTGTCTGAAGCAGATTAACATGCCACATTCGAATTCCGACTAGTTTAACTAGTATTCATACTGACTCACCAAATGGTAGATTATAACTCATGATTGTCTGGGAATTTCTATGACGCCAAACATAGAGTACCATTGCCTTTAAATACTGCTAATACACGATCCCCACACAGACCGGACATTTAACTCCGTGTTGTATCTCTATACTTTTGCGTATCATAAAAGAGATCGCATTTTTTTTCGAAAATGTGAACTAGTTTACTTTTAAATCAAAAACACATTGAACTAAATTAAGTAATGATTTGGCCACTCAGTGAGTGTCCCATACTTTCAGCCTTGTGCCACATGTAAACTACGATTTATAAATAGATAATTTGTATTCATGCATTAAAATTGTTATCAGTCATTTGTATTTTACCTGTAAACTGGAATGCTTGACAGTATTCCTATTGAAAAATAGTTTCTTGCAAACTCGTGAATATTCTGAGAGTCGATGTTAATTGATAACATAAAAATAACTCCAAATGTCAGTTGCATATCTAATCGCTATTTTTCCTTTACCTTTGTTTCAGTTGTTTCTCACTTAAGGTGTTAAGAAAGCAGATCACAGATTTGTTGGTGAAGAAGCTTCTTTTTAAAACTGTCACCTCTTCAAGCAGATGTCAGAATCAGTCACTTTCATTAAAGTTTCCTCCTGCAACGTTTATGGATATTGTTCGAAGCCTTTATTCCTTTTTTTCTTTTCTTTTTTTTGTAATCATTTCAACCCAAGCAAGGCAATAAAGCCTCTAAATCGCAAGGGATTACTAAATGTAAGAGAGTATGAGAAAAATACTATTAATGAGAGATAATAATATTTGGTAGCCTCTGTCTGCTTGTTCGTTATCGAACTCCTCCAAGGGTTTTGCAGATAAACCCCATAAACGTACATATTCTGAAACTAGATTATCCAGGGTACTTGGATAAGCATATTTGATTTTGATCAAAGGGGGTTCTGTGGGAGGGGGGCACACTACCATCACCTCCAGCGAATCTTTTCCCGTTTGATTTAATTTAAATTTAAATTTGAACAAAGGAATGGCACCTATTCAAAAATATAGGAGAAAGCCAGAAGATGGAGGTCACATCAGCAAGATCATTGAGTAATATTGAAATGCATCATTTGTCTCCACAAATTATAACAATGATTTAAAATCAATTATCATTTTCTTACAAAAGCGAGTAATTCGACTAGTAGATGAATAAGAATTAAGAAGACGGAAGATAACGATTGATATTGCATTTAAATTTTTGAAGATCAAAATTGGTTGGGAATCAAGCAGACGGAGTTCCACAAGCGTGATGAGCGATAGAAGAACCTATTAGCATATAACTTACAGTCCCATATAACCATTTCAACTGTAAAATGATGAAATCATACTGTAAAAGTAATACTATTAAAATCTGAATTTTCGACACCAAAGAGCAAATAACATCAAAACAATTACCATGAAAAGCTAAAGAAATCTAAGCAACAAAATTTGTAAAATATTCTTTATTCTTGCAAGTTTAGAAATATATCGACTCAAAAATGATTCTGATTCCGCTGAGATATATGAATTGATTATCTAACATTCATTGACATATTGAAGAACTGAAATCACGTAGCAGTTCACAAACATTTTCTTATTTTTCTATCAACTATATCTAAATATTTTGCTTAGTTTCTGGAAGACGTCTTTCGCTTTTCCGATGAGTCTTCAGATTTCTATGTAATATTTTCCATTTATTATTACCAGACTATCTAGATAATTGAACTTCTGCACCATCGTGGTACTGACCTCCCAAAACCTGCCTGGGTAGAAGAGAAAATGTTATTATCAGGAGTAAATAATCATGGGGACGTGATATATCCTTATTCTTCCAAAAGTAGAAATGTTATAAAATCAATGAATAAAACAGAAGAAGGACATACTTATTAGTTTTAATCATTTCAGCCCAAGTAAGGCAAAAGTGCCCCTAAGACGCAGAGTGTGAAAGAATAAAAGAAAAACATTTTGAAAAAAGGGGAAGAATAATAGAACAGAATTTATGAGGACAGAAGGAAACTATTGACATTGCATTTAAATTTTTGAAGATCAAACTTGACTGGAAAGCAAGATGTCGGAAAAGAGTTCCACAAGCGAGAAATACAAGGAAAGAAACTGTCAGAATAGAACTTATATTTGCATCGAGTCGCTTCAACTGTAAAATGATAAGCCTTGCCGCCAATCTGGTACTGTGCTTAAATTTATAAAGTCTAGGTACCATTGAGTAAAGTTCATCAGAACAATTACCATGAAAGTATAAAAAAGGCATAGAAAAGCGACATTTCGGTGGTGGGAAAGTGACTGGAGTCCAGACGCCATGTCAGAATCAATACCATTATAGATCCATTTTGGGGGATTTTATCAAGGAACTCTTGCAGATTTTTCTTTGTTTCAAACGAAATTTTCTTTTTTCTTGATACTTTTCTTATCTTTTGGAAGGCATCTTTCGATATCACAATGCGCCTACGGAATTGAATGTTGCACTTTCCGTCCTCTGTTAATACACTTCCCAGATATTTAAATCATTGTACCCTTGGTATCCGCAATGCATAATTTGGGTGTTACTGATGTTATAATATATTTTTTCGATCTAATTTTGTCGATATCGTGCTTGTTTTGAACTAAAGTTAGCACAGATTTTTCGTGTTCTTGAAAAAAGAAATCTGTTCTAATGATCGACCAGAATTCCTCCTTGAAGACATTTTGTAGCATTTATATAGACTTTAACGGTCATTGCATTTCTGTTGCGTTCAAAGCCGTTTTTTTTTTTTCGCGCCTTCTTCCTTCTCAACTTTTCTTTACTTTCACACTTCGTGTTTGTTTTAGCAGCGCTCACATGTCGCGAAATTTCTGTAGATATTTTATGGTGCTATTCATCTGGGCGTCATTCATTGGAACTGTTGGCAAAATTAATAACTTGAAAAAGAAGACCGTTGGAAAAGAAGATCGAAAATGAAAGGATTTTTGTCTGCTGGATTATGCGTCCAGTTACATGAAATCGGTAACTCAAAAAATTAGAACTTAACAGTCTTCCTATCACCGACATGCATATTTGATTAGGGTTTCTATATAAATTAGTTCACGTGGAAACATATCTGTGCATAGATTCGTATGTTAGTATACAAATTTTTAAAGGAATCTTTTTTTTTCTCTTTCGTTTACATAAAGACACATGCGTCCTTTCTGAACGTGAAAGCTTCTAGCTGGGCATACAACATCGTCGTACGGTATACATAGAAGCTCACGAATCCACACGCTTCTCCTCTCAAGTTTTTAGCATCTTTGCGACGTGGTCCTTTTTTTATCATTTCACTCAAAGTAAGGTAATAAAGCCACTAGGATATAAGGAGTTATTGAGTGTTAGAGAATATAATTAAAACAACTATTGTGGCGAGAAAGGACAATAAAAGAACAAAAATTAAAAAGACGATTGGCATTGTAACGATTGACACATTGCATTTAAATTTTTGAAGATCAAAGTTTACTGTAAAGCAAGAAGTCCAAAGAGAATTCCACAAGCGAGAAGTGCGAGAAAAGAAACTGTTAGCATAGAACTTACGGTTGCATCTAGCTATTTCAATTAGAAAATGATGAGACCTCGCCTAGTAATGCGATTAAATTCATAGTCTAGGTACCATAGCGGAAAGTTCATTAGAACAATTACCATGAAAATATTTATAGAAGAGAGACAAAGAAACAAATTTACGGTAGTGAGATTGAAGCCGAGATGCCATACCAGAACCAATAACATTGCAGATTCTTCTTTGTATTTTATCAAGAATCTCTACATATATAGCAGGCGCACCAGACCATATATGGCAGCACTATTCAAAGCAAGAATGAATAGGAAATTTATAATAATGTAAAATAGATCATAGCGAGAAAAATTGTCTAGCATTATATAGTGAACCGATAAGGAGGGGTAATGACTCACCCTCTTAGAAGTTAGCATCAACCATGCAGGGAAATCATTTATTTTATTGAGTGTTCTGATTACTTCCAAAACAACCGTAGGAGGTCTATCCAAAAAGTACACGCAGATTTAATGTTATAGAAAAATTGCCTACCTAGGAAAATGGCACTTTCATGAACGTCAAATTATCGCACTGTTAACCCAGCGTCTTTTCCATTTTAAAAACTTTAAAACACTCTGTCAAATCCCCATTAGCTTTTTCAGCGTATTCACTTTAATCTCATCCCCGGATGTTTCACCGATAATATTAACTTTGCGATAAAATGGATGTCGCGGCACGCAAAATCCAAACTAAGGTGAAGATTCATTTCAGGCCATTTCATTATAAGTTGCCTTTTTCATGTATGAGCAATAATGTGCGATCTATTTCTTTTAATAAGTTTATCCAGTACAATGCCCAAGAGCCACTCAAGATATATTGTTACTGAATGAGGTGTGTGATATAAACATAAAAGGGGTAAGTGGGAAGTAAAGATTGCATGGATGTGAGAGGTAGATAACGATTGGCCCTAAAATTGAAGCGGTTAAGATGCTAGTGTGTGTGGAAGCATTCACAAGTAGTGATTTTTGGGAAGAAGCCTCTTACCAATGGAATACTTAAGAAATGAGAGGCATTCAACACTGTGGACATAGCAAGGCGGATCTTGGCTGTAAAAGTCTAAGTTGATAGTACTTAAGAATAGAGCTCGTCTTAATATTTACGATGGAAGAAACAATAGATTAACTATAGTCTTGAGTCGTTACGTCTCGGAGAAACGGTCGGTAATGAGAAAAAAAATGTCGTCACCCACAAGGCCGCGTAAACGATTTTGAACTCTCTCAAGATTGGAAAGCAAGCATTGAACAACTCCGTTCCAGATGTGACGGCATTATTCCATTTGGGGGCTGATTTGTCTCTTGTAAAGAAAAGTTTATCTGATAAACCATGAGAGAGGTCAGGTACGTTCTAGAGCCGTACAAGGAACCGACAATATAGCATCTTTAACTGTGTATCATATGCATTCAACGTAAGGTCTGCGATGAACGTGAATGCAAACAGATGCTCAAAGCAAGGAGTTTCATAATGAATGCAATATTTTGTAAATACTATGGTAAATTCAGTTCATCTTTGTTGAAATGAAACATTACTAGCTTGGTTTTGATTATACTGAAAGATTTCCACATTGAACTGTTAGATATAGATCAAAATAGAAATCAGCTGCCAGTCTCTGGCCGTCTAGATTTTTGGAGGCGCAAAAAAGATATTTAATAAAGAGCTGTTAATATCCCAGTACAGATCATTAATATAAAGCTAAAATCGGCTAGGACCAAGGAGATAGCCTTTGTGATTTCATTGATGCCATGGACTTCAGATGACTGCCGCCTTAGTAAATTGATTTCTCTTTTATTTAAAACAGCATTTATTTAAATCGAAATTATGGAAAAGCGTATTACGGTGAGCAACTAATGCACTGAGTGTGTTGTTTTGTAAAACACCCCATTTGTCTTCGTATTATTTTTTTAAAATTCTTCGAGGTTCACGATCTTATTTTCCCTCTTTCCTTCATATATATATATATATATATATATATATATATATATATATATATATATACCCAAGTATATAATTGGTATATGTTGAAGCTTAAATAAGCATGGAATAATACAACACAAAATGTACGTTAACAAAATGTATTGAAACAAAGAATAGGTACACAATATTTACAGTTAGTTTGGTATATTCTTGGGAAGACTGTTCCTGCATAATGGGTTGACTAAATCGCAGTCGGGCAGAGTCTCTGGATTCAATTCCTTAATCTCTACTATCTTCCCCGTCTTCCGGTACCAACCCATATTTATATGGTCGGTAGTCCGCTTATGTAAATTAGGTGTATCATACACAACAGTATATACGGAATGAATTCCAATAACCAACAATTACTATTCTTAAAAGAGTGCTCAATACAAAGTAAAGCAGATATAATTATTTTTTATAAAAAAAAAAAAATAACATAAGTATGTTATAAAATCACTACAAAAATAGCCATTTTGTTTCAACACACTCTGTGTCTTATCAAGTGATGATGTTGAAAATAAAATAAATGGTTTTAAAAGTTTCATATTAATTAACGATCCTACACTAGGGGGAAACATTGTTACAAAAGCTAGAATAACCAATCAAAAACGAAGTATAAAAAGATTCAAAAGCTTGACAACTAAATCATGTTATAATAGCTATTCAGATCTTTAAATACGTGTAATATTAAAAATAATTTATACTAACCAATAATTATAAAATTATATGATAAAATTTAATATTAAAATTATTATTAAATTATATATATATATATATATATATATATATATATATATATATATATATATATATATATATATAAGTTACGAAGAACTTGGTAAACCGAATGGGTAATTCAAGGAGGATGAAATTTTGAGAAATCAATGTGAATACAGAGCTAATATTTAATGAAAAACAGACAACTTTAAGGTACCATTACAATAATTTATTTCACCAAAATCCTTTTTAAAGGACTCCGGATCATCAGGTAACAATTCCAACAACGAAATGAAAAGAAAAAATGGGATTAGAAATTGATGGGTAGTGTAATTTATATATATATATATATATATATATATATATATATATATATATTTGTGTGTGTATGTATGTATGATTTTTATAAAGGAAAGAATCTAGAAAGTGAATACAATAGCGTTATTGAGATCCTTCCAGTTGCTAAGGACATTTTGTTTTGTTGTTAATAATTACTTTGTTTTAATAAATTCATTTCGTTTTTGTCTTGAAAATGTCCACATTGGACAAAACGCGTCGGTTAATATTACAGTTTTCCTATTGTCTTTTACCTTTATAAATATTGTCTTTTTCTATAGGTATACTCTGAGAAAATTTTCATATATATGATTCCATCAAGAAAAAACATTACTTTAATCCGACAATGTTCTGAAGGACGAAATGCGTGACTCAAAAAAAATTTTCTGTTTGCCATTTTGCATTTGTTCTGATATGAATAGATTTATATATACTAGTGGTGCCACTAGAATTTTTAAATGGGCGCTTTAGAACTTAATCTATATCTATAAAAGGCAATGTGTGTGTCTATGTGTGTAACGAATGCACGGCCGCAATTTTCGATGGATTTGCACCAAAATTTACATGCAGATGCTCCAAGTTAGCGGGAAGGCCAAGACTGACTTTGCATTACGCAACTCCCATCGATAGTGGAAATGATCGATTTTTTCATGCTTCTACGGCAGTTTTCATGTAGTTTGCTGTCATTTTGTACTGGCCAGAGTGAGAGCCAATAGCTGGCTGCCACGAATATGCAGGAAGATTCAATTGGCCAGCGTGAGATCCAACAGCTGAATGAGACGAATGTTAACTAGCATGCCAGCATGCAAAAAAGTTCGATAGCCCCATTTGTCACAAGTGGGAAAATTTAAATCTACATGGCACTTTACTCCAATTGGCTCATTCACTTGCTTAAACTCAACGTTGATTCTGGTTCCGCAGAACTGGGTTGGGTGTGAAAAAGTATTTGTTGTTAACATTCTTTTTTCATTCGGTTTTTCTAGTTACGAGTCCTTTTTTAAAGTTGATCGTTTTGTGTTCATTTTGTTTAGTTCTTTTTTCGTAACAGATTTAATGTTTAGTATAGCGCTTAGAAAAAATTCGCAGTGTGAGATAGGCAAGAAGTAAGGCATGTAGCAACATCAGCACAGCAAAGGGCACTCCTTTAAAGGCAAGGAAGGGCAAAAATATTTTAAGTCAAATGATAGAGATTGCTGTATTAGTCGTACGATTTTTGAATCAAGCACGGGCAACGCCGGGCCATTCTGCTAGTTACAATTATATTCTTTCGTAGTTACATCTACTTGTTTCTTTGACAGTATGACCATTATTACAGTAGTAATGGCAAGGCGTGACAGACGTGTAAACCAACTAAGGAACCAACTATCTAGGGAATGGCACGATTTCCCTATTTGGAATTTCTGATTAATCTTAATTCTTAAGTTAATGATTTAATAAGCTCGTGGGGAGTTCTACGACAAAAAATATCCGTAAGATTCCCCTCTTTGATATGTCATTTCCGTTTTTTCACCCGGTCAAAATGGAATAGTCTATTATTTATGAAGCATTGGCAGGGCGGAATGGCCGTACAAAATAACTAAGAAATTAACTAGCTTAAATCTTCTTTTGAGTTTGAAATGGCATTCGATTTTATCGGTTGATGGAATAATTATAATTTCTGAGATAACAGCGTTATGAAACTCCTACATGAAATGACATTATGAACTCTCTAGATGATATAACAGTATTATGAATCTCTCAAGCTGAGATAACAGCGTTATGAAGCTCTCTACATGAAATGACATTATGAACTCTCTAGATGATATAACAGTATTATGAATCTCTCAAGCTGAGATAACAGCCATATGAAACTCTCTACATGAAATGACATTATGAACTCTCTAGATGATATAACAGTATTATGAATCTCTCATTTTTGAGATAACAGCGTTAAAGCTCTCTACATGAAATGACATTATGAACTCTCTACATGAGATAACAGTATTATGAAACTCTCAAGCTGATATAACAGCGTTATGAAACTCCCTACATGAAATGACATTATAAACTTTCTAGATGATATAACAGTATTATGAATCTCTCAAGCTGAGATAACAGCCATATGAAACTCTCTATATTAAATAACAGCATTATGAAACTGTAGCAGTAATAACAGCATTATGAAACCCTATAGCTGAGATAACAGCATTATGAAACTCTCACGCTGAGATAGCAGCATTATAAACTCTGTAGATGAAATAACTGCATTAAAATACACTGTAGCTGAAATAACAGGATTATGAATCTCTCTAGCTGAGATAACAGCAATACGATACGCTCTAGATAAGGACAGCATTATAAAACCTCTAGCTGATCTAACAGCGTTATAAACTCTTGGGCTGAGATATCAGCATTATGAAACTATGTAGCTGATAACATGAACATTATCAAGGACTATGAAGTTTCTCAATATTTCAATAACTATACTGAATATACAAAATAAATGTTTGGAATGTTCAGCACAGATTAGTGCCAACAATATCCGATAATATGCGAGCATACGGAGCTATCAAGAAATATATTTACAACTTAGATAAGGTGATTTAAGCAATTTCTTATTGGTCCATAACATAAGTAGGACATGAAGAAGTGGAGACATGTTGCAGATTATTACCGCAAAGAAAATGGCTGATTTACATCATTTTAAGCTAACAGATGTTTTATTGCTTAATATTTCACACTTATCAATGATCCACTTTGGTTAGGGTTAATCGAAATGCTGGTCGCTATACATTAGTTGGTTTGGAAAATTTGGTTCGAATACGTAAATTAAACTCCAAATTTTACTTTTAAGTTTATTCCTCTTCTTGACTTTAATTTAGAATACAGCTCCGAGAGAAAATCAATTGCTTTCAAACTAGTTTACCTGTTTTCATAGAATTAAATTACCTTAATTGTTGGAGTATTCTTAACTTAATTTATAAGATGCCAAGCACATTCAATTCGAACTCCGAATCCTCAAGCTTCGCCAATTTAAATTTCTGTGCTGACAACTGTGAGATTTTACCTGCGGTCAAAAAATTATTGGTATGATAATACGTATTTTTGATTCGTGTCTCTTATTTTCGATTAGTGTCACTTACGTTTAATACAGTATCAAATATACACTTACATCGGCTCATAGGATAATACCCCGAAAATAGTATGTCTTTAAAATGTAGCAAATAGTCAAGTGCATAATACTTTTATAACTGGAGACGAAGCCAAGCAGTAAGAACCTCTTTCGCTTTCCGACCACGAAACTTGGAAGGAGACTTCCTGATGTTATCATCCTGGGGAGGGAAATGCCTGAAAACGATACCACCTGTTGACCCAAGCTGGGTGAGGGAGATTGGGTACACAGAACTGTTTAGAATCTGACGATGGTTGGGCAAGCTTTTCAGCGTACTGGCGTTGTTGAAATATCGGATGATGGCAATTTATGCGCTCTCTTTTATTAACTGTAGCTAAGGTTCGATCAGTATAGTTAGACTTGGACTGTGTTGAACAAACACAAATATGCCAAACACTGCAACTAGCCGGATAGTAGCTCGATGTTCTCGGAAAACGAGAATACCCGAATATTATTTATGCATAACGGGTATAACAGAAAAAAATATCCAAATCGTGTACTGAGTTCCTTTTTTCCAGGTTTTTAGATAAGACGTTTAGCCATCATATCACCATTTGTTGTAAGAATCACTGAAAAACCCTTTGAGTTATTCAGCTAAAAAAAGAGCAGGATAAAATTGTTTTGTGTCAGCTCCACTATGTTTTCCCAATTGAGCAATGGTGAGAGGAAATAGATCACTCAGATTAATGGTACCAACATTCATACTCTGGCTTCCATCTTTAAACTTCATTCAACAACCACCAAGGGAATGGTGAATAAGTTTAAAAAGATGGAACAGTAGAGAGGAAAAGTGAATCAGGAGGTCACAAAAGAAAGAGGGATCATCATTTCAACTTAGAGCTAAAGGAATCAATTAGAAAAGATATAACTCAATCCATAAGACGTTTGTCATATGAAAGAGAAGTTTCAGCTATGACAATTCAAAGAGCAGTGAAAAAAACTTGAAAATGAAATCTTATGTGTATCCTATGAGGCACCTTGTTACTCCAGGACAGAAGGTTAGAAGTTTAGAGAGGCCGAAGATTATCTTGAATAATTTGGAAAATGATTTTGGAATAATATAAATACATATTTGAACTTTATTTCAATACTTCGTGAGCTTCCGATCCTGAGCTATGATTAATTAATGATGAAAATTTCATTTTTGTTTATAATCGATTTCATCACAATACGTTTTTAAGCTTAGAAAGTAATTATACATTCCTATTACTCAAAGTAGATTTCAGAGGAGTTATAAAAACCAGGGAGAATTTTAGTAAGATATCTTTGATCAATTCTAAGATACAACGGTCCAGAGCTTAATCTCACAATTGGATAATTTTGCTGTTTACCCTCGTATATATATATATATATATATATATATATATATATATATATATATATATATATATATATATATATATATATGCACACCAAATTAAATATACATACACATATATAGGAAAAAAGTTCTCCTTCCTGACAAATCCAACGAATTAAAAATATTTTATTCTATCCACTAACTTTATACTACATGTTGTCACAACTACATCTATATATATATATATATATATATATATGTGTGTGTGTGTGTGCGTGTGTGTGTATGTGTGTGTGCGTAAAGATTACTCAGAGTTGACATGTAGAAAAAGAATTATTCAGTTGACTATATGAATATACAATAGCGTTTCTAAATTCTTCTTGTTGCTAACGATATTTTGTTTGTTGTTTATAGATACTCTGTTTCAATAAATGCATTTCGTTTTTGCCTTGAAAAAGTCTACATTGGGCGAAATGCGTCGGTTAAGACAACAGATTTCGTATTGTCGTTTTCCTTAATGCATATATATATATATATATATATATATATATATATATATATATATATGGGGAGTTAGGTGACTAGATGTAAAGGGATCCTCAGATTGAAATGCTCATATTTTGAGCTTCCGGCGCGAATATCTAATAGTACAGCATACCATTTCCAAAATTCTTGCGTGGTGAATTGTGTCACGGTGCTCTTTTTCACACGGATGGTGCCAACTAACCCTGCTATACTCTGCAGTCGATAAATTCAAAAACGAACAAGGCGCATGCGCAAAATTAAAAATATAAAATAGCGTCAAGTAACCCATCGCACCCTGTATATTTTATATTATCTTTTTTTAAACTCCTTTACCCCACCAAATCGAAAAATTTAAGAAGACTATAAAAAACACAATAAAAAATTTTACCAGGTCTGTCATATTCAACGAAGCATATTAGAAAGAAAAGTTTGCTGTCCAAATTATATATATATATATATATATATATTGTGACATAACATGAGAGTGTACGGAAACCCCTACCTGTACTTGTAACGGCATTCACCAGAGGTGGCTCCAATATTGGAGTTTCATGGGAATTTGGAAATCACAAGCGGTCCCCAACCCGCATGTATAGCACATAGTGGTGAAGGTTTCGTGCAGGACCATCCACGCTTTTTGGTGAAGGTTTCGTGCAGGACCATCCACGCTTTTTGAAGGGCCGATTACAGACCCTCCGCAGGTTTTGAATTCAGAGTTTTCCTTCTCCGAGACCAGCTGCTATCCAAGGCCTTAGAACCCAGTCTGTCCTGCTATTTACCCATATCTGGAGGGAGAAGAAGAGGATTCACACCTTTCCCAAGGGTATTAGCACGTAAGTGAATGTAATGGATTCGACTGGAATTCGAACCCGGCTCTCCGATTCCTCAATCCAAGACGCTATCCATTACTCCACCGTGCCTCCTCAAGAACGTACTTAAGAATAGATTAAAATAAATACCGACAAATATATTTTACCTTATTACCACACATCGAACCGAGAGAAAGAAGTGTTACATTTTATGTTTATCCCTATTGGCATATTTCAAAGGCTAACATCCTAAAAGAATATCGAACGAAATGGTTCCCTTCAACTGCTCGTCACAGATGTTCAATCATTATTTGGCTACTGTATGTTTTTCACCTTCTACTTTCCCGTAGGAATTATACTCTTCGGGTTGACACTGTACAGAGACCAGACATAAGTAAATAGAGAACTTTCTTTTCATTAATGTTAACATATGATAATAATATAAGCTTTGACAACTGCTTAATTTCTCTTAAAAATAATAAGGGAGAAAGGCAACCTCGAAATTCCAGAATGAGGGCAACGGGCAAAATGTAGAGGAAGCATATTGTTGGCCAATTCGAAGTAAAGCTCTGTGAAAGTCTTAGAATTTCACTTTGAACAGTAAACCCCACGAACGTACGTGGACGTACGGGTGGTGTAATACATAACTGAGCTGATTTCGAATTCCAGTTGAGTTATTTACTTTCATTTTAGTGCAAATAATTTTGGAAAAGGTATGAATCCATCCTCCAGATATGGGTTAAATAGTAGGGTTTTTATCTTGAAAATTATTCTTATTCTCAAAAGAAGTTGTTAATGCAATACTCACTTGCGCAAACAGAAATATTCTTACATTTCAAAATAAGTCCCGGCTTTAAATAATAGACAAAGGGTTGATAAACCGTAAAAACAAAATCAATCTTCCAAAGTAAAAGCATAAACGTACACTTTGCCGATGAAGGAAGCAAACCCATCTGTCTTATCCTGGTTGAGTTGGATTACCAGAAATGGTAGAATATAAATTTCTGTACATCAGAACTAAGTTCGTTAATTCAGTGGCAAAAAGAAAGAATTCTGTATAACGTATTTCGTCTTTAAAAGTAATTAATCAAACTAAAATAATGTTCTTTTAAGTAAATTATGCATATGAAATATACACAGATTATAATATATATGTAGACTGTTATGTACTGCATGCTGCAAAAGTCACGCCCTTTTTTGTCTATTAACTCTTATTGAACAAAAATAAATTACAGTAGTTTCAGAAAGTTTATAAGTATCGTCATATCAAAACAACATTTTTATCATGGGTTTAAGAAACAGTTTGGACTTAGCTGAAAATTTAGAGATATCTGCACGAGATTGGCCGCATGACATCCATATGGATGTCTCAATCTGACGATAGCATTTAATAATGATTAGATTTCTGGTGTTAATCTTCTGGTCCTGATGCATCTTGTAATGCTGGCAAAACTATCCTTACCTTACCGATGTACCTTTCCAGTAATAAATTTTTTATAACTGATCAAGGTATTTGAAGTGTTTAGTTGTTTTAATTCCACATGGCTGAATGAATAAATCCATGATCCTCTACCAATTAATATAGCGATAAAATTACTTGATGCGGCATGTATGCCTTGATAAATAGCTTTGTGTTTCATATGAGCAGATCGTAATAGACAAACGGAGAATGGTTTTGCAGTGTTGACCTCCAAATCAGAAAGGATATATTATTAGAAATCATCATGCGAATTTTTTTGGCTCGAGCACCGAAAAAATAGTTTGGGTGAAAATTCAGCCAATAATTAGACACAGAAATCTGAAGAACACCTGCTGAAAGAAAGAAAGAAAGAAAGAAAGAAAGAAAGAAAGAAAGAAATGTATAAACGATAGAAAGAATGAATAAATAAACGAACGAAAGAAAGTTACATTAAAAAATATACAGGGTGCGATGGATAAATTGACGTCTAAATTACGCAATAATGAAAATAACACTGAAAACTCATGGTCTTATACAAAAATGTAAATTTATTCATTAAAATCGCAATTGGCTTCAACCAAGGCCTCTAGATGACTTCAGAATCTCCTGCATTTATTCTGGACGGTCTCCTTGTTTAAGTTACTGAATGCTGCCATAATACTTGACTTCCGTTCATCTCTGGTGTTACAAGGAATTTTGTTGGTCTCCGCTCAACTGCTGGGCCCTACAAATAATAATCAAGTGGTAGCAGTATGGGGAGTTAGGTGGCCAGATTTAAGGGATGATGTGGTCGGAGATAATGTCTGACGGCAATAACTGGGTTCTCTTGCTTGTGTAGCATGGTGCAGGTTCCTGTTGCCAGACATAGAGTCTTCCAAGAGCTATTCACTTTACCCAGACTGCACAACCACCTCTAGGCATTTGATGTAGGCCTCCGTGTTGAGTATGCGGCCCTCACCAACAAATTCGGGAATTCTTTTTATCAGAAAGATCAAAGTAAGTTTTCCGAGCTTCCTACCTTCGTAATTATCATTACCTACCTGTACCTGTAACGGCATTCACCCGAGGTGAGTGGAATCGGCTCCAATATTGGAGTTTCATCGTAATTTGGAATTCACAAGAGGTCCCCAACCGCATGTATAGCACATGAGATTTGATTATAGTGGTGAAGGTGAGGATGAAGTCAGGGTATGATCTCTCTTTGATTGTGGGGAACGTTCTACTTTATCATTGTTAGGTTCGGAGTTTGTTATTTTTCCCCAAGTTATCAATTTTTAAAGTTGGAGGGCAGATCGGTGATCGTTGCAAATTTTGCTTTTTTGTGGGGAGTGGTCTGTGTCTGGGATGTCCTTTTGGTTATTTTTTTATCATCTCTAATTTTATCATGAGATGTATTAATCTTAGCTGGAACTTCCAATCGAGATGTTTGAATACTATTGGCGTGTTCCTTCTTTAGATCTGCCTGGAATTTTGTCCACTCACTTGGATCCAAATTTATTAGTTTATTTATCAGGGTTCTATATTTATTATCTTCATTATTAGTTTCAGCCCTCCGTGTAACAGAGGCATAGCTGGTCTCACCCATATAGGACCCTACAATTTTTCTGGCCTCCAGAAAGGACACATTTTTCTTATGTTTAACCTCCAGGATTTCTCTTTCTTTTCTGTAAATGTCACAAGATCTTGCGTACGCCGGATGGTCTTGTTGGCAATTTGGACATCTAAGTGGTTTCAAGCATTCATCCTCTTTATGGTTTGGCTCTTTTTCCCCGTATTTGGCACATGTCTGTCGTCTTCTACAAGCGTCCCTGTGGTGTCCAAATTTCTGACATTTGAAGCACCTCAAGGGAGCTGGGACGTACTGCTCAACTCTCTCCAGAGAATAGCCTATTTTGACCACTTTAGGTATTTGTGGTTGATTAAAAGTCAAGATGTAAGTGTTTGTCTCGATTTTTTCACCACTCTTTCTTATACTCACCCTTCTTATATTAGTCACTCCCTGTTTTCCCAGGGCAGCTGTCATTTCGTCTTCTGTGGCTTCTGCTTGTCTTTGGCTATCCACCTCAACAAGCAAGTTCCCATTTCTTAATTTTTTGACGTTTTTTGGGGTCGCCCGTGCCGAAATAATTTTCTCAATCAAAAATTTAGCAAGACAGACCTCCTCTAGGGATTCAATGACAATAAATCTGGGGAAGTCTGCTGCTTCACACTCAGAGTCTGATTCTGATAGGTTACGCTTTGTTTTGTTTTTTATAGACGCCATGTCTGTGTTTTTATATTCATTGGCCCTGTGCTCCACCACCCACTACGGAGACCAACTTGAGAAGGGAATGAACCAAGGGGGTAACCTATTCGCCTTGGCTGAGACGGGGATACACGACCAGTATATTCATATTGGGAGCGAAGTTCTGAGCCTCTGCCAAACTCTGGTTTAGTGCCGAAAAATTCAACAGCGGTCAAAAAGTCTTTTGCTCTCAAGACAATTGACCCTCAGTCCCCGCCTTCTAGCACATATACGATAAAGGGTTGGGAAATGTTCCACTAAAGTAGATTCAATATTACAGTCAGGAGAAAAATAAATATATATGTGCTAGGATATGTCGGGACCAACCGATTGATCGGATCGGGCCCGATCCGACCGCCCGTCAGACCAAGTAAGGGCCAAAGTGGTGTGTTGCAAGCCATTGAACACTCTGTTGCCGGATCAATGGCTGCTCAATCACCAGGATTCCGTCCTAGCGCCTTACGGGTCGCCACCCACGGCCAACAGGTGGCCTCATTGGGGGGGGGGTCTTACCCCTCTACAGAGGTGCAGTCGGCGTATTCTACAGCCCCAGACGACAGGGCCAGCTGGATGTAGTTTAACGTCTTATCCAGGACGTGGATGTAGTTTAACGTCTTACACAGGACGAAAAAATTTAAATAGGAAAACCTTGATAATTTCTAGGGTCTTTCGATGCTGTAGCGTTTTCTTCTATAGGAAGATTAATGTGGAATTGGTTTTAGTAAGCGCTTACTCACATCTTTTCACCGTCAAACATTATGAAATGATAGTGGCGACACATTTTCCTCAGGGAGTAACTAGATCATGCCTTTTCATTGGAATTAGTGTGAGATTGGGTTCACTGACTGTATTTTTCTCTGCTTGTAATTGTCATGCCAAAATCCTACAGGATTTGTCTTCGAGAAAGAAATTCAGAAAATGTATTCCAATTCCTAATGCAGTTCCACTGATGGCAGAAGAGGTCAAAATTAAACAGGATATATTGATATCGTTATTTCTTGGGTAGCTTTGCGTAGTTTGATAAGGATACTTCTTTTTTCTTTTCTTTTTTTTTTTATCTTAACACTGCCCTTTTAAGGTTTTCTTTAAAAGGGAGCCTGGAAAACTGCCCGATAGGGTGTTTTCTTGTGAAGAGCTTCTCTCATAACGGCTGTCGATATCACAATTTTGGGAAGATTTTCATTAAGGAAACCTTTTAACTCTTCCGTAGCGTTTCTCCATTTCGCTGACCCATCGGAAATTAAGTCCTTATCTATACGACAGTTTTCCATTCTCGACGCGTGATTAAAGATGGCAGAAAATGTCCCCCATTATTCTCTCATCTTGAATGCATCGGTATAAGTAATGAAATTCCTCCGGTGCACATTGAGAAATGTGATTCCTGATATTACCACAATCTTTCAAGTTGGTGGTCATATACATTTTAAAAATAGCTCTGCTTTTTTAAGGCCCTTATTTCTTCTGACATGTTTGTAGTTTGCCAAAAGCTTTGTCCGTGTGTGAATGAACATGGTTTTCGATATTTTACTCTCCTTTTTTGCATGTGGCTCTAATCAACATTTGTTTTCTTTACCGTTTCTCTTTCGATCGACCCTGCCTTCTACTCATATTAACTTGTTAATTAGGGTATTCGCAATCTCCCAATGCCCTTCCTATCATCTGTGAGTAGTAAATTCTACATGCAGTCACTAGATTCTGTTATAGAAAAGCGTATGGTTGCAAGAAAGAAATACGACAACAGCAGAAATAGATTTACGTGATTTATTTCAATAGTTCATAAGCCAGCTCCCGGTCTGTGTTGATCTCTCATATAGTTCACACTGGTTGGCGTGGCGCTCCTCCTGTTGACTGATGCTGACTGACCGTGACAGGTTTCTTCCCTGGCCTCCTGTTGACTGCTGTTGTACTTCCCCGTGTGACCCCTTTTATGGCGTTTTTTTACGGTTTAACAGGCTCGAAAAATGACGCGAGTATAATTAGGAGGGAAGCATTTTTATTGGTCAAAAAATAGAAACACTTCAAAATATTTTATTTTTCGACCGGAACTCGTGCGTCGGGGTTATGCGTAGACGACGATAATGGTCATTTTGTGACGGTGCCTTGTCCCGTTCACATCCGGCTCTCGCTCTTAAGTATATTAGTTTATTTGCCTGCAAATCAGCCGAGATATGTCTTATTTTATTTTATAACAATTCTTCCTTCGATTGGTCAACCTGGTCTATCTCTATTTTGATGTGAAAAATAGCACATCCTATACAAGCGAACTCTTCGAATATGTTCGGTTCCCCCCTGAGCAATAGAAATTAATAATCATTGAGACTATGATCTGAGTTATGGTTAATAGACGCTAGAAATGTTTTTCATGCTGAGCTGAAAACCAAACATCACTGTTCTAATTAAAATAGAGATTTTCTGTTTAAACATTTTTTTCTAAAGCTAGGTCTCCCACAGTGCATATTCTATCTTACCTACATTGAGATAAACAGAATTTGAACTGAATTCTATGCAAGCATATTAAAACATATTCCTCCTTGCTACATAGATTTAATGGTATATTTCTACTGCATATATCTCCCGAAATTTCAGTCTCGCGTGTAAAGAGTTTTATCTATTCATTAAGACATACATGTTTTTACTTAAACAGTGATACTCAGTAGAAACGTTCAGCTATTGGCGCATATTGTTAACCTTAGAAATGAAGATCAAAGTGTTTTATAAGTTTCATTTCATGGTTTGCTTGAGTAAGATTTTCAGTGTTTGCGCAGAGCGGTTATGGTTTTATTCTCATGGAGGCTGCGTCTCTTCAAATGTCTGCAAAGATGGCTTGCGATTTTATTCAGTGGAGTTTGGCGGAAACACGGTAAAGGTTTTTATATCGTAACGCAATCGTTCTACACATTTTCTGAAGAAAATAAAGACAGATTAACACCATATATATAAAAGCTAGATATTGTGCTATAAATTTCACTCGGTGTTGGCTTTTTCTTCTTTATGTATCATGTCCCCTCAGGACGTAGGCGATCATGGCTCTCCATAACTACCTCTTTATTCCTTTTTTATTTCTTTCGTTTATTCTTTCTTTTTTTTTTCTTTCTTTTTTAATTTTGTTAACTCTTAATAAATTTTGTCTTTCTGCTAGTTCTAAATCCTGTTTCGCCATTCATCTCCGTCTCACTTGCTTTCAATCTGTCCTGTCAATATCAGATTTTCTAAGCCCTCTTTCTTCATAATGTGCCCAAGAAACCTCAACTGATTCTTCCTGATGTTAAATACGTTTCCTTTTTGTTTCCATTTTCTCCAGAACTTCGTCGATCCCTGTTCAGTCCATGATATTCTCAGCATCTTTCTTTAGAACCACATTTCTGTTGCCTCAAGTCTCCTCCCCATCTTAGAGGAGATTGTCGAGCACTCACTGCCATACGGGAGAACAGATATCACTTAACAGTTTAGTACACGTTTCCGTATTTCTAGCTAATTCTTTTCTATTTCTTAGTGCTCTGATTAGCTTCTAGAATGCATCTTTGGCTATCCCAATACACCTTCGGATTTCAGTGTTACACTTTCCATCCTCTGTTAAATCACTTCCTAGATGTTTAATTTTTTGTAGCTGCTTGACGTCGTTGTCCCCTTTTGGCAATTTGCTCTTTGGGCTCATCTTTTTTAATAACAACCATGCATTTTGACTTCTTGCATTTGATATTTAATCTCGCTTTCCTTCACAACTTTCTATAAGATTTTTGTTAAATAGGTGCGTTTTATGAGCAAATAGAAGCTCTCCTGTCAACTGTTGCAAAATACTTTGAGCCGAGTTCGACTTTCACTCAAATCCATTACGTTCACTTACGTGTTACTAATACCGTGGGAAAGGTATAAATCCTCCTCCCAGCTATGAGTAAATAACAGGACAGACCGGGATGGCAACTGGTCTACCGTAGAAAGAAATGGCAACCTACTGCAGGAAAAAAATCTGCATCGTCAGTCATGTATCAAAATATATTATTATCTAAGCGTGTATCATGCATGGCACTGTGACTGTTTCAGCATATTATTAAGGAAAAAACATTGGCTCTAAGATGAAACTTTGATTCACTCAGTTGTGAATGGTCATGGTAAAAATAACCATTTCTAAACAGGAAAAGTTAACATTACTTTCGGCCTTCAGAAATTAGATTTCTCAAGTCTACTGTTATTGCTTCTCCTTTTCATGGAAGTTTCTTTTCTAAACTTTTGTTTAATGTAAAGTAGAAAATCAATATCTTCATTGAATCATTATCTTTCCTTCTGGTTAGAAATCTTCAATTGACGGGAATATTTTTTTTTTAATTGGTAAAGTTCTTTGTGATCTTGTAGAACCACAATCTTAACAATATAAGAGATGTTGATGACACAGTGTTAATAGCAAGCACATAAAAGAAAATAAAAGAATTGAAAATAGTAAAGAAATATGAGAAGAAAGTAGTAATCATCAATTATATGAAAACAGACTGTATATTGTTGTCAGGGAAAGAATAGCTCAAACAAGTACTAAAATTTAAATATCTAGGAAAATGTTTTTTTAAAAGAGGACGGAAAAATACGAAGGGGCATTAGAATAGCGAAAGACGCCTTCCAAAATTTATGCAAAGTATTAGGAAATAGAAGAATTTTATTAGAAACAAAGAAACAGTACTGAATCGATAAATATTAGGTTGGTGCAAAAATAATGACGTAATAATGTCGTTTTGTGACGTATTTTTTAACGTCAAAAAACGACATTATTACGTCATTATTTTTGCACCCACCTAATAATAAAGTTTATCCTATATGACAGTTAATGCTGGAGAATATCATCACATATGAAGAAGAGATTTCAAGCAACAGAAATATGGTTCTGCAGAAGGATGATGAGAATACCATGGACTGAATATTTGAAGAACGAGACATTTCTATAGAAAATAGAAACAAAAAGGATACTTATACTTAGAATCAGAAAGGGACAATTGAAATTTCAAGGGTATATAATGAGGAAAGTGGGCTTGGAGAATTTTTTAATTATCACAGAACGTACTAATGGGAAGGATGGTAGAAGAAAGCAGCGAATTACCTACCTAACAAGTTTAAATGGTTGGTAGAATAGGGAGTAGCTAATAACTATAAAGGACAGGAAGTAGTGGAGAGCTATGTTCACCCACTAAATCCTGCCTGAGTTTCTTTGTTTTCAAATAATCCGATTTTGATATCTCTTGTTTACCTTTCTTTTCTTTTGTCTTTTTTTTTGTTTTGTTTTTTTTGTTTTTTTTTTGGTAGACATAGAATTTGGTTTTACATCTGACACACCATTTAACATGTGGGACTAGGCAATGGTCATTATCTTAATATTGTGTATTGTGTAAATCCTCTATATTTCTCAGTCGTCCGAGAATGTAGTCTATAAAGTGCGAAATTCTGTCTCATACGAGATACATTTTCATTTATTTGTATATGTTTTTCCATATCGAATTGGGTGTTAGTGTTGGAGATTTTCTTTTCTACACCGATTTGTCTGGAATTTCCTTCAGGCTGCCGACCGAGGAATATTTTTTTTCCTCACGTCAAAATTCCGGTTCTACTTCTTTTATCTGGGACTTAGATATTTAACAGACGTCTGTATAGCTCGATATAAAACTTGCTTTTTTTGGTGGGGGATCTTCCTGGAGAATTGCAATGCAAACACTGGACTACGAAACGTGTGTCTTGTTTCGAAATAAAAAAGGGCTAGCCTGCCTCATTGACATGTAGAATTTAATTGAGAACTTAGAGATGAAACCGTGATTCGTTCAGTTGGTAACGGTCATGGTTAAATGAGCCGTCTCCATACAGGAAACGCTGGGCATAATTCACAATAATTCACTATAAAACTCTTCTTTTGGGGGATATCCTTTGAGAGTTGCAGTATAAACACTGAACTGTGAAACATGTTTCTTGTTGTGAAGTCGATAGTTATAATGCCCTGCTGGGATTTTTCGTGATTTTCGAAGAGACAGTCTCCAACTATGAAGACAAAACCTCAAGACGCCATTCAGCGTTCAATCGTACTTGATTAATGTAATTGATTCCTTGCTCATGTATATTGCTTTTATCTGGGAAACGGACATAAATGACTACAGCGATGTTATTATCGAGTTTTACGATCTCATGCGCTTTTAACATAGAACGACACATTCTCCTAATGTTCTGGTTAGCAAGTTTAATATTTCTCTCGCTTTCAACTGTAGATAGCGGTATTTTCTTTCTCTAGTATGTTTTGACCTCTCTCGCAACGGTCGAAGTAAACCAACTAGAATATAAGAAAACTAGATGTTTTTAACAGTTTCATGATGCCCTCCTATACGAAAAACATCTAGAAAAGAATTGAAATGAATACACGCTCTAAAAACTATCAGCTTATAGACTACATTCTCATAGGATTGTGGCGATATAGAGGATTTACATATTTACATTATTTAGAATGTTCAGATTGTTGTCCTCACCTTTACTCTCATGTCCACGTCATTTCGGCCATTATACGCTCCGGCCTTCTTCAGGTGATTGGAATTTCGAACTGAACCCTTTATTTCGTCCACCGGGATAGACTGTTCTAGTTCCACGTGCCATGCCGCTTTCGGGTGTCTCAGTTATCTCGCTTTAACTCAACTCTCCAAGATTTTGTTCACCACTGCAACTCTTTGGATCAAGTCACTAGATCCACTCAACGCTTTTATCAACTGGGCCATATGTCCGTGAGACATCCAGAAGAGGCGTGGCACGTAGAATTAGAACAATCTACCCGGTGGACGAAATAAAGAGTTCAGTTTGAAATTCCAGTTACCTGAAAAAGGCCGGAGCATACAACGGCTGAAACGTCATAACATGACAATAAAGATGAGGAAAACAGTCCAAACAATGTAAATAATTATAATATCTCATCTCAGAAATATAGACAGGAGTTACATAATCTCTATCTATAAAAGGCAGGATATCTGTGTGTGTGTGTGTGTGTGTGTGTGTGTGTGTGTGTGTGTGTGTGTGTGTGTGTGTGTGTGTGACGAATGCACAGCCGCAACTTTCGACGGATTTGCACCGAAATTTACATGCACATGCTCCAAGTTAGCGGGAAGGCCAAGACTGACTTTGCATTTCCCAACTCCCATCGATAGTAGAAATAATCGATTTTTTCATGCTTCTACGGCACTTTTCATGTAGTTTGCGACCATTTTCTACTGACCAGAGTGACAGCCAATAGCTGGCTGCCACGAATAGGCAGGAAGATTCTATTGGCCAGCGTGAGAGCCAACAGCTGACTGATACAAATGTTAACTAGCATGCAAAAATATCGATAGCTGCATTCGTCACAAGTGGAAAAAATTTAAATCTGCATGGTACTTTACTCCAATTGGCTCATTCGCTTGCTTAAACTCAACGTTGATTCTGATTCCGCAGAACTGGGTTGGGTGTGAAAAAGTATTTGTTGTTTCATTCGGTTTTTCCACTTACGAGTCCTTTTTTAAAGTTGATCGTTTTGTGTTCATTTTGTTTAGTTCTTTTTTTCGTAACAGATTTAATGTTTAGTATAGAGCTTAGAAAAATTAGATAGGCAAGAACTAAGGCATGTAGCAACATCAGCACCCCAAAGGGCACTCCTTTAAAGGCAAGGAAGAGCAAAAATATTTTAAGTCAAATGATAGCGATTGCTGTATGAGTCGTACGATTTTTGAATCAAGTACGGGCAACGCTGTGCCATGCTGCTAGTATTAAAATAATGCCCAGGACAACGTGCCACATAGTTATTTTTTATATATTACATTTTTAATCACACAAATCAAGGCGATAATGCCACTAAGATGTAATGGTTTACTGAGATTGAAAGAGAATGAGAAGACGTTAGTGAGGAGAAAAGACAATAAAACAATGGAATTCAGGAAGACAGAAGATGAGGATTGACGTTGCATTTAAACTTTTCAAGATTGTAGGCGGCAGAGTATCAAGAAACCTGAAAAACGATTCACAGGCGAGAAGTGCGATAAAAGAAACTATTAAAACAGAACATACGGTTACATCTACATTCAACATTAAATGGTGAGACCTAGTTGCCAATCTAGCAATATGCTTAAATTCATGCGTTCGAGGTACGAAGAAGGAAAAATCATTACAACAATTGACATGAGAATATTTATAGAACAAACAGAAGGAAGCCAATTCCCAGTAGTGCGAATGTGACTAAAGTCTAGATGCCAGGTCAGGACCGATAACATTACAGACCGTATTTCGGATTTTGTCAAGAATCTCGAGATATCTATTATAGAAGGAACACCAGAATAGATTTGACAGTAATATTCAATGCACGGACGAATGGTAGATTTATAAATGTCCAAGTACGTGTTGGATGTAAAGTCCGCACTACTCGTTCTTATGGAAAGAGTAACGCTGACCTCGTTGGAACATTTTGGCCATATCAGTTCCTCTCTTTTGCTTTAGTCGTTCGAAGTTTTAGGATCGGGAGAAAACTTGCCCTGGAAATGTCTGATTGTGAATGGGGACATTATTAGGACAAATTTACACGCAGATTTGTAATACTTCTTAATTATTCGTTCACCGAAGAATCAAAGTTGGAATCGTAAGAGTTCAGATAAAGTAACTTGTCGGGCTTCACAAAAATCTGAAATTGCGTTCTGAGAAGTTCGCAAATTGAAAAGTGGGCTAGATTTAGAACTGACTTTCGACGTATTATTTTTAAAAGATAGTCTCGGAAACAGCACACTACTAGCAAAGACATTTTACTTCTTTTTTTTTAACATTGACTTCTGCTCGCGTACGTAAATATACATACATAGATAGAAATACTGAAACGTTGAAAAACATCAAAATGAAAAGAAAAGAAACCGGGCGAAAAAGGAAAATAAGAGTTATAAAGAAATTGCATCAAATTTAGTAAGCAAGTGCTCAGTATTTTAGAAGTTACCTGTAAAAAATGACCTAGAATCGAACTAGAATCCAACCCAAAACAATGACTTCAAGTTTAACGCTATGACGCGATTCTCAGACGGTTCAGAGAAAAATCTGAAAATCGATCGCTCCAGAAAGTTAAACTAAATCATGCCGAGTGTCTCATTGTCTCTGATGTTTTTGGTTATAGATAGATAGATAGATAGATAGATAGATAGATAGATAGATAGATGATAGTCGCCGGCTACTTTCGTTTTCAAAACCACCAGTCAGCTAGCGTGCCTAGCCAGTCCCTTTTGAAGACATTTGCTCAGACTAATTTTTCTTGTTCAACACTCATGCGGCTAAACTCTAGTTTATAATGCAATAATATTGAGAGCATCTTAATAACAATTTCTGGGAGAGAGTGCATATGTGATGATCCTGAATTTGAACAACACCAATACGCTGAAACCGTGATGCTGATTTGCGACGTCGTCGTGCTAATACCACCATCGACGGCTTCAGAATAAGTTCGTCTACCCAATTTCCCTCACAATCTTTGAGTCAAAATGTGGAATGGGTTTCAGGCACTCCAAAGTTGCCACACGCTGGGGTACCTTCCCCAGACTGATAGCATCAAGAAGTCAACTTCCAAACAAATAGACCAAGATGAGATTCCAACCCGAGTCTCATCGCTGGAAAAAAAACGTTCTGGGAAGGCACTCATTAAGATACATACATACATACATACATGCATACACACAGACAGACAGACGGTCGTAATAGATTCGATTCGATTTTCGAGTAATGCCATCGTTTTATTTATTCTCAAACACGGTCAGTGCAGATATGGCTTTTTAGTCCTCCTAGAATCTTAGATTCTCTGGCATAGATGCGGTAATGTTGGGTGCCACATACAGTAGTTGTCACATTAATATTATTTAATCTTTCAATGTGTAGTGTATTTGATTATTTTTCGGTCCATCATGCTTTGACTTTTATTAAACGTAGCACATTATGCGTCACCATTCACAAGGAAATTAACAATATAAATATGTTTCTCTTGGATTTTTCATGCTTATCACAGTTATGTTCAGTTTCAGTTACTACGGTGAACTGCATTCCTCTATTGATATATAACTAGGTTTTCCCGGTTATTTTTATGATGTTGAAATTTAGAAATGTATTTTTTTTATTCTTTTTTATATTACAACTTTATGCATACTTAGGGAAGTAGAAGAATAAGAATATATACGGTCGCAAATTTTAGCTGAACTAATTGATATTTCCATTTTATGCATTTCGATTTATGTAATATATGAAAAATCATTGGCAAAAAACTCTTCAACACGCCTTAGTATTATAATTAAATATTTGAGACTGACAGGATATATCGTGAAAAACGTTTCTGGAAGGACGGGATACGATGTCGATGTAACGTCGTACGTGAACATGGATACAACATAGAAAGATTAAGGGAATGTTATACCTGAACGTACCTATTCTATTATTAATAAACTCTCCCACACATAATAAGTAGTAGTAGTAGTAGCGGTCGCCAGTTGAGCTCAGTGGAGTTGGGCGAGTCAGTCGATGTCGGACATTGAAGTATCAACCACCACAACTAGATTGCTGCGTCATTAATTATTATTGCAAGTTCCTAACGTTTTGTACGTCGGACCCTTTTTGGACCGACTTAGCGAAATACAAGCCTCCACTGTGAAAACTACTCTACAACAGGGAAGTCGTGTATTTTTATGAAACTTGACATGGACATTTCTCATTGAAAAATAAAAAGAGAAACCATTCCAATTTCCTGTTTTAATTTGGGTGGAAAATAATTCCTAATCTACCGAGACAGAGTAGCAATTATTTTCCAAATTAAAACAATAAGGTTGCATCGATACGGTATCAGCAGAAGATAGCGCATCGACATTTTCTTGACTACGAATATTATTCAAATAAATGGTGCCGAATTATTACTTTTCAAGAGGCCGATGAGGCAACAGCTATGTTCATCTGATGACCTTTGCCATCCCTTCAGATTAGTGTTCCAAGCGTTGTCAGATTCGATTAAAATCTCCTGGAAAGGGAAATATGCGGAAAGTTCTTACGTACAAATCGTTTCAAAACCTTAAACTAAGTAAGACTGAGTGTCAATTTGTCTCTGACATTTTTGGTATTACATAGATAGATAGATAGATAGATAGATAGATAGATAGTCAATCGCCGGCTAATTTCGTTTTCCAAAACCACCAGTCTGCTAGCGTGCCTAGTCAGTCTTTTTTGAAGACGCTTGCTCAGGCTAATTTTTTCTTGTTCAACACTAACGCGGCCAAACTCTAGGTTATAATGCAATAATATTGGAGAAATGTTTTAAAGCACAGATGACTCAACCTCGTGAAGTGAACGTGCATTTCCCTCAAATTCAAACTGGTATTGTTCACTTATCAAAACCTCTTTCCCGATCTTAGCCGATCTGACCTCTTTTAATCAAATGAGGCATAGCTCTGGATATTTTTACCATCTCCTATATTCTAAACAATAACCCATTCTGAAGAATAACCCATATTCTATTTAGAAGAGGAAATATAGACCCTGTCTATGTCTTCAGAAGCAGATTAAAAATAGCGAAATCTCCATTGCAAATGCTTATTTATCAAATATGATATAATCTCTTATGTGCAAGAGGGGGAAATAATACAATGAATATATTGTAAAATATTTTTAAAATCTTAGAGAATGACATTAACTTTAAATAGAAACTGCAAAATGGAAATTATTATATCACCCTGGACATACAGTGATAATAAAATACATTAAAAACAGCAAAACTGATACAGAAAAAAATTAACATACCTGTTTTATTACTTTAGTTCCCCTTGAAGAGAAAAAAACTGTCTTTCAGTTCATGTTCCATACTGAATTACAACTACAGTCTGTTGTTAACTGGAGCAAGAAATGACTTGTAAATTTTAAAGCCTCAAAAACGAATCCATTCTCTATTAATCATCAGAAAGGCCCTTTTTCTGCCTTCCATTAACATGGCTGATGCTAGCCTTCAAAAGTTTGACTCGTTGCGCCGTCTAGGGTTAACGTTCTCTACTGACATTAAGCAGAAAGATTAAATTGAGCCAACTGCCAGGCCTGCTGCAAGGAACATTAGTTCACTGTGTCGTGCCAGACAATTACTCTCCCCAGAATCTGACATATTTATAAGTCCATATCTCGTCTATGCTTTGAATATTGTTGCTACATATGGTCTAGTGCCCCAGCTATATATTTAGAGATTCTTGATAAAATCCAAAGAGAAATCTGCAATTTCAGTGCTCCTGACCTGGCATCTCGGCTTCAGTCACTTTCCCATCGCCGTGACGTAGCTTCCCTTTGCCTTTTCTATAAATACTTTCATCATAATTCTTCTGATGAACTTGTTGCAGTCGACTCGCCAACAATATACAAAACTGTTTTTATAGCGACAAACTACAAACATATTTATATAGGAATGATACAAATTACCAAGAATAAATTGCTCAGAATATTTTGCTCAGATAAGCTGAATTTGAAAGTTTAGTAATGAATGTTAATTGATCAAATTAAAATGCTTTATAATGTTCCTTCAAAACAGTCTTTTTTGGTACATAATTTTACAATGCAAAAATAAGAGTTGTTTAACCTTAACTATGAAATTGTTTGAAAACTTTTCTTTGAAAGAAAGAATATTTACCTGCTCTCACAATGAAAAAAATTGTTTTTGCAAGAAATGTTCTTTGTGAAATAGTTGAAAGTTTTTGTGTAATATGAATACTGAGAGAATTTGTTTGGTAAAATTTGAATTATTACTTGATGTTTCAAGAAGTTTCTGTTTTGTACGAAATGAAATTTAGTTGGCGTACTTTTGAAAATAAATACAACAGATCTTGCCGCTAAAAGAAAATGTTCACCAAAGAGTAAATTCCGTTGAATAGAAGTGAGTGAGAAAGTTTCTTTGAATTATGTCCTGAAAAGTAGAAAATATGTTCAGTAAACTTGTAGCTTCAGAAGACACTCTTTTTTAAGTATTTTCTTGCTGGTGGAAAATTGGAGAAAACTGGAATTTCCAAGTTAAATTACCTTAGCGTGGCGGCGATGTGTCTAGCTGATTTTTCTTCTTCGTCTCACTGTGAGAGAATTGAAGGAATTCTGTAAGTTGGAGTCGAAAGAATGAATGTAAGTGTGTTTCATTGAAATTCGTATATGTGAATATGTCATACATATGTGTATATGTGTAAAGGGTCGAAACGCAATTTCTTAAACAGCTGCATTTTAGTAAGCGAGAGAAATCAAAAAGTGTCGATAGCAGATACGGAATGAAATGTACAAAAACTCCTACAAAAGCCAATAAAGAAAAGCAAAAAGAAACGACTGAACAATAATTGTAAGATGAAAGTCTGTCAGTAAATGGAAAAGTCCGACATCCAAATTTCAAAATCAAGCAACTACAAAAATTTAAATATTGAGAAAGAGTTTTAGCAGAATGAGTAAAATACGACACCGAATTTCAAAGTTGTATTAGAATAGCGAAAGACTTTCTCAAAAAGCTATGAAAAGTGTTAGGAAACAGGGAAATTTCGTGAGAAACAAAAAAAAAGATTATGTGATTTCAGTCCCCTATACGGCAGTGAATGCTAGACAATCTCACAGATTAAGAAGAGACTTGAGGCAAAAGAAATTTGATTCTGCAGAAGGATGTTGAGAATAACATGAACTTAATATATGAGCAACGACGAAGTTTTAAAAAAATGAAACCAAACATAACACATCAGAAAGAGACAGCTGAAATTTCTAGGGCATCTAGTGAGGAAAGAGAGCTTAGAAAATTTTGCACTCTCAGGGTATATTGAAGGCAAGATAGACCGAAGAAATGAGTGCATCACCTTTCTAATGATTTTTTGCAAATGGTTGGCATAACAGAGAATAGGAGAGAAAGCGAAAGGACAAAATTTCTTAAGACCTACAAATGACATGACATTGCAGAGAGCCATATAACACAAAGAAGGCATGCTATATAACAAATTAATCTTCTTTTTAGTGACTGATGAGGGTTTACAAGTATTTCTAAATAATTAAATTCTGGGTAATTGTATTTTTTTAATAACAACTGATTTATTTCTTTTTGGGTTTTTTTTACGATTTATCAACATTTTGCAGGTTATTTAAAGCCAGAAAATAATTTTAGATTGTAAGAATTTGTGGAACATAATAATGATTTACTGATACAAGTTCGATTAATTAACCCATAGCTGTGGGAAGAAACGTATTTGAGCGTAAACGAATATAACGAATCCCACTGTAATTTGAACCTGGCTCTCCGATTTCCAATTCAGAAATTCAGAGATGTTACACAACACAGACATCAAACTTATTAGTATCCCCAAGCGGTTATACATCCAGATACTGACGAGGCTCGGCGTTGCTTGACTATGGCGATTGGACGAAAACTGATGTTTCAACGCAATATGGCCGTAAGCCAATAATAAAACGGCAAATGAATATCTGCTAGAAAATCACATACAGAGACCCAGAAATCATAAAAGTGACACAGTACTCAACATATATGACAGAATGTTGTATAGACCCAAACTGACCAAAGGCTTAAGGTCTCATCAGGTTGAACGATCACCAAAGTTAAGCAACGTCGATCTTGGTCAGTAACTAGATGGGTGACCGCTTGGGAATACCAGGTAAAGTAAGCTTGGATGTGTGAGAGTGCAATGGTTAACGATTCGATTTGTTAAACAGATTAAGCGGATTTCCAATACTCGTTGTGTTTGTTATATCCAGTTACACCCAAATACCCTTGATAAGTGTATGAATTCACATCTTCTCTTCAGTTATGGGTTAATTAGTAAGACTAGTATTGCTTAACCATTATTATCTCAAAAAAAAGTTTACAATCTAAAAACATATTTCCTGGCTTTAAATAACCTGAAAAGGGTCGATAAGCCGTAGAAAAAGAATAAATCAATAAATTCTTAAACAATCAATCTGGCCGAATCGGCAGTCTTCCTATGAATAAACACTTCGGCCAGATTGAGTTTATACAAATATTCATTTGTCGTTACTTACGGGCATATCCCGTTGAAACCTCGGTTCTCGTTCGATCGCCGAAGTCAGGCAACGTCGAAACTCGTTAGTACCTGGATGTATGACTGCTTGCGAATATTAAGCTTGAATGTGCGTGTTGTGTAATTAATAACAACTTGGAACTAGAAATCGGAGAGCCGAGTACAAATTAAGACTTGAATCGCTAAACCATTATTATCTAAAAAAAAATTCATCACAATCCTGGTTTTAAATAAGCTGCAAATGGTTGATAAGACGTAGAAAAAGAATCAATCAATCTGGCCGGACCGCCAACCTGCATATGGATAAACAGATATAAAGTAAGAAACAATTTTCTTTTTTTTTTAATTTCAAAATCATTTTGCGGAAGCCATTTTCTCCGATCTGAAACTTTTGCCCAAACACAAATAGATCTTTCTGGAATGAGAGTTACATTTAATATGAAACAACAGGATGAATGTGAGAAATCATATTTTTTTTATAAATTCTACTTCACAGGAAAGAAAATTAATATTTCATCTTCCAAATTCTAAATTAAATATAAAGCCGACGTTTTTCTCGGCTGCTAAGTTTCTTATTCATATCGATTTTTGATAAGCTAATATCGAAAAATATATACAATTGATTTATATTTCCATGTATACTTCAATGAAAAAGAATTAAACATATGATCATTTTCGTTCAAGCTGAACAATTCTGGAATAATCTGTAAATGTATATTAACGTCTTATTACTATTAGCGTCATTATGCGCGTGGCTTAGTGGTTAAAATGCCCCAGGTTCAAATCTCACCAGGGTCAATTTGTCATTATTGGACTGAGATTATCCCAGCGAGTGCTTGAGTACCATAACACCAGGAGAAAAAAAAGCACTCTGAGTGAAATTGGGCAGGCAAAACTATTCGGGACTCTGCAATGATTGAGACTAGCACGAAGTCACAAGTCATCGTGACCGAGGATTTGAGTGTACTCATCTCGTCCATCTCTCCTCCCAGAAGCTATATATGTGCACAGCTCACTAATGCGTCAGAATAGGGATTGCCTAGGCCACAAGTATACTCAGAATCGAGAGGCCAGACATACAAATAAATGCCCTGACTTATTGATACAAGTATATAAAGAAACATACCCGTTTTCATTGTTTTCTTTTTCTTTTCTTTTTTTTTTTTTTTTGTAAACAGTATAATTGACGGATGTGCGTTGTGGCATGATGAATATCGGCTCGAAAGGCTAAATCGAAGAGCCGAGTTCGAATTCCGTCGTTTTCGTCATATTGACTTACGCGCGAATACTCTTGGCAAAGGTATAAATCCATCCCTTTAGTTGAATATCAGGACAGACTGGGTTTGATAGCGAGTTATCAACCAGTCTACTGCCTGATCAGTCATGAACCGATCGCCCAAGGTGGTTTTTTCCAATGTAAGGAAGACATAGGTTCCATCTTTGCCGATTGCCACAATCACTTAATTAAGTCTATCGTATTCCCAAGCCGGTAGATGTCAATTCATTTAGTTAATTGAATGTCATACATGGTTGGGTGATCGGTTCATGATTGATCACCCAACCATGTATGATATTCAATTACCTAAATGAATTGACATCTACCGGCTTGGGAATACGATGGACAATTAACTGATTGCGCCAATCTGCAAAGATGGAACTTACGTCTTCCTTACCTTTAAACTCCTTGTGATTTAGTTTTTAAAGCTCAAAATATTTCACGGACTCACTTAACCTTTCTAAGAAATTCTAGTCTCTTAAATCGTTAGTCGCCATATCTGTTTTTTTTTGGGGGAGGGGGGGTTCGGATCCAAAACAACGTCATTTATAAGGAATTAATGGATTTTATTCATAATCGTACATTATGTCTTATTATATTTAATGAAATTCTTAAAAGCAGAAGCAAAAGGAATTTTTAATGGCGAAAAACATTCTGAAATTGCACTAATTTCGAAATCTACAGATCATTACGTTCATACAACTTATAATCTCGCTTGATTACAATATCACTAGTAATACACTGTGGGATGAGGTAAAAACAAACAATAACGATAGAAAGAAAATGAAAAATGGTTAGAAGTTGAATGATGACATCTAGATATTTAGGATGACAATACGTTTAATGCTGACCGTTTCTGTGTCTTTAGCACTTTGGTGAAATCTGTAGCCGGCTTTTGTTTTATTTCATGATAGTCCTTTTATAAAATGTACACGCGCTCAAACGATGGATTCTTCTTCTTCTTCTTCTAAAAAAAAAAAAATTTTTTCAATTGTCTATTTTTCAATGTATTTCTCTAAAGATCTATTCTGAGAACTTAACACACACACACCCATATATATATATATATATATATATATATATATATATATATATATATATATATATAAAAGGTGTATCAAGAAGACTTTTAAAAGATTTGAAAACAGGTTCCTGATACCAAAACAATGTAAAATGTCCTCATAAAGATATGTCGAAAAGTCCATCGTTGTAGCGTAACACAGCAACTCATAACAAATGTTTAAAAATGTTTAAAATGCCCCCCGCTTAATGCTCTACACGCATGCAGCCGTCGGATTATTGACTGGCGGACCCTTTCATATACTCCCACACGGTCTCGCAGGTTCCCATGACACGTTGATGAAGCGTCTCTGCATTATTAATGTCTGCTGCATAAACCAATTGTTTTAAGTAGAGCAACAGATAAAATCCAAAGGATTGGGGCCGGGGAAACGTCCAGGACAAGGAACCGGTCATTCCCTACCTGTCTTTCATGGTAGATGTCATCGAGTGTGACCCATCATACACGAACTACATGCATCTTGGTATTAGCAGGATTACACCCACTAGCATCATCTGGAAGTTTGTTCGAAATAAAGTCCCTGTAGACAGCTCTTGTAAGATGTACTAGGAGAACATGGAACTAACAGACAGCCAACTACAATTTCAGCCCACATTAATCGTAAACTGATGTTGGTGCCTATCCTGTATTGTTCTATAGGCATTCCACTCCGCTCACAAATATTGGTTGAGTAAATTTGTTATTCCATCTCTTTCAGATGTTGCCTCCTCTATAAACAAGACCAAAGAGACAAACAATGGATTGGTAGTTTGTGAAATAAACCATCGGCAAAAGTTCTCCCGTGTTGAGGGATCAGAAGGCGAATGACCCTGCACTCGTTGAAAATGATACCGATAAAGAAGCTGCTCTTGAATTACACTCCATGCGGTGCTATGACATGTCCACTTTACATGTGCTGATACCTGGATCGTCACCGAAAGTCTGTAGAATGTGTTCTTTGTGGTCAGGCGTACAAGCGGATCTCGATCATCCACGAGCCATAGTTTGTGGTGTCACAGACCCTGTCTCAGCAGCGCGACGATAAACAGCAGCAACAGTTGGATGACTCGGTTGCCTTCGGTGTGGAAACGCAATCTGATACAGCCGTGCATCCTCGGGTCCATTACCATACGCGCGGCCGTATGCAAAAAATCCTATCTGCCTGCTCACGATATGAATATACTGCCATTGTTAAACGGAACATTTCTCAGTTAACTCACTGCTACACATGTTAAACGTTGAAGACAGACTAGCCACAAAAGTACAAGAATGACAAACGTAACCTAGTCTATATGACAACTCAGCGTCATCTACTGTAAACTTGGTTTAAAATTAATAACTCAAAATCAAAATGCTTGCGGATTGATGCTAGAGCTGTGAAATGTTGTATGCATTAATTTTCAACACTTGTTATCCATAATTGCATTGTTTATTTCCAGGTAAGGGACATCTGATTGTTCAAATAAGACTTCAAATATAACTAGTAGCGATTTGACTCGAACATGGACATTTGCCAATGTGGTGTTATCAAGTCCCTGTAGCAAAGGGGGTTAGCCACCAAAAATATTCATGCTGACACGGTTGCTATATTACGAGATGACGATTCAGCTTTTTCAACAACGCAAAAGTGGGCAGCTGAATTTAGGTGAGTAAGGTACAGTCTTAAGTATGACCCAAGATCTAGATGTCCTGCAACTGCAAACACCGAGGAAAACATGTTGGTGGATGACCGACGATTAACTATAAATTAAATAGTCAATGCTATTAACATATGCCATGAGAGTGTTGAGGATATTCATCACAATGAATTTGGCATGATGAAGGTTTCTGCTCCATGGATTCTATGCGTCTGACATCTGATCAAAAGCACACAGGCTGATAACATCACGAGAATATCTGATATTTTTACGCAGATCCATCTCTTTTCCTAACACAGGATGAATGTTGGGTTCATCATTTTGGGCCAGAGACAAAGAGACAATACATACACCCCCCTCACCTTCTCCAAAGTAGGCCAATGTCGTTAAAACTGCAGGGAATTTGATGACCTCACTTCTTTTGGGATACAAAAGATATTTTGTTTATTGTATATCTTCAACAGGGTTACACCATTAATGGCGGGAAGAGACAACTCAACATCGCCGATTGAGCACCGGGACAATTCGGGACCAAAACATCTCAGCACCAGAAAGACATTTTTATAAGAGAATAAAATTAATTTATTAATGATTAAAACCTTAATTCGTGAATATATTTCTTCGACTATGGCATTATGAAAAATATGAACCAGTTCTGTTTTGAATTATTTTTAATAAAGTAAATCGTAAATTATTAAATTATTGTTCATAAAAATACTTTAGAATGTCGATTTACTTCAATAAAAACTAAATTACATTACTTGATCAAAAATAATTAAAAAAACAAAAACTAATTCATTTTGTTTTGCATTTTTCGATTTACTTTATTAAAAAATAAATAAAAAACAAGTGTATTTTATTGAATTATTTCTTATGTGTTAATTTATTTTAAACATTTCTTATTGATCTAACTTGCAAAAAGATGCTCGTAATTGCATCTATTAATACCAACACCCAATGTGCGATATCTCTTATATTCTTAATATTATATATATATATATATATACACGTATATATATATATATATATATATATATATATATATATATATATATATATATATATATATATATATATATATATATATATATATATATATATATATATATATATATATATATATATATATATATAATTTCAACTGTTAGATTATTAAAAAGTCACAAACAACAAAAACACGTTTTATAGATCTAACTTGCAAAAAGATGCTCGTAATTACATTTTATTATGTTTGTCTGCGCATGTTCTGAAATGAAACGTCACTTAAGGTCTTTTAGGCATTATTATTCTTTCACATAACAAAATTCAATTGATAAAATTGTCATTTTCTAATCTACATTTTGTCAGTACATTTTTTAAATTATTCCCTTTTCCTATTTCAATAACAATTTACTGTCACTCCTTAAACTACCATCCTGAGTATTTATTTTTCGTGCATATTTACCTTGGAGATTACTCACTGCTTATTTGTCTGCAGCTACGCACATTATCATAAGCTGGCATAACACCTGACACAAGATAATTACCACGTTTATATTTATATAATTGCCGTTCCTATCAAACCCAGTATGCTGTTAATAAATAACGTTTCATCTTGAAATAAAGGCTACTAATTTTTCGTAGCCAACTTAGTTGCGCATTTTCTACAGATTCCAGGATCGATGTTTGAATACATTTAAAATACCAGAATTTTAATGGCTAAATACCAAGGCCAGGATATCTACAATTTGAAGCGCAACGGAATCTTTTATCTTCCTTAATTTGCCATTGTTCTAAACTTAGCTAAATATATATTTATATCGTTATAATTTTTGTCGGAATAAAAATTTCCGACATCGTGTAATTAAATCTGTCTATAAAAATACATACCGAAATAGACGTCTCATTATTATCGGTCCCACAACTGGAGGGTCAGAGGGTTGCGAGGGAAGCTGATCATCTGGCTAGCCCTCTCCATATGTCTCAGTAGTATGCCAATATCTGAGTTGTTAAGTTATTCATTCATGCGTAACTTTTCTTGGGCAAGTATACCTGGCAAACGCCCAGATTTCTTCAGGTCACTCCCCACAACCGATTTCCTCTGACTTTATGGCTTGCTTTGTTCATGGACACGGGTTGCCCTGTTCAATGACCATTGACTTCAATCTAGGGAGCCCTCTGATTAGCGATACCGAATAGAAAACTGAAAACACATTAACTACCTAAGATATTTAGATAACAGCGATGGCGGATATAGCGTTATAGCCCCAGACCAGGTTCGTTCTAAGTGCGCAGCTTCTTCCAATCAAATCCTTATGGCTTTCAAAATAACTCTCTGGCCAAACCGTTACCCACGAAATAAAACCATGAGACGTTTGTAGCAGTAAACAAATTTTATTCTGATTATAACCTTCTGCTGTAGACGAGCAAGGCAGAGTTGAGGTTAGTTGATGGAGTCTAACGGGTGTTTGATATTTTTCGGTGTGACATCATGTCTTACTTTGTTTTACTGTTAGGAACCACCGTCTTATAGTGTACAGCGTTCATTGTCGTGTCAGTTCTAGCTAAAAAAGTATTTCATCAAGAATTCAGGATCTGGCTTCACTCAGTGACCTTTTTGACAGGATGGTTTCACCTGGTTCTTGAGAAGTGTACGCCATTAATCTGACCTTCTCTGTCATGATAGATAATTGCCAAAGGGATTTGTGACGCGTTTCAGGTGGGTCCTTAGCAAAGATATCAACTGACAGCTGATATGCTACACAAACATAGAGAGAAGATAACAAAGGAAAGCAGAAAGAAAAGGTCAACTATTAACTATTGGGTTGGAGAAAAGTTGGTTCGCTTATTAAGTAGAAAACTTAAACCGAACGAAACTTTTGACCAAAGCAATTTAAGAAAACATAATTTATGATCGGCAGCAAGAAAAGCAACCAAATGTGCGCGCGACAAATTAGAGACATCAAAATCCATTAGGGTCTGAAACAAGAGACGACGGAAATGGTGATACAGAAATCCGAATGCAAATCGGAATAACGGAAAAGAACTTCCAGAAACTAAGTAAAGTATTAAGATATAGTAAATTTCCTTAAAAACAAAGAAAAGTGCTGAAATGCTATCATATCTAGTTTCCTGTATGACAGTTATTGTACTGTATTTCTTTTCACACGAAAAAAGAACTCCAAGCAACATAAATTTGGTTCTACAGAAGGATGCTGGGAATACTATGACATAACATGCGATAAACGTGGAAGTTCTACAGAAAATGAGAAGTAGACAGAGACATAGTTAAAATATAAATAAAAAAAAAACAGATAGTTGAATTTTCTGGGACACATTATGAGGAAGAACGGCTTGACAAATGTAATGCTTTTTTAAGCATTTCACCCCAAGAAAGGCAGGAATGTCACTAAAATACAAGGGGTTTACAAAGAATGAGATTAAGAGTAAAGTGGGATATTTGATGAAGGGATAAAGAGAGGGATCAAGATCAAGGCATTAGAAGATATCGATTGACATTAGATTTGAAGATCTGAAAATTATAGCTATCAGGGAAGCAAGTAAGTTGAAGGGTGTTCCACTCCCAGGAAGTGCGAAAGAATAAGTTGTTGGAGTAGAAGACGCGGTTACATTTAACTGTTTCGACAGTGAAAGGGTGGGACTAGGATTCTGTTGTGGTAGGATCCACCTAATTTGCATAGTGGAGTACCGACCATATAAATATGGTTGGTACCAGGAAGACGAGGGGAGGAATCAAGAGATTCAATCCAGAGACTCTGCCCGACTGCGACTAAGTCAACACATTCTCCAGGAACGGTCTTCCCAGGAATATACAAAAGACTATATGTAAATATTGTGTACACTTTCTTGTTTCAGTACATTTTGTTCTAAGTACATTTTGTGTTGCATTATTTTTCCATGCATTAGTCAAGTTTCAACAGATTCCAAAGTAGTAGTACGCTTAAATTCATGCAGTTGGGATAACAGTGAAAGTAGCTCGCCAGAGCAGTTGCCATGAAAATATTTGTAGAAAAGACAGAGGGAAGCCACATCAAATCTGTAAGAAAGTGACTGCAATCTTGGTGCCAGGTTCAGGACCTATCACATTCTTTTATATCCGTCTTTGGATTTTGTCAAGAACCTCAAGACTGTACATATAGAGGAAATGAAGGATATATGGAAGTAACGATCAAATTACCTAATAAATTTAAATTTAAGATGTTGTCGAGAGCTATGAACGCGCCTTTTTAAGAGAATACAACACATAAAAGATGATGATAATTGCATATCGCTTTATCAGATGGATCAATTAATTTTATATTTAGGTATATTATAATTTTGTTATAACTGTAGTTGTTGCTGCTGTATGTGCAGGTGATATCATGGATAGCGGCTCGGAATACGAACTGAGCTCGAATTCTAGAGGAGGTTCGTTATATTCACTTACGCGAGAATACCCTTGAGAAAGGTATGAACCCATCTCTTCCATCCAGTTATGGATTAAATAGTAGGACTTGTATCTGGAATAATCATTATTAGTCTTGTAATATTGTTACTGCAATATTTGTGAAAAAGGAATTATTCTTAAAATCTAAAATATGCTTCGGGTTTAAGCAACCCACAAACTTTTAATAAGAACAAATCATTCAATGTTTTTATGCCATCTGAGTAAATAATAGTATTATAGATCCAGCCTAAAATTATATTCTTTGTAAGTATCGATGGAAATATTAGCCCACGGAGGCCACAACCTCGTACGGCCCATTTCTTTCTTTCTTTTTTGACTTACGATCTAGAAAACAAAGTCCGTTTCTATTTATGGTCAATCAGGTCACACTCCTAGTACGATTTAAAATTATGCAAAATTTATCTTACTTATTATAAAACGCAGATTGTGTGTGTGTGTGTGTGTGTGTGTGTGTGTGTGTGTGTGTGTGTGTGTATTGGATCGGATTTCCTACATTTTTCAACTGATTTCAACAAAACTTCTCAGGACCGCATAAAATTACCTTGCGGTGGTTCTGACAGCGCCAAAAATTGGAAAAACACAATAGTTTTTGCACAAAATCAATTTGAAAACACGATTCTGTCGCCAGAATGAAAGTGGAACAACTCATATCATGTTATACTTATTATAAAACCCAGGTTCTTTGTGTGTGTGTGTGTGTGTGTGTGTGTGTGTGTGTGTGTGTGTGTGTGTGTGTGTGTGTGTGTGTGTGTGTTCATTTATATATGGGATCGGATTTCCTGCATTTTTCAACTGATTTCAACAAAACTTCACTTTTTGGAAGGTAGTGTTTCTTATTGTCTTGCACACTTTTTTCTTTATTTTTTACATTCAGAATGCTTAAAAAATTCCATTTACAAGACAATTGTTTATAATAAAATTCTATTCAATCGATAGACTCATAACAATTGAAAACAATGTTTTTGTTTGAGTTTGGATTTGACCAAATTCGTAAAAAAAAAAAAAAAAAAAAATAATTAAGACATGCATGTCCGTCAACCTTAAACAATAATCTTTGTCTATTTTATTTTTCAGTCTTTATGATGGTCGATACTTGATCTATCTCTTACTGTTACATCCCCGGGCAACGCCAGGCTTTACTGCTAGTATTAAATAAAAATAATCGTAAATTGATGCTTGTTACCAACGTGTCACGAATTTACTTAGGCATGCGATCTACACTTTATATTATGATCTACAAGAAATGTTTTTTCAGCATTTTTAGTCGATGTACATCTTGTTTACTGCTAGAATATTATTAATAGAATTCTTTAAATAATTTAATTACATTTTCTCTTTCTTATATATATATATATATATATATATATATGTGTGTGTGTGTGTGTGTGTGTGTGTGTGTGCGTGTGTGTGTGTGTGTGTTATTATTTTTCAATGTTTTCATGATATATGGTGGCCGTTAATAATTAAGTATAAATCAAGACTTCAATGGTAAGATAAAACAGTATTTAATTATAACCGCAAATAAATACTTAACAAGAACAAAGAATAAAAGTCAACCAAAGATTATTAACTATTTCAATAACTACTTTGTTAGTAGCACGGCTCGGTTTAACGTCCGGTAAATCCTAAATCAAAACCCCAATCATCGACGCACAGTAATTCACACTAATTCGCCTGGATAGTTCCACTCAATAATCACTCAATAATCACTGCAGTCAGTAGCCTGACACCGTTATTTATACAACTGGCTGAAATATTCATAAGTCCAGAGTGTCACGCTTGAACCGATAGTTACTCCTTTTCTTCCTATATGATTACTATGTAGATATCATTCCAAATTAAAATTTGTATGGTGTAGACATTTAAGCCAATGTACATACTGTTTATCACTAGAATATAAATAAAAGAAAAAATTAATATTTTAATTACATTTTATTTATATGAGATATATGTTACAATATGTTTTACTATCTAGATAGCATTCAAAAATAAAAATTTGTACGGTGTGGATATTTTTTTCTTGTAGATAACAAGCCGAAATTGTACGAGTAAATTTTACTCATTATGCAATTCCCTAGCAGCAGTCTTTATTCTTTTTGAAGATTTCTTTGTTGTTGAAATTATAATAACAGTTTGTTTTATAAAATTTTAAAGTTACAGGTTTTATTTATTTCGGAATATGAAAAATGTGTTTCATTTCTATAAAACTTAAACATTCAAAGTATAGCTGCCATATGTGAACGGGAGCTGCCCAGTATTTACTTTCCACTCTCTATAGAGTCCCAAATAGTCTCCGCGTCCTTGTAGGCGACGAGTCCTTTTCCACTCTGCAACCTCTTTCTCACAGTTGAGACGTCGCAATCCTCTCGTTGCTCTATCGCGATTTCTATGGTGAGTTTTCAGATGAACTACACTCTAGTTCCACCAGTCATATCCTTCACGGTTAAAACCGGCCCACATTATAGCAAACCAACCCCATTTCCTTCATATTCCCCTGGTGAGATTTAAGTTCCGCTCAGGCAGCTTCTTCCCACGAACCACTCTCTTGTGGAAGAGATTCCAAGATTTTTCTTCTCTGATCCCTACAATATTAACTTGTTCAAGTCTAGGTTTGGTTTGTTTTGTTTTACGGCATATCAACCACAATGCTTTATTTAATGCCGATAAGATTTTTATTGTTGGTAATATTTTTTTTTCAAAAATGTATATTCCTGGTAATATTTTAACCTTCAAAAATCTATTTCTGGTAATATTTTCCTTCAAAAATCTATTGCTGGTAATATTTTTTCAAAATTGTATAGCTTATAATTTTTTTCCAAGATGTATAGTTTGGTTTGGTTTGGTTTGGTTTGGTTTGGTTTGGGTTTGGTTTGGTTTGGTTTTGGTTTTGGTTTGCTTATCAACCTCAGTGGTTTATTTAATGTCGATAAGATTTTTACTGCTGGTATTTTTTTTTTCAAATATTTATTGCTGGTAATAATTTTTACAAAAATATATTTCTGGTATTAAAAGTTATTTTTACACTTTCATAGTGTTTTGACCCCAGTTTGGGGGTTAACTATTTGCCCATAGTTTGGACCCTAACAGGTGCTACCACACTGGGTCAAGGTGGACCTGGGAACACCAGCAATTAAGAGGTTGTTCCATTCTTCTCAAAACCTCCTGATCAGAAGCTTTGCTGTCGGACGTAGTTTATCCTTTCACCCAGGACGCAGATGTAGCTTATCGTCATACCCAGGGCGGACAAGTCTGTGTCACTTATTCTGTAACCCTCTACTTCGACTGGAACACGGGCCTTTTACAAGGCGAAAACCACTAAAAAAAATAAAGGTCTAAAAAATTGTGGTATTGATTGAGAGCCGAAGGTGGCGTTACTGGGAAAAGGAAATATAGAAAAAAAATAGCAGCAGTCGTTAAAGTCGAGAAAACAGCAATCAGCCAGCAAGCGAAGCAAAGTCAATTCCCTTTCTTCTGTTACATTATATTCTCATGAACAAAGAGAAAATAAGTAAAAAGAAAACAATAAACTTCGAACGAAAGAAAATAAAATCAATGGAATATTTGAAGAAGTAAAATTATAAAAAATATTATTGGCACGTCAAGAAATCTATCCACACCCTGATTTTTACTTAAGATATCGTATAATTTAAATGTTAAATATTCTAAATTGGTCCGTGTCTTTGATTTAATTTTGATCCAGGTAGAAAGAAGACTACCTGAATCGATTTGAGTCTCCTTTAAATCTCTGACAAGATGGAACAGCCTTTGTGAAAAGTAAACCATTTATCACGTTTATTGCTGTAATTCCAATTGGCAGCACATTTCGTCGTCCAAACGTCAATTCACCAGACATTAAGGATGGGTCTATTAAAAGCTAAAAGGAAATGGTGTCGGCGACATATTCATTGTAATAGCCTCGTGTTATTCATCACATGCTACTGTGAAAAAGAAAAATGAAAACACTTTCGTAGCACAATGATACTCTGAAGACAATCTCTGATTTCAATCAATACAAGGGTTGCACTAATCGACGCGCTTAATCTGTTTGTAGTATTTTTTTTTATCTTTCGTGTTAATTGAGCTACAAGAAAATTACTATAAAACTGAAATTCAAAGAAAGTGAACTCTGTTCAGTACTTAAAATTAAAGACACTACTAATGTGTGATAAGGACTAATTGAATTTTATATAAAAAACATAGTTTTAATATTCGGTTTTATTGATAAATGTATTCCGTGGAAAGAGTGTAGAGTAGTGGGTATCGGCGAGGAACATAAGGTTAGTGTGCTGAGTTCAAATTCCATCCGACGCTATAGCGTTCCCTTTCGCATAAATACGACTGGAAAAGTATGAATAATTCTCTTCGATTCTCCCCATCTATACATTAATCTTGGTGGGGTTGACGTGCCTAGTTTAAATTCCATCCGACGATGTAGTGTTCCCTTTTGCACAAATACCACTGGAAAAATATGACTACTATCCCTCTACCCACCCAGCTACCCATTAATAGCAGGGTTAACTGAGTTCTGTATCTTTGATTGGTAATCGGTCTTAAAAGACAATTATGAATACCAGACCAATTGGTTGCAATGCTTGAAACTCCACAATTTGAAAACCTTCTTGCTACGAAAACCCCACGAGCAACCCCTCTATTGACTCTATACTAAAATAGGCTTCTTCAGGTTTAATATTCATACATGCCATATAAAATATTAATATTAATTTCCCCCCTGTTTTTTAAATGAATTGGGCAAGTGCACCAAAACAGAAAGATGCGGAAGACAAGCATGTATCTTCTCACCGGATTTAGTTAACATCTACAACGAAGCGATTCTAAGATAACTAGAAGTTCTACCATAATTTATTATCAGTGAACAGAATCTTTACAACATCAAATGCGCAGATAACGCCATGTTCATAGCAGGCACAGAAAAAACTTCAGGCGCTTCGAAACAAGATAATAAAAGAAAGTACGAAGAAAAGACTAACAAGTAATTGTAACAAGACAGAATCTTTGGTCCTTAACCATAGGAACAGGTAAAAATGCCAGTTACAAATCGGAGACCTCAAAATCAAGCAAATCCAATAATTTAACTTGGAAATGTTTTAACAAACACTGGAAAATGTGAAAAAAAATCTGAAGACACATTGAAATAGCGAAAGATGCTGTCAAATAGCGAAACAAAGTATTACGAAACAGGAAACTTTCGCTATGAATATTAATAAACTGCTATACAATATCAGTCCTCATATATGGCATTAAATGCAAAACAATTTCCTCACAGATGAACAGGAGACTTCAGGCAACAGCTAATGCTGAAAATAACATAAACAGAACGAGGAATTTTTTTTAAAAGTTGGGGAAAATGATATTTTTTATAAATTGATGTGTTTTTTGCGGCTTTTGCAGGTTATTTAAAGCTAGTAAAAAAAATAGATTTTTTAAAGACTGTTTTAGAGATAGTAAGAATTTACTGATACAAGTTTTATTAATTAACCCATATCTGGGGGAGATAAAAGTGCATTCATAGCTTTCCACATGGTATTTGCCCGTAAGTTAATATATCGAAAACCTCTAGGTTCACCGATTTCCGTTTCCGTTATCCATTACACCACCGGCACGTCCTAGCTTACACCACCGGCACGTCCTAGCTTATACCACCGGCACGTCCTAGCTTACACCACCGGCACGTCCTAGCTTACACCACCGGCACGTCCTAGCTTATACCACCGGCACGTCCTAGCTTACACCACCGGCACGTCCTAGCTTATACCACCGGTACGTCCTAGCTTATACCACCGGCACGTCCTAGCTTACACCACCGGCACGTCCTAGCTTATACCACCGGTACGTCCTAGCTTACATTACCTGGTATTCCTAAGCTGTCACTCATTCTTTACTGACCAGACACTCTTGCTGAAAATCAGAATGAGACAGTTGAAATTTCTGGGAGACATATTTAGAAAAAAAGATCTGGAAAATTTAACACTGGATATACTGGAATTACGAGAGACAGAGGGAAACGGATAGTAACCTAACTAGCTTATATGAATGTACGGAAAAACAGGGCGTGGCAGGGATATTAACGTTACAAAGATTTTTTAGCACTATGAAGAATAGTAAGCTGTGAATAGCCATGAAGGTATACGGCGCCTAGAAGAATACCTAATACATCGTGTCATATAAGTTTGAAAAAACAACTAATTACCTGTGTGAAAAGGTTTTCCATTTAAGGGACGTTTCTTTTTTAAGCGAATTGCATTGACAATTGCAGTTACGAATGTGCAGTTAAACAATTATATTTCTTTCAAAATTCACTATCGAACGTGAAAAAATCATCATCGAGCTGATCAGGAATTTTCACCTATCGCGATGAGTAGGTGTTCTGCCAGGAACTTAAGCTCAACCCAGACCGCAAATGGAACTCGAACATACAATCCATTGCAGAAGATGCTGGAAAAATAGTCAGTTCCCTGTAACGCTTTAGTAAGTCTCTGACTCCCCGTGATAACCTCTATATCAACAAAATCCAAAGCGTGCCGAAAATGTAGGACTTCTGCCATATATGGACAAGAACTCCCCAGTCTTCACCTTCCAGTATCGACAAAGTCCAATAATTTTCTACGCTACACCCAGTTTGCCAGAGACGAAACTTTTCAAGCCGTACGCAACTCTATCGTTATTTCCATGGAAAGTGTCCAGACGAACATTGTAACAAACCATCCTCATTCCCTTCGTATTCCATTGCACTCGTACAGATTCTTCCTACGAACTACTGTTTGTGGGACCGGCTCCCAAGAGGATGCTTTCCAGATCATTACTATCTTAACTTATTCAAGTTTAGGGTTAACCGTTATCTTCCACATATATTCCCATACAGTAAAGCTCTACTTCAAGTGATTCCAGGGCCTTGTACCGGGTGAGCATTATTGTAAAAGTGTCTGAAGGGAATCGTATTATTAAGTAAAAAACCGCAATGATAATAATATTTCCAACTTGAAATTGATAGATGTAAGGACAGCCAGATTGCGATTTCGTAATACCAGAAATTATATTTTCTGTATGTAGATGGCACTAGGGCTGATTAATTTTATCTAGTTTCATTAAAAGAATATTGAGTTCAATATTATCGTTGATATAACAGTTGTTATATCAGCGTGCATATAATCGAATTTGGCGTATTTTTCTTGATTGGTTCTATTATAGAAGAATGGGAAAATATGTAACGTGTTTTTGGTAGAACATGCTTTTATTTCATTTTTTTTAAATGCTTTTTACACACAAAAATTTGTTGTGCTTTTTATAGTGATGATACTGCAAATAGATGCATTTGTTAAAAGAGCGTACTGGACATTTCGCACTCAATGGAAGTTCATGGTCGGCTAAATCAATTTAGAGTTCATAGTGCTCGAATTAAGGTATAACTAGAAAATAATCAATTTTATTCGTCGCAAGGTATAAACAATTGTGGTTTGTTGACTTGAAGACATACCGAATGAGTAACAATATCAAAATCTGTACATTCAGTAATATATTATACAAAATGCTTAGTGAAATATACGTAACACAGATGTATCTTGTAAACAAGCATATCTTTCAGTCAGTTATGTGCCCTGCGTGATACACACTTAGGCGATCATGTATCTTTCGATACATGACTGACGAGAGAGATTTTTTCCCGTAGTAGGTTGCCATGACTGCCGAGAGAGATTTTTTCCGCAGTAGGTTGCCATATCTTTCAGAGGTAGACCAGTTGTTATCCAAGGCTATAGAAGCCGGTCTGTCCTGCTATTTACCCAGAAAAATAGGATTCATACCTTTCCCAAGTGACGTAAGTGAATGTAAATGTATTTGACTGGAATTCGAACTCGGCTCTCCGATTCCTCAATCCGATATCCATTACTCCACCGTCGCGGATGCTGTAGCTTTACTCTGCTCTTACTATAAATTATCTTATGACAATTGTTCCGATAAACTTTCCTCTTCCGTACCTACTTTTTACGAATTTAAGCGCAGATGGGCAATGTTTCATCATTTTACAGTTGACATGGTCAGATGAGTCCGTAAGTTCTATGCTGAAATTTTCTTCTCTCGCACTCCTCGCTTGTGGAAATCTCTTCCGGATTCCTGCTTTTCAGTCAATTTTGATCTTACTGAAATGCAATGTAATCTTCTGCCTTCTTTTATTGTCCTATCTACATATTAATATTTTCATTTTCTCATATTCTATCACACACAGTAAACCCCTTCTGTCTCAGTGGTTTTATTGCCTTTCCTGGGGCGAAGAAAAACTGTCTCAGGATAAAATACAAAGGAATTATTATAAACAAAAAAAGCGACGAGAATAACACGAAACGGGTGAAATAATGAAAGAAAAGATGGTTGCCAAACGGATGCAGCAAGACTATTCCAGTGAGTTATTTTTAAATATTATAAGTATATTGGAGCCTCTATAGATTACATTAAAAAAGCAAACTCTCGTTTGATTTTATAAAAATAAAGGAATTTGTTAAACAGCCTATTTATTGCTTTGTTTCTGCATGTTCTTAAATAGACTCGTCAGATGGAGGCTTTCTTTTTGATGTTATGCGTGGCACCATACCCGTTCAGAAGTAAATAAACTATCAGGTGTATACAACAGCTTTCTCAGATCAATTGTTTAAAATGGCTTTGAGCAAGTAAAGCTTGTAGTTCTTGGCGAAAGCCACACTTCTTCGAATCTTGTGAAATGGCGCTACAGAATCCCAAACAAAGAACTTTACCAAATAATAGAAACAACATCACTTGAGGACTTTCAACGGAAGCAACAGCTAAAATGGATATCACGTGTAACTCGTAGTGAAAATAAAGTCATCATCTAGAGGCTGACATCCCATTGCTTCAAATAAAAGATTACGAAGGAAATGCCCCAAGAGAAAGATGTTATAAATTTCAGCCAACAGTATTGGCTGCTTGGTCAATAAATGCCGATTTTTTACTCATAACGAAACGTCTCATATAACCATTACCACTTCAACTACCTTTCAAGTAAGTTCATAACCCTATCCTTCCAGAAGATTTTATCCAGAGTGTTTGTTTCGTTTATGACGAAAAATTCCATCTGGTAGCAAGAGATTGGAGGTTTTGAGGAGCTTGGAACCATCTTTTAATTGCTGTTATTCCAAGATTCACCCTTACCCTGGATAAGAGCAACTGTTAGGGTCGCGGCTATAGATAACTAATGAAGCCCCAAACAAAAGCAAAACGCTAGAAACGTATAAAAATACATTTTATAAAAATACCAGTAATATATTTTTCTATAAAAGTTACCTGTTAACAGTAAAATGACCAACAATATATTTTATCTGTAGTTGAAGGAAAACATTTGTTTTTAAAATATTTATATATTAAATAACCCATAGAGGTTGATATGAAAGGATTCGTTCATGATATTAATCCATATAATAGCCTACAATTTCTTAAATCAATCTATATTCCAAAATATAACTCAACAAAACTACAATATAAAAATTTATTATCGCCTCAAGTAATTATGTCTACACAGACATGGTTTTGTGCAAAAACTGAGTATCATCTAGCTTGTATTTAACTGTGAAAATAGAATGACATATTTTTCTTTCTTCAAAACTCCACAAAAATTAAATTTCGCCATTAAATGTCCTATAAGATCTTGATATGCCATTAAAATAAAATTCAATAAACTTGTTTCGTTTTTGCAAAGCTGTCAATTTCGACATTAACGTTATTCTACACTATATTTATTGCATTTTTCTTATTTCCATCTTACCAGACATTATTTATCTTTCTCGGCAAGGAACTATTACAGATATTTTTTCATATCTTCCATGGAAATGTTTTCGTTAAGAGAAATTTGTAATGAGTAAAATAAATGTACAATACCTGGTGAATACAGCGGAGGAATAAAAAATTATTGCACAAGCTGCAAGTAATTTTGCCTGTCGCCAAAAAAAATCTTTTCTGATAGAATATCAAACCATTTTAACTCTGGATGAACGCCGGTTCCTACGTTCAATTCACCTAACTGGGAATAGTAGTTATTTCTATCTCAGAAAAATTTCATGGTAAAATGCTTTCCATTCATTCCTACCATAGCATCAATTTCTTTGGGTAAAGATCGGCTTTTGGTACAACTGGTGATAGTTCATTTCTTTCCCTTACAATTACCAATGTTCCATCTTGTTGTAAAGTATCTACTTATCATCGACAGAATTACTTTCAAGAACTGATGAAAGTTCTTATATTTCAGTGAGAAATTGCTCTCACGAATTCGTTCGAGCTGTTTGTTTTCACTTTCCTTGTATGGAAGCCTCTCATCAAAGGGACTAATTTAATCACACTTGTACAGCTGATTTTCACCGACTGAATAGTTTATACCCTGTGTCGAATAAAATTGATTATTTTCTAGTTATACCTTAATTCGAGCACTATGAACTCTAAATTGATTTAGCCGACCATGAACTTCCATTGAGTGCGAAATGTCCAGTACGCTCTTTTAACAAATGCATCCATTTGCAGTATCATCACTATAAAAAGCACAAACAATTTTTGTGTGTAAAAAGCATTTAAAAAATAAAAAATAAAAGCATGTTCTACCGAAAACACGTTACATATTTTCCCATTCTTTCATAATAGAAAAAAATTAAGAAAAATACGCCAAATTCGATTATATGCACGCTGATATAACAACTGTTATATCAAAGATAAAATTGAACTCAATATTTTTTTTAATGAAACTAGATAAAATTAAACGGCCCTGGTGCCATCTACATACAGAAAATATAATTTCTAGCATTAAAAATCTTTAGGACTAGATTATATTTTACACTCAAAAACATGAGTAAAATTGAAAAATGAGTATTATTCTACTCAATCCAAGCACTATATAAATTAAGTGCTCCTCTCGTAAAAATATGAATGTTTTTTACGATGTTTTTCAGATATAAATTCACTATGCCTTACTCAAGCTACGGCATTTCTAAAAATCGAAAAATATTCATTTTTATCATTTTAAAAGTGGTGCATTCATGATATATATATATATATATATATATATATATATATATATATATATATATATATATCATGTCAACTCGATCCTTGACATATATAAAAATAATATTTGTTTTTATTTTAATAATTTTTGATAACTTTGTACTACTACGAATTGAGAAAAAAGACAACATTAGTAGAAGGTAGTTATCAATGAGGTTAGCTCAGTTTCAGACTCGACTTCTGTAAATAAAATCAAACTACAGATACCCATTTAATAAACAGGAATCTGGTTCACATTGTATTTATATTATCAATAGGAATCCCCACCTTCTATATGATAAAAAATTCAATATTTTCCGATTGCGACAAATATTGTGATTTGAGGAAGGTCTAATTAATACTAGTCTACAAAATTTATTCCCCTAAAGTAGTTACTTTATTTTTACGTGGAGTAGTGGCAGCGAAACGATCTTAACGACATCAAACCATAAGTAAACGACCTTTTTGTCTACCAATTAATGATTTGGTATTTAGTGCTCAATTATGTTTTCATACTCAACAAATTAGATTAAAACAGAAAATAGGGTCGTCATCGATATCATTGTCAGTCCCATGTCCGTGTATGGTCGTAGGATCGCTGCGTCACTGCGCAAATGACTAGATCCGTCCACATAATCTGGATTGAAAGCCGGAGATATATTTATTCATGGATAACGTATCTTTGATAGTAAACCATACGGAGCCCATCATATCCGGGTGAAACCACATGTTCTCCAACTTGAATGCTCGCCTTGGATACTTGGCCGTTGATTCTATTAGGGGAAACCTGTCCGTTGACTTTAGTTTAGGAAGCCCTACGACCAGCGATGTGATCACTACACTGGATGCATGCATAACGATGAAGTCCATTCTACCTCATTATGGTTGATGGCCGTTGATCGTACAAGTTTATCTAACCTTTCATGAGTCTTTCTGTGTATCTAGCTACCGAAAGAACCAGAAACAAAGGTGGGAGAAATAGTTTAGTCACCGATTTCCCGACCATACACCAGATGGTACCGGGTTACAATGTAACAGTGACACTCGTAGAGTGACCTAACATAAAACTGGGTATGTTTTCAATACAGACATTACTAATGATGAAAATAATTTTGTCATTCGTACCAAATCGAAATGTTATCTCTCTAATATTGACGCAAAAGTTCAATTTTTTCCTTTTTTCATTTTTTTGGCTAATCAGAAAACTGCTAGACTGTTATGAAAATCTTATTTTTCAAACCTATTTATTCTTTATGAATATTACATAAGACACTAAAGTCATTTCCGAGTTCCATACTGCCTTATTTGTGCGCATGCGTGTGCGCGTATACACACGCACACGCAATCTTACGATGCAATCATTAACACCTCAAAGTAACCAGTCATTCAACAAGCTACTGTAAATTGTGTGACTGTCTGCTTCAGACAATCGAGTCTCGTTTCAGTCTCGTTTCAGTCTCGTCGTACGAGATTTAATTCCACAGATTGTCATTTGATATTTTACGACATTTCTTTACGATTGATTTATTAAATTCCTAATAAATTCTGACTGGGATTAATTTAAATATTCACTTGTCCAATACCCAGTGTATTCACTGGAGTTCGAAGATTGGCTCAATATCCTGTAGTTGAAATTGCATTGCAGCCAAAACTAATTGAATCCTCATTTGTGTAACCCATCGTTTAATATCATAAGAATTCCACCCAGACTACGATTTGGAAGATAGTCAAGGTGTATTAAAATTACTGAACGCCATTTTGTATGAGTAAATTTGAATAAGTTGCTAACAGCCAACTTTCCGTTTGAAAGTGTACAGCCCTTTGTGTGAAATTCTTTTAAGTAATATGATGTTTACAAAAAAAGAAGAAATTTGATTAACTCAATAAAAGAAAAACTAACAACAAAAACCAAGAAAAAGAACGATAGAAGAAAAAACATAAACTAAAAAAAAAGACCAAAATACAGACATCTGCCAAAACAGTAATAAAGTGTAGACTATATCTAAGTTATTAAGACAGACCAATTACGCTTTTTGGCATTACAACTCAGAAAGAGACGAAGTTCGGTCTGCTACACTTACTAAGTTACACGATGACCAGAATATTTTGCTCGCCTGATGATCGGGATGGCAAAATCTTAAGTAGCAGTCCGAGCTTCGTCTCTTTCACTGCCTCTCCCTCTTTCCCTCTCTCCTCTATCTATCTATCTATCTATCTATCTATCTATCTATCTATCTATCTATCTATCTATCTGTTATCTCTCTCAATATGTGTGTGTGCGCGTGTGCGTGTCGAGAGAAAGAGAAACAAAATTCGGACCACTATTTCGTATCTCTTGAAAAAAAAAATCTCCTGCAACAAAATGTCTCACTGCATTTTTCATTTCTCGTTGAGGATAGACACATGTGAGTACGAAAATTTTCATTTTAAACTCCTTTTATTATCATGCTTTTAATAAATATTATTAGTCGCATTATCAATATCATTACTTTCGCTGTTTTTTATTATCAAATGTTTTTCATCGGCATACTATATCTATCTATCTAGATGTTGTTTTTGTTTTTTTTCTTAGTAATAAGAGGACATCGAAAATATATGTGTATTGTATCCGAAATGCTATTGAAAATGAGATATTGGTTTTTGAACGCGCCAAAGCAACGCTGAGTTTGATTTTAAATTTCTTTTTTTAAAGTGTTTGCGTTTATACCAAATATGGTAATGAACAAATTATTTTACTGGTAAATTTTACTGTCAAAGTGGCATGAACTATATTGTTCAATAATTACAGTAATGTCGCACTTATTAACCAAAAGTCGCACATGGATCGGTTATTTAAATTACAATAAACGCGCAATCAATTTACAAATACATGAATTATTCACACAAAACTAATGCAAAGGTTAATGATTTAAATGGCGAGACATCCATCTCGCAAACAATTTAAATTTAAAATCAAACTCAGCGTTGCTTTGGCGCGTTCAAAAACCAATATCTCATTTTCAATAGCATTTCGGATACAATACACATATATTTTCGATGTCCTCTTATTACTAAGAGAAAAAACAAGAACAACATCTATTATATACCTGAAGATGTCTGTAGGAACAGACGAAAGCTTGTAGTAAAAATAACAACTAATACGGCAGAAATTTATATAAACAAGGATCAATTCATTCATAACGGATCTGGAGGTTTTTGTGTACTATTTGAATTGTTTGCGAGATGGATGTCTCGCCATTTAAATCATTAACCATTGCATTAGTTTTGTGTGAATAATTCATGTATTTGTAAATTGATTGCACGTTTATTTATATATATATATATATATATATATATATATATATATATATATATATATATATATCTGTCTACCGAAATTAGACTAGAGAAAAACAAAGTCCGGTCCGCTACTTAATTTTCACTATACCGCAATCTTCAGGCGAGCAGAACGGTTAAGTTTATCTATCTATCTATCTATCTATATATATATATATATATATATATATATATATATATATATATATATATGTGTGTGTGCAACACAAAGCAATTAAAAGCTACATACATTGATTCAAATATTCATCTTTGTTGAGAGTGAAAGGAAAGTTTCATCACTAAAACTGTCGTTCCTGTTTTTTTTTCTATTTTAACAGACTTTCTTGCTTTGAAAGGCGTAACAGAATTTAATAGCAATAATGTCGACAGAATACTTGGCATATATGGTGATAAAAACACTCGAAGAGTAAGCAAACAGCGAAAGAATGCTTCTCGCTGTGTCACCTGGGATACAAATCCAAAAGCCTGCAGAATACGTTTGTCTAGTAATGGATGTAATGTCTGGTATCTCAACAGAACATCACAGTTAAAAGCTTATCGTAATCAAAGTATCATTTCATACTAGCTTACTAATCAAGTAATTATGGAATTCAGCTGTCTTTCTCTTGAATAAACTCATTGGTTTGAAGTTGGTCATCGCTTTGAATCATAAATGTGGCATCGAAATATTTGATATATATATATATATATATATATATATATATATATATATATATATATATATATATTAACGTACATTAAGACACGAACAAACATTATCTGCTTATGGCTAATGTTTGTTCGTGTCTTTATCTGTAATATATATATATATATATATATATATATATATATATATATATATATATATATATATATATATATATATAGATAGATAGATAGATAGATAGATAGATAGATAGATAGATAGATATAGAGAGAGATTTTGTATTTATTTGTTTAAACTAAAACCGCATACGTTTTTGGTTGTAATGTGTATTTTCTTCAAAGATACATTATGCTTTATTTTCCATAATTTTGCTACACATGTTCCCGATCTCGCGTCTTTCATCAGGGAAAGAATGGATATTTCCACATATTATTAAAAGGAATTATTTTTTCTTAGGTTTTTCGATGTTAAATATTCTCGATATTAGACATTCTTTTTTATGTGTTAGTGACCCAATATATATATATATATATATATATATATATGTGTGTGTGTGTGTGTGTGTGTGTATGTATGTATATACTAAGTCTATATGAAAACATAAATAGTAAACGACAAATTCTGTCTGTCTGTATGCCTGTGTTACACACATATTATACCTTTTTGTAATCATGATCCAGGATTGAAAATCTGCCCTTCATTTGGTGCTTGAACATCCAACCTTGGAATTTGTGTCCTGATGAGGAGGGAGCCGTTAAAATGTTAAATTTTAAAATAGCCGAAAAAAATTGCTGATTTTCAAAGTTTTTAATTTCTACTGAGTTTAAAGTTACAAAAACTTTTTGTTTCAAATTCAGCTTAAAATATCCCCAAAACTTTGTGAAATGAAGAAATCGATTTTATTTCTTCAAAATGCCAAGGAATCAGAATTAAAGTGAGAGGTTTCGTGACTTGTGATTTTGTAGTCCCTCGGAGATTGTGACTTGAAGAAATCAACACAATTGAAGTTCCATGGAGTTTATGATTTGAAGAATTCAATGTTCGACCTGAATTGGAATCTCTGCCCAAATCGGACTTTCGGCCCAAATCCGTCTTTGGCCGGAATTTGAAGTTCCTTGGAGTGAATTCAAAGTTATTTCTTCAAAATTATCATTGCTGCTTTCTAAGCCGGACCAAAGGTCTCTTTTGTTTTAGGCTGGAGTTTCAATTATTCCTACGCATGGGCCAACTTAAAAGTTCGCTCGGAGTGTGACTTTTAAGGTAGTATAGAATAAAGGGCATTCTTAACACATGTTAAAAGAAAACTATGCAAATATTTTTATTCGTGTTTTCCCTAAAGTAAATAAAGACTGGGGTATTGGAACCTGTATGAATCGGAATTATTTCGAGAAAATTGATTGATTTTCAAGCCAGCTCGAAAACAACCCCCTTTAGAGTAGAATTAATCCTGCTAAGACTGAATCAAGTTCTAACACTAAATTTAGGATCAAACTTATTTGGGAGACTGGGGATATTATTTGCGCTTTGACGAACGTTTATGAAGATAATTCTACAAAGAAGTTGCTAATGCCAAAAAATTATTAATACAAACAAAAAAACACTAACACCTCAGACACACCGAATTTTACCTGAAAAACTTAAAATTAAACACACATTCTGCTCATTGGATGCCATACAATTGCATTCAGATCGATAACAGACAACAAAAAACATTCAATTTAAATTTTGAAGAAATGGGGTCAACATCCTTAAGGATCTCCTGAGGCGAAATGCATCTGAGGATGAAACTTTGTATTATCAATTTGGTCCTGAAGAAAATTCTCAGTCAAAATAATAATTACTCAATATGGATTGGTTGCAGTTAAACCAAAACCAAGTCGGTCAGGAATGATTGATCGATTTTTTCTTTACGGTTTATCAGCCTTTTGAAGGTTATTTAAAGCTAGAAAATATTTTTTGTTTGTAAGAATCATTTGTATTAATAACGATTTACTGATACAAGTCTTCTAATTAACCAATAGCTTGTGCGGGGGGGAGGATTTGAGGTAGATTCATACCTTTCCCAAAGGGTGCGTAACTGAATATAACAAACCTGATTGAAATTGAAACTTAGCTCTCCGATTTCCAACTGCGAGCCTTTATCCATTACACCACCCGTACATCCACGCTTACAGCGCTTGGTATTCGCAAGTGATCAAACATCTAGGTAATGACCAGGTTCGACGAATCCAAATCGGCCAGGAGGAATTTAATGGCGACAATTTTCTGTGACGACTGCATTTCTCTAGCTGGCATTTTAAAGATGAAAAGACAGTAACATTTGAGAAAATTAGCTAAAATTGCGCTATCTCTATTTATATTGGCAGGATGTGTGCGTGTGTGTGCGTGTGTGTGTGTGTATGTGCGTGTGTGTGTGTGTGTGTGTGTGTGTGTGTAACGAATGCAATGTCGAAATTTTCGACGGATTTGCACCAGAATTTACATGCGCACGCTCCAAGTTATCGGAAAGGCCAAGACCGACGTTGCATTTCCGATCGATAGTGGGAATAATCGATTTTTTCATGCTTCTACGGCAGTTTTCATGTAGTTTGCGGCCATTTTCTACTGGCCAGAGTCAGAGCCTATAGCTGGCTACCATGGATAGGTAGGAAGATTCTATTGGTCAGCGTGAGAGCCAACAGCTGACTGACACGAATGTTAACTAGCATGCTAGCATGCAAAAAAAAACCGATAGCTGCATTCGTCACAAGTGGGAAAAATTTAAATCTGCATGGCACTTTACTCCAATTGGCTCATTCGCTTGCTTAAACTCAACGTTGATTCTGATTCCGCAGAACTGGGTTGGGTGTGAAAAAGTATTTGTTGTTGACATTCTTTTTTCATTCGGTTTTTTTCCAGTTACGAGTCCTTTTTTTAAAGCTGATCGTTTTGTGTTCATTTTGTTTAGTTCTTTTTTTGTAACAGATTTAATGTTTAGTATAGAGTTTAGAAAAATCGCAGTGTGAGATAGGCAAGAAGTAAGGCATGTAACAACATCAGCACGGCAAAGGGCACTGCTTTAAAGGCAAGGAAGGGCAAAAATATTTTAAGTCAAGTGATAGCGATTGCTGTATGAGTCGTACGATTTTTGAATCAAGCACAGGCAACGCCGGGCTATGCAGCTAGTAGAAAACTATATCGAAGAATTCTTAATGCTTATTCTTCTCATCAAACAAAGTGAATATTGTAAGAATTTCGATGTAAAATCATAACACCCCCCCTTTCACACATAATTTAACATATTCTATTTTTTCTTATTTCAGGAACAGTTTGTCAGCCTTCCATGGTTGTGCTAACCCGAAGTCACAAGTCATCGTGACCGAGTGTTTGAGCGCACTGTCCTTGTTCACCCGATTATGTGCTCTCCCCACTCAACATAGCGGATGCAGAAACTTCTGTGGGTGTTGAAAAAACGCAAATGTGATGAGTAGATGTCTACAATAGGGATTAGCTGGTCACCCTAGCAGACAAGTATACTGGGATACTAACGCAAATAAAAATTTGATATATTCGTTTATTATCGTATCGCAGGTTATTTAAACAGGTATTGTACGGTGAAACAAGGTGATCAAGGTTTCATAGAAATAGATAATAATGAAATGCTATTGTGCATATCTTCATTTCGCAAAGACAAAACCTCCTTTGTGTATTGATAACAAAATTTGCGCTATTAATGTTTAAGACTTGAACTATCATTACAGGCACATAAAATATATACACGTTGTCAAAGGAAAGCAAATTTAATTGCACATACAACACAGTAAATACGCTATACTCAGATAACAACATTAAGAAAAACGTGACTACAGAAGCAGTTCCATTTCCTTTTGCACGTATTTGCTGCAAGATAATCGAACAAAGTTGGCAAATTATAGAATAGAACAAAGGACGGCAATGTACTATTTCACCCTGTTCACTCTGAATAGTTTCATAAAGCTGGCTTACAAAAGTAATACGAATTACCAAAATATATTTGGATGTATTTTGGCCAATTGAAATACTGTGCTAATCTATTTGTTAAATGAAACAGGTTAAGTTCGTTAATTTCCCGACGTATCAACATGTGCTGGGTTATTTAATATCGAATATAGGTCTTATAGGAGAAAGATTCCTAGATAGATAGACATAGGTCCTGTTTATACTCGGGTCGAAATATCAGACATCGGTCCGGTTTATATTCGTGTCAAAATAGCAAACACGTGTCTGATTTATGCTTCAATCGAAATAACATATATTGGTCCGATTTATACTTGAGTCGAAATGTCAGAAAAAGGTTCGATTCCAAGTCAAAATGACAGACATTGGACTGTTTTATACCCGAGATAAAAAAAAAAAAAAGAGAAATAGGTCTGGTTTATAATCGATTCGAAAAGACATATAAATCCGGTTTATATTCGAGTCGAAATGATAAATATTGGGCCAGTTGAAATAACAGACAAATTGGTCCAGTTTATACTCGAGTGGAAATGACAGTCCATGGTCCGGTTTATAGTCGAGTTGAAATCACAGACAGTCGGTCCGGTTTATACTCGAGTCAAAATGACAGATATAGGTCCGGTTTATACTAGAGCCAAAACGACAGATATATATCCCGTTTATATTCATGTGGAAATCGTAGGCATAAAAAGGTCAGAGAATCCTCCGGTTTATACTCGAGTTAAAATGTTAGACATATGTCTGGTTTATATTCCAGTCAAAATGACAGATCTTGCTCGTATCAAGATGGCAGACAAATCTATTCGATGTAGACTGGAGTCGAAATAAATAAAAAAAAGTCTAGTTTACACGCACGTAGAAATTAATAGCATTAGTCTGGTTGGCGTTCTCTTTTACTCTGTTATGTCTATTACAACTCTGCTGGGAAAACCATAGTTTCTGAGAGATCGAGCATCATAGTGTGTGATCAAATCTTTAACAAGACCAGTTCGCCGTAACCATTCGTGATTTACGCGAGAATACACATATCGACTGCGTCTTCTGAACGGTTTGGTCTAAACAATTTTACACACAAGGCTTAGATCAACTCCTGGTATGGTTTTCAGACATTTTCCAAAGGTGCTACACTCTGGAGTCGCCTCTCCAGACCGTTGACATCAAAAGATTACCTTCCAGACAAATCGATGATGGGAAAATTCATATCTATGTTTCCTGGTCGGAAAGTGAACGTTCTAAGCACCCGCCCAAGAAGTAACGAACAAAAAACAATATAAATGTCGCCATAAGATGTTTTGTTTTCGTTGCGATCAATGAATTGTTGTCATTTTTAAAGTTTACTTTAGCAAATATTACATGTGAAGGTGTTGTAGTATTCTGAGGTATCAACAGAAATATTATTAAAATAGCAAACATGTACATACTGTTCAGGGTATTTCATAGAAGAATGATAATTTCACTAAAAACCTTAGATAATATACATTTTCTTTCTAGCCTTTAAATCCAGTGGCAAGAAACAGAAGAGAAACGTCAAGTTAAAAAAGGCAATTTTTTCTACGAACCTGGTTGACAGTGTTTTCCTTGGTTTAATAATTATGGTTATTCAGAACATTAGTGTTATAAATTGTCACATTCCTATTAGCACAGTAACAAAATAAGTAGAATACTTGATAATGCTGAAAATAGGGCCTGCAAAATTTATGGCCCATTGAAACAACGCGAAACCAAATATCATCATTAATATACGCATGCAGATTTCTCTTAAAAAATATACAAAGCTGTAGTATTTACACCGTTCCTCCTACTGAGACGTGATGTGACATGAGGTCGGGTATAATGTAGAGAACCCGTGTGCGTACCCACGGGCCAGGTCCAAAACTTGCCCTGCAACCGTCGATTGCGCTGGCATCGGTATGACTATGCAATGAGTTAGGTATAGCCGCGGGCAACTGTTCCCCGGGATCGGGAACCTATCAGTATTCCTCCCCAGTTGCGTCTCTCCGCGACCAGAGCCACAACTGAGTTGCGCTCTGCCAGAAGACAGATACGCAACTGAGAGATAAGTACACAACCCAGCCAAATCGTAGACATAGGGCCAGTTTATAGCATTACTAATGAAGTCTTACTTCATAAGATGGAAGCTAATTTGAAATAATCTAAATGGATGAATTTCTAAAAAAAAATCACTAACCAAAAATATCGAACTAGTTAATAAAAAAAGGCAAAATTTAAACATCATTCTAATAAAAGAGAGCCTGGCCGGTGGACGGATTCCAGCGGGAATTAATACTCCGTTCTCCGATTAACAAATACAAATCCTTATACATTAACCCACTCGCACATTCAAGCTTACAACACCTCATATTCCTAAGCAGTCACCCATCTTGTTACTGGTCAAGCTTGACGTTGCTTAGCATTAGTGATCGTACGGGAAACGGAGTTTCAACGTAATGCGTCTGTACGCAGAGTTTATGCGAATACCACTTAGTACGAACATTTTTAATATAAATGTGTCAAAATTAGGTGATCCTCCTTTAAACTGGAAATTTTAAAGTCTCTAGAGTATGTTCTTGGGTGACTATAAAATCTCCAGTTTGCGATGAAGCTGTCAGTATATGTTTAGCAATTGCAATTTTTGATCGCCACTGTAGTTCTTGCATAATTTGAGTTTATTTTTTTTCATTTCAGCCAAAACAATGGCTACTCAAGGAGTTGATTTTACGAAAATAGACTCACACAATCCTCCCAACGTATTATCGGTGAAAATAACATTCAAAGCCTAATCAATCGCTGAAATTGCAATCCTGGCTATTGATGTTTAATCCAAAAGCGGAACTTACGTAGGATCAAGGAAGTAATTATCTAGATATCACAAATAGCTAATCAATGTTTGTAAATACATTGTCCTTTATAACATATCTAAATCATCTGTAGGCGTGTTCCCGAGTATAAAATTAGAATTATCAACTTTTCTTACTTGAATGGTAAATAAAAAGAGCTTTTCATTGCTCGGTTCATATGAATTGCGAGAGAATTATCCACTGGTATATAAATTCATTAAAACAACAGACAAATCAGCATATGAAGCTAACATAGCAAGGATTATAATTAAAACTGACGAAAAGATATTGACGTTTTATATCCCCATATTATTATTGTAGTATGTACTTCAACTGTGCCAGTCCTGGGTATGAAAATAAACTACATCCACTAACAAGGCCTCTGATCGGGGATTTGAGGAGCGTGGAAAAACCTATTAATTGCTGTTGTTCCCAGAGCCAGAGTAGTAGCACCTGTTAGGGTCCTATCTATGGGTAAATAAGGAGACGCTCCAAACATGGATTAAAACACTATGAAAGTATAAAAATGCATTTTTATAATTAAAATACCAGCAATGGATATTAATAGTAAAAAAAAACAAAAAAAAAACAAATCATTCAACAAAATTACATTTCAGCATTGAGTGAAGCGATATGCCGTTAAACAAACAAATCAACCAGCTTCAACAGTGTCGGCATTACTGGCTTGGACATGTCCACCCTATGCTGGATGAGAAGATTCCTAAGGTTTTTCTGTGCGGGAAACGATAGAACGAGGGCGACCTCATCTTCGCTGCAACGAACCTCTGCAAAAGGGACATGATGGCGATGGACATGGTCATCGAGAGGTGGGAAGATGTCACTAACGATCGCTCATGCTGAATCGCATTTGGAGCGTGGAGAGTTTAAACGAAGGCTTGCCGACGGGTAGAAGCGTGCTCGATAGAAGGAAAACAACAAAGCAACATCGAGGGAGAGCGTCTTCACCTGTATTTATTGTAATCAAGACTTTTACTCCCGTGTGGGCCTGTAAAGCCATAACAGATTTTGTGCCGCCATCAGCAACTGAGGCATAACTCTTTGGGTTCAGATCCAAGTTTTCTCGAGAGCGACGGATGTCACACATGTACTGGGGACACTTTAGTTCATGTCAGAATAAACTTTGCCTTCAATGTTCTTCAGGGAAGCCAGGTGCAGAGTTGGCCTGAGGGATGACTCCCTTTACTGAGGGTGGCGATCCGCAATTCAACTTTTGTCAGCGGCTGCCACATTTGAATACGTGATCATCTCAGCTTCGGCTATGGGCATTGGAAAACCATATGGCAGACAGATATATGAACCCCCTACACCTGAAGGAAGAGAGTTATTTGTTATATTACCAATAAGAGACCTTTTTCGTCGTTTAAAATTTGCTTTTGCATATTTGCTTTGAACTTGTTTTCAGTAGCACAAAATTGATTGAAAATTGATCTTCGGGTATTCGAAACGAAAATTTAATCCTGTTCTTGCGTCCAGGCAAAACCAGGCATAAAATTTTAAAAGGTTGTGACTGTTTCATGGAGATTTCAAAGCCGGTAAAAGCATCTCTCTGTTGCTCGGAATAGGAAAGCAACACCTTTGCCCAACAGGTCACGGACAATTCGAATTTTATTTTATTCCAACTACATGATACTCCGAACCCCATATTATAGCCAGCTGTGTATTTGTTTTGATTCAACTGAATACTAATTCTCTACACCTAAATTGTCGAGACCCCCCAACTTTGGAAGGAGGGGCCTTTGATTATTATATGTGCGTAAAATAATTCCATGTATAATCCACCCCCCTGCTTCCCTCGTAACAAAATAATAAATAAATTAAAATTACAATAAAACATGAATTTATTTTATTTTTCTTTGTTTATACCATATTCAGACCAAACCCATATCCAAGGAAAACAGATTGACGGTAAAGTATGACTAAAATTCAGTTTTACACATTTAAACGGTTTTATTTTGTGATCGTATGATTTTAATTAAATGACTCATAATCTGATTTCTCTTGTAGTTTTTAGAAACTGGATAAACTTACTAATTAATGCAAACTGTTCTCTTCAATCAAATATGTGAGGTTGTTTTTCAGATGCAAAGTTGTGGCTTGCTATTGTCTGTAGTTCTTATCGCATTCATACAAGTAGCAAACAACAACGTCTATATTTTTACTTTCCATCGACTTCTATTCTTTCTTGCATAATACATGAATAAATAAAAATGCTTTTAAACTAATACTGATACATCAACTTTATTCAGTCCCTTTTTACAGTAACGATCGAAATATTCTGTCATTCATACACAACAGAGTTCAATAGAATGTCAACAATACCAATGTTATTTTTTTCTTTCCCAGTCTGTTTGTTATAATGATTTGTTGTCTATATATTTAAGCTCTCAACAATTCAATTGTGGATAAACTCCTCCGAAGAAAAACTGTAGAAAATTTCTTAACAATCAGTTTCCCTTATCGTCTTGATTAAAATTTGATTACCCAAATAACTAATTGATTGATTGATTTGTTTTGTGTTTTTACGGGTTATCATCCTTTTTCAGGTTATTTAAAGCCAGAATTTACTGTTTTTCATTTTCAGAAGCTTTTGGAGATAATAATGATTTTTACTGATACAAGTTGTATTAATTACCTCATAGTTGGGTGGGGAGAAGAGATGAATTCATAGGTTTCCCAAGGGTAATTGCGCATAATTGCATATAACTGGAATTGGAACTCTGCTCTCCGAATTCCGAGCCTTTATCCAAGCTTATTGCATCTGGTATTCCTAAATAGTCACCTATTTAAGTGGTGACCAGGATCATCGTTGCTTAACTTCGGTGATCGTACGAGAATCGGTGTTTTAATGTGATATGGCCTTAAGCCTACAAATAGTTAGTCTCCCTAAATGTTCAGATTTTATCATCTTTTTTTTTCATAGTATCCAATCATACCAAAAATCTGGAAATCTTTTCTTTTTTTTTCATAGTATCCAATCATAGCAAAAATCTGGAAATCTTTCTTCTTTTTTTTCATAGTATCCAATCATAGCAAAAATCTGGAAATCTTTCTTCTTTTTTTTCATAGTATCCAATCATAGCAAAAATCTGGAAATCTTTCTTTTTTTTTTCATAGTATCCAATCATAGCAAAAATCTGAAAATCTTTCTTCTTTTTTTTTCATAGTATCAAATCATAACAAAAATCTGAAAATCTTTCTTCTTTTTTTTCATAGTATCCAATCATAGCAAAAATCTGAAAATCTTTCTTCTTTTTTTTTCATAGTATCCAATCGTAGCAAAAATCTGGAAATCTTTTCTTTTTTTTTATAGTATACAATCATAGCAAAAATCTGGAAATCTTTCTTCTTTTTTTTCATAGTATCCAATCATAGCAAAAATCTGAAAATCTTTCTTCATTTTTTTTCATAGCATCCAATCATAGCAAAAATCTGAAAATCTTTCTTCTTTTTTTTTTCATAGTATCCAATCGTAGCAAAAATCTGGAAATCTTTTCTTCTTTTTTTATAGTATACAATCATATAAAAAATCTGAAATCTTTCTTTTTTTTTTCATAGTATCCAATCATAGCAAAAAAAATCTGAAAATCTTTCTTTTTTTTTTTCATAGTATCCAATCATAGCAAAAATCTGAAAATCTTTCTTCTTTTTTTTTCATAGAATCCAATCATAGCAAACATCTGAAAATCTTTCTTCTTTTTTTTTTCATAGTATCCAATCATAGCAAAAATCTGGAAACCTTTTATATTTTTTTTCATAGGATCCAATCATAGCAAAAATCTGAAAATCTTTCTTCATTTTTTTTCATAGTATCCAATCATAGCAAAAATCTGGAAATCTTTCCTTTTTTTCATAGTATCCAATCATAGCAAAAATCTGAAAATCTTTCTTCTTTTTTTTTTCATAGTATCAAATCATAACAAAATCTGAAAATCTTTCTTCTTTTTTTTCATAGTATCCAATCATAGCAAAATCTGAAAATCTTTCTTCTTTTTTTTTTTCCAATAGTATCCAATTTTCTTTTTTTATAGTATACAATCATAGCAAAAATCTGAAAATCTTTTTTTTTTTTATAGTATACAATCATAGCAAAAATCTGAAAATCTTTCTTCTTTTTTTTTCATAGTATCCAATCATAGCAAAAATCTGAAAATCTTTCTTCTTTTTTTTCATAGTATCCAATCATAACAAAAATCTGGAAATCTTTTCTTTTTTTTTTCATAGTATCCAATCATAACAAAAATCTGAAAATCTTTCTTCTTTTTTTTTCATAGTATCCAATCATAAAAAAATCTGAAAATCTTTCTTCTTTTTTTTCATAGTATCCAATCATAGCAAAAATCTGGAAATCTTTCTTCATTTTTTTTCATAGTATCCAATCGTAGTAAAAATCTGGAAATCTTTCTTCATTTTTTTTCATAGTATCCAATCATAGCAAAAATCTGAAAATCTTTTTTTTTCATGTATCCGATCGTAGCAAAAATCTGGAACGAATTGTACCAATCACCAAAAACAAAATAATATATTTTTTACTAAACGTTCACACAATACAAGGCGCAAGAGTCATTCAAGGTAGATTGTTTATAGGTAAGTTTGCTGCATGGATATAAGAGGAGGGAGTAAGTGCAGACGATGAAGATATGTCGGATAGATAACAGAGGAGCCTAGACTTAAAGAGCTCAAGATTGTAGTGAAAGGGGGAGCATCCTATCTCTTGGTAAAAATATCTCCGAATGAAACACTCTTCTTCCTAATTATAATGCGAAACGAATGAGAATGAATCGACCCTGTATACATCGTATTATGTGTTATCGCCGTAAATACCTGAACTGATGCTCGCAACTGTATACAAGCGTACAAATTCTGTCTGAATTTCTGAGATGAGTAATTATCACTATTTTCACTATTACATTATTGTCCCCATCCTCAAAGTTACGCTCGTTGTGGCCTTCGACAGTCACCGGGTGTATATCGATACGTGTAACCGACAAGAAGATCAATCCCACGAAATAATAGCCTGGCGGATTAAAGCGTTGGTACATACATTTGTTTGGTATAATTAGTAACATAGTAATTGTGAGTTCAATCCCCGGGTCAGGCGTTGTGAACTTGGATTCAGTGGAAACAGGGCGAACAACTGAGCAGTACTCAGAATAAGAACTAGACGATACATCCATAGACATGTAAACGTTTAGGCAGTGGAACGCGATCAGCCTACTCCCGTAGATTAAATAAAGGGGTCAGTACGGAATTTCCCGTAGGTTACCCGGTTCGGTAAAGACCTGACGAAAGCCAGATGGGACAACAACCGAAACGTTGGGATAACAACACAAATATGAAGACAATAGTTTTTATGTAAACAGAGTAAACAAGAGGATATGTTTTATTTCAGGATCTCTCTCGCGCCACCAAGCTTTGCGACATTCCCATTTGCCGTTATGGAAACCGAAGACGACTGATGTTCAAGCTGATAAATAGTGAATTGAACAATTATCCCAGAAAACAACAAAGGAAAGGCATGAAAAACAAAACTAAAAAAAAACAAGAAGAATCTTAAACAACAGTTTTATTTCCCTGCTTTCTTTTTCGTGACATTAGCGCGAGAAAATGTCGATCAATGTTGAAGCGCCATCACCGGAAACAACTTCCGTTCGGCCGTGAGCGGAGCTACAAGGGACATAATGTCTTCCGGCGTTAAGCGTTCAAACTGAGATAACATCATCATTCTTTCCATTATAATTTATTTCCTTGGCGCCTTACGATGAAATTAATAAAACAAGCAGCCGACATCTATCTCCTATTTCACGTCCATGGAAAAATAAATCGATAGATGAGGGAAACGACTTGCCAAAATAAAGCCCACTTTTTTCCTGTCGATTTCTTTTCATAAGTTCTTTTTGTTTATCGTGTTATTCTTTAATTTCATGACTTTCTTTTAATTGCCAAGATTAAATAATCTGATGTCACCGTTTTCGTTTATGAGATGATTGCCGGGTTGCTTTTTAGATGGAAGCTACGTTCAGCATATCTACGTGAATATAGAATAACTGACTTAGAAATGTTAACATTCAATAAACAGAAACTGATGAAATTAAGCCACTATTAAAACTGAAGCTATTGATGTGACGAGAGGGTAATAAGTACATTTATATTTATTTTCCTAAGTTATTCCTTTCGGTTGTTAATTACTTTCAAAACTTATTGAGATATATTTGAATATACAGTTTACACACACACACACACATATACAAAACACACACACACACACACATATATATATATATATATATATATATATATATATATATATATATATATATATATATAACATATACATGTTATAAGATCCTTATAAACATAACATGTATGTTATAAATTTGAATAAGTATTAGTTCTGCTTAGTATTGGGCACTCTTTTAAGAATAGTGTTTTTGGTTATTGGAATGTTATTCTATGTGTACCAACCCTGTACTTGTACACACACACACACACACATATATATATATATATATATATATATATATATATATATATATATATATATCTTGAGAGAGAGAGAGTGAGGAAGAGACTTATAAGGTATGCTATATTTATGGGGAAAAGTGCTTATTATCAATGATAGAGCTAATCTAAATATAAAATAACAAAATAAAGTAGTGGACACTGAGGTCAACATCGATCATTGACAGTCTGAACACAATATCCACGCCATGTGTGCTTGACTATATATGTTCGTCAATATTGTACTAGGGTTAGTAAGGTCTATTGAATTATTCTAACGGGTAGTGGGTGGGCAACAATGGATATATTTCAAATTATGTTCAAAGGCTATTGAATATAAATAATTACGGATCGGAATACGACTATTTGTATTGACAAGTACATAAAAGTATTCATGCCAACACACAACAAAAATGGCCTGAAGATTGCGTTCAAGCATGAAACAAACTATCACCGCTAGGTGTTGACCTTCTGAGGTAGATGGTTGCCGAATCGGTTATAAATCGAACGTATCTGTGTCTTTTAACAAGTATAAGACGAGCCTATACCTGTCTTTTGACTCAAGTATAAATCGGGCCTTTCTCTGCCTTTTTTGCCAAAATGTAAACTGTGGTTACTTCTCCCTTTTGGCTCTAGTATAAACCGAGCCTAGGTTTGCTTTTTTTGCTCAGTCTATATATCGAGGCATTCACATAGATATCACGCATGGCGCCAAACACGTTCACCAATGCTTAAACACTCAGCTATAAACAAATATTTTCTCAGATCAATGGTTAAAATTTGAGAGAGTGAATCCTGTTTATTTTGGTGAATACCATACTTCATCGAAAATTAGAATCGCAAAAAAAAACTCTACTAACTCGCAGAAACGACATTCCTTGATGACTTTCAACAACAGCAACTACTAAAATGAATATGACATGTAACTCGAACAGAAAATAATGAAATAATCAAGATAATAACGTTCCACACTAACCTAAACAACGGCAAGACACGAAACACCATCAATACTGTAAAAAGCAATAATGGCTAAACTTGACTAAAACTATTTTCCTGAAAAAATATTCCAAGAGGAAAATTTTATATATATCAACCGGCATTAGTACAAGCTACTCGGTCAATGAATTTCCTTATAAGGAAACAGTTAGTGTTACAATTACTATTTCCCCAATTATATATATATATATATATATATATATATATATATGTTGGGGCCACCCACCTTGTCATGAGAATGGACTGATCTAGCTACAATATAGGACAGGGCTAGAGAGTTCTGGGGAGATCAGGTGACCATCACTGAGCAGGACCTCCGAGTCAGACCTTTGTTGACTGTTTTTCTTGTCTCCCGTGTTAATTGTTGCACGTCATTTTTTAAATTTTTTTTTTATAATACTACTTTCTGTGATCTGTCTACCTATTTGGAAGAACTTTACTGGAATTTTCAAGTTTTTTTTCTGATAAGTTATTGATTTAAGTTTTTTATTCTTTTAATTTTTTCCATTGCTTTTGTTTTTTTTTAATTTGTTTTTGGGCTTCGGCCCACATTTTTTCTTTTTTTTAGTCCGGTTTGACAATCATAACAAAAATCTATATATATATATATGTTGGGGCCACCCACCTTGTCATGAGAATGGACTGATCTAGCTACAATATAGGACAGGGCTAGAGAGTTCTGGGGAGATCAGGTGACCATCACTGAGCAGGACCTCCGAGTCAGACCTTTGTTGACTGTTTTTCTTGTCTCCCGTGTTAATGCTACTTTCTTATTTTTGTTTATTTCTTTTCAGTTTTAAAAATTTAAGAACAGTTGAAGACAAAAGAAAAAGAAAGCTTTTTTTTTTTTATTTTTTTTCTTTTTTTTTAGCGATTTTGGTCGCTTTCTTCCTTTGGTCTGACTAGTTTGTTTTTTACTTTTAATTTATTCTCTTTATCGGCTTCGGCCGAAAACTTTATTTTTATTTTATTTTTTATTTTTGTACAGTTTTGAATTTCTGAAAAAAAAAAAAAGAGGAGTTTCATTTTTCGGCTGCCTTCGGGCGCCATTTTTATTTTTTTTTTTTTTTTAAAAAAAAGTCTTACCTATTTATTTTCTTGCTGTCATTTATTTGATTTTTACTTTTAGTTTATTTTTATATTTTAATTTCCTGGGTTTTCCAGGCCTGCTTTAATTGTTTTATTTTTTTTCCCCAACTCCTCCCATGTTTGTGGGAATTTCCCGCTAGTGTCTCCACGCTCTAGCAACATGGCCGACGAAAAAAGTCGGTCGGTTGTGAAAAAAGACCTTTTTGGGAAGGCTGCCAACGCCGACCCACATGACAAAACTACGAAAAAGCGGGCTGACGTTAGCCCAAAATCCGCTCAATCGAGTATCTCCAAGAAAGGAGATATTTCTAAAACTGACCAGTCACAAGTTAAGACATCCGATGAGTTGCCCTCTTGTTGGAAGTCCCCACCTAGTTGTATTCTGAACATGGCGGATTTCCTGGATAAAGCGAAGGATACGCCCATCTTGTTAATAAAGATGGGTTCGTCGATACTGTCCAGGAACTCGATATGTTCTCAAAGAGAATGGTGACCGTTTTTGTGGTCGACAAGAAAACCCGAAAGATTTGTCGCTCCACTAAAGACACCGTGATCAAATCACTTTTGTCCCTGGGGATAAAACCCCAAAAAGAATTATTAAGGGTAGGGGGTTTCTTCATGTGGGACATTCTGCTACCCACACCAGAAGATTGCCTGGCTATGGCCAAAAAAGGAATTAATAACGAAAATCTGATATTAAGGACCGAGTATGAAGGCCGCAGGCGGACCAGGGTGGCCGTTTTTGAGGTTCCTCCTCAAATTTCAGGAGAGCTCCTGGCTGCATTTTTTATGCAGTACGGCCAAATTTTAGGGCTCTCTCTGACAATTTGAACGGGGATGGACTTTCGATATAATGCTCGATCAAGAGGCCTTCAAGTCCGTCCCCAACTGTTTGGTGTTAGGCGACCGGAAAATGCCGGTCATAGTGACTGGTAGGCGACCAACTTGCTGGAGGTGTGGGAGACTGGTCACCTTTCCTCCTCCTGCTCAGGGAAGAAGGCCCCTGAGTTCCGGTCGCAGGTGACCAAAATTCCCCTTGGCCGATAAGGAAAAATCCGCGGCACCTGTAATGGGTCTAGCTGCGAGGCGGACCGATGGGCAAAGTCCCTCGGTTGGGTCCAATCCCTCATTACCCCCTGAAGCCAACGCCTGCCACTAGTGTGGTTAAGGAGAAGGATGAGGGTGAATGGCACCTCGTGGTTAGGGGCAAGGGGAAGACCCAAACAGCGGTTCCTCAGTCCCAACATGACACTAGAGACAAAGTCACCTACAGCCCCATTCCCTCTGTCAGCTCTGAGGGCGACGCCTCGGCGTCTTATGAAAAAAACGCCAGCGATACCCAGAAAGCTAACGAGCCGAGCTGGAAAAAGATCTTGGATTTAAGGAAATTGAAAGAGCAATTAGAGGCTAAGCGGGGGAAAAACCAAAAATCGCTGGGGGCACCGGCCCCTCTATTCTCTACCCCGTCTTCCCCTACTTCATCGAAAAAACCTTTCGTAAAACCTCATCCACCAAAATCTTTGTCAAATTCACCATCTAAAACATTTCACTCAGCAAAACCTTCTCCTGTCAGGACGCCTTCGGGCATGACACCCTCCACCACTCCAAACATCACACCCATTCCAACACCTATCCAGTCTCCACAAAAGAAGAGGGTAAGAAGCCCAGATTCGCAGGTTGTCACGGAAAAAAAAAGAAAAAAATCAAGCCACCATATCTCACAGGGGAAGACGTCTGCCGCGTATCCCGGGAGCAGGCGGAAAGGGTCTTCGGGCAAACGAAGAACCCGAAGCCCTTGAAAATTTTGTGGAATTTCCGGCACATCAAGGGTGTGGATGTGGAGGTGCCGGAAAATTTCCACAAGGCCCGAAACCAATTAACCGTTATAAGAACTGGCCCGGGTACGCGGGAGATCTGGGGCATGGTAGAGGAGGCAAAATCGTCCTTAAAAGTGGTGCCGCCAGCTGTCGTCCTACTTGAGGAAAAACTAGATGAAACCAAGAATTGTAAAGGGAGGGTCCCTATTTATGTTCACCCATCCCTTTATAGAGCCCTTAAACTAACCTATCCTGCGGACATCGGCGGCTTGTCCCAGGATGACACGCTCGATACTGAGATGATGTCTGGCTCAATGGGACAAGCTGTGGGTGTCCTCACCCCAGCCATGTTCTATCCTGAAGGGCAACCCTAATCGGCTTCACAATGGCTCTCTGGTTAGCTAGTTTGAATGCCCGGGGCCTGAGGTCCGAGTCTCGCAGGGCGAGGCTCTCTCGTGACCTTCAGCGCCTCGGGGTGAATATATGTTGTTTACAAGAGACCCGGTTTTCTTCTCATGATCGTGAGGACATACTGTCTAGGGGGTTCGCCCTTTATTCAGCATGTTTTGATGGTTGTTCGAGGGGTGTCTCTTGGCTAGTGAGCAGGTCTTTGAAGGCTGCATGTAACCTTGTCTTCGCGGATCCGGCGGGCAGGCTTTGCGTGCATTGTTACCATAAAGGATAAGCTTCTTCGTCTCATTGGGGTTTATGCGCCCAATATCCATTCTGAGCGGCCTGCTTTGTTTCGGCAGATCGAGCCGTTTTTGACGACGTCTCGTCGGGTAGTTTTAGTGGGGATTGGAATGCCGTCCTTGACCCCGATATAGATCGTATAGGGCAAAAAAAGGTACTAACAACCCGGATGTGAAACCATTTCGGGACTTTATCGATGGGTTTGATCTCGTCGATAAGTTCCGGAATGAACACCCTCGGGAGGTAGTATGGACTTGGACAAATAGTGGCAACTCGGATCCTGGGACGCTTGCGAGCTACCTGGACCGAGTCTTAGTTAGGAGAGTCGATGTAGGGCTCTTAGGGTGTCCAAGTTTCCATTATATAGTTTATACGGATCATAGGCTTGTCCAGGTCTTAGATAAGCCTAAGGTTAGGTTGGCTGGTTACTGGAAATTGAACTGTTCATTTTTCAGTGATCAGGGTTTCCGGGACCAGCTGCTACTAACGATCCAGAGGGAATTGACGGGGTGGTTGTGGGAAATGCCTGGTGGGGCAATTTAAAATCTAAAATTCGAACGTTTGCTGCCGATTTTAGTCGTCGGCTCAATTTAGATAAATTAGCGGCGCAAACGGCTTTAGAAAAAAGTTGATCGGGCCGTGAAATCCCGTGTTAGTGGGGACATAGTCCTTAGCTAAGGCAGAGTTGGCCTCCTTGCTTATCAAGAAGGATCAAGCTCTGGTAGTTAGGGCTAGGTTAAAAAGAATGTCTTCTGAGGCAACGAATATGGCCGCTGAACTGCGTGCAGAGGAAAATCGAAACGCGGCCAGGCGACATATAGCGTGCGTCACATTGCCGGATAAGCGGACCGTGACTACAAACGCGGGCATATGTGAGGTCTTTCGAGATTACTTTCAGGATCTTTTCACCAGGGAGCCCGGTCTGAGCTCTGCTCAGTTCGACGCCTATTTAGCTGATTTTCCCTGCCTCTCGGCAGCTGAAGTGGCTGGGTGCGAGGGTCCCATAACAGAGTCGGAAATCTGGGAAGCGCTGAAGCAGGTTGGCCTGGATAAATCTCCGGGATTAGATGGTCTTCCCTACGAAGTTTACTTGAGGTTGTCGCCCGTTTTTGTTCCTTTGCTGGAACTGATTTACAACCACTGGATGAGGCAGGGTCTATACCTCAACGCTTCACCAGGGGTGTCATCATGTTGCTGCGTAAGGACAAGAACGGTGGGGATGGGTTAGGGAACTTTCGCCCTTTAAACATGTTAAACACTGAGTTAAAGATTTTGGCGAAGATCTTAGCCAACCGTTTGCAGCTTGTCCTGTCTCGTCTGATTGGCCCTGAACAGACTTGTGACGAATGAAAAAAAATATGTGAAGGGCGAGGACTATTCAGGATAACCTTCATATGGTACGCATTTGATCTTAGAACAAGTCGACAGATGAAGCCGCGCTGATCAATTTAGATCAGTCCTGTGAAGGCCTTCAGGATAGGGTTGACCATCGACCATCGATTTCTGGAGGCTGTCCTTTCGGCGGCCGGTTTCGGAGCCGACTTTCGCTCCTGGATCCGACTTTTGTATGCGACCCCGGTGCGCTGGTGGAAGTGAATGGGGTAAGATCAAAGCCTTTCGTATTGTCTCGTTCCATTCGTCAAGGTTGTCCGCTATCGCCTTTGCTTTACGTTCTTGCGTTGGAACCATTCCTTCGCAAGTTAAAGGCGAATCCGGTCCTACGCGGAATTTCCCTGCCTGGTGCTTCCACCTCAGCCAGGTATTCTGCCTATGCTGACGACGTTTCGGTTCTTGTGTCGAGCAGAACCGAGATAGACGAAGTCAGCAAAGAGATCAGTGGGTATGAGATGGTGACAGGGGCCAAGATCAACCGCGATAAGTCTGTGGGCTTGCGGTTGGGTGCGTGGAAGGAGTTTTCTTCCCGGACCTTTCCTCTGGACGGATGGGCCGATCAAGATTCTCGGCGTCTGGTTCGGTCCTGATCTCCAGTTGGAAATGAACTGGTCGGAGGTACAAGGGAAGGCCGAGGCCGCGGTTAGTCTGTGGTCTCTCGGGGGACTTTCCCTGAAGGGAAGGGCGGAAGTATGTGGTTTCACATCTATCCGATTCTCCTGTACCGACTCTCTGTACTTCCACTCCCGTATGCCAGACTAATTTTATTAGTACGGACCTTGTTCTCTTTCTTGTGGAGAGACAAGGCCCATATGGTATCTCGCGAGATCTGTTGCCTTCATCCCTCTGAGGGCGGTCTGGGTATGCCTAGCATTGAGATTCGTCAACATATGCTACGCATTACCTTTATAGACCGAATGTGTCGCGGTTCGGATGAGGTGGGCACCTTTTGGAAAGAAGATGTCCGAAAACATTTCCCATCCCTGAGAAGTGTGCACTCGTGCGAGGAGGAGGCCGGTCGTACTCCTCGAGCCGAGTGCTCCTTCTACCGTGAATGTCGTCGTGCTCTGAAACTCCTCTTACGGACGTCGGATGGCCTCTCTGACGCCCAGGCGTTGTCTCGTAAGGCATTATATCGACTGTTAGTTAGGGGGTCCGTTCAAGATGATCTGATCGGCGAGCTCGGTCTTACGAAGCAGGAGGCTCGCTCGATATGGCCTTGGGCGCCTGGGTTGAAATGTCTCAATAATGATGAGGCATCACTCACCTGGCTGATGATTCGTGGGGCCCTCTGGGTCGGCAAAAGACTTTGTTCAGCAGGCTTGGAGAAATATCCAAACTGTCGTCGCTGTACTGGGAAAGTCGAGACCATTGGTCACGCCTTTTTTCAGTGCAAGGCGGTAGTGCCGTTGTGCAGGTTTGTTGAAGGCCTCATGGTTCGCATGCTGCAGGGAAAAGTTCTTTTTTGTCCTGGAAGCCAGTTCTGTTTGTAGCAATGTGGTGCCGCAATTGATGAAGGCTGAACACTATGTGTTCTGTTGCTTACTAGGGGTTATGAGAGTCGTGATTTGGACGACGCGACAGAAGGAATTCTATGAAGGCGAGAAGTTCACCTCTTCCCAACTGATCTTGTACTTTAAGCATCAGCTTAAAGTCAAGATTGGACGGAAAGGCGGCGGCTCCCATCATCAGAATTTGGCAAAAGGTGGGTGAATCTTGCGCGAATGTGTAGAGTGAAAAGGGCTGACCTAGAGTGGCATTTGGATGTCGGTTAGGCACAGGATTTTGTCCTAACAGGGTTGAACGTAGGCAACCCATCCCAGATATTAGGCTAGACTAGGTTTTTGTTTTGAAATTTTAGTTTCCTTTTTTTTCCGGTTAACTTAGCTAGGGTATGTATTTGCTCATTGGTCCCTTTTATTTCTGTCCCTATTTTTTTTTACTTTTGTTTAATTCCCCATCCCTCCCTCGTTAGGTGGTCAGTATTGTCAGTTCTCTGGTGGATGTGGGATGCCTTTCGTTTCGTGTGTGTGTTTTCGTATTTGTTGTTGTGTATGAATGTGTGTGTTGTGTGTGTGTGTGGGCTTTGTTTGGGATGAATGTTTCTTTATTTTCTTAGTCCCGCATTGATTTCGTCCAGTTAATTGATATTTCTGCCACATTTAGGGGTTTGTGGGTTTTTATTACTAACTAACAATTTTGTTCAGTTTATGTAAAATATATTTAATGCCATATTGTATATATTCATTGGGGGTTTTTTTTTTTTTGTTGTTTTTTTTGACCCCCCCATGAACAATATTTGTAAATAATGGGGTTTAATTAGGATTTCATAGAGAAAATGAGGTATTATGGTGGACGTAGTAAGAAAGGTAGGAGTGAATGTGTTGTTTTGGTGATAGGATTATTGTTTGGTATGTTTGGGTCAGTGTCTGTGACTAGCTAAGTTTAGATTTAAGACAAATGAAGACCGTCATTCCCCAACCCCTTTTTTGGCCTTGTGCCACATTTTTTTTAATGCAAATAAATATTACGATCAGGTGACCATCACACTTCCGTCTCTCTACCGGAAGATACAGTTGGACTTTATACTCTTGCTGATTGTTACTTACTAACCTGCGTTCGTTTACTACTAATCTCTCTGTTGTAAATACCTCTTCAAATATACCAGTATTTTTCCCTACGTATGTGTTTGTCCTTATTTGAATACACACACTCGGGAACACTCTCAACATCTCAACAGTGGCGACGAGGATTCGAACGGATAAAAAGAACTTACGTTGAAAAATAAATATCGCAACAGCGAAAGAAACGATTTCAACACGGGGAAAATTTAAAGAGTTCAAGCATTTTTTCACAGGAAAGGATTGAAAAGTTTATCGACAAAAAAAAAAAAACTGTAAGTTAGACATTAACTTATTTATTCTATTGGAATCTATAATAACCAATTTTTGTGCTAAAAAAAAAAAAAATTTTTTGTTGTGCCAGAGAATTTGATTAATTTTTGGCCCCCCCAGAGAAAAAAAAAACACACATAATTTCGCTTTCTTTTTTCTCTACACATACATAATCATGGAGCAATTTCAATCATCTATGCTGGAACTCATTCATCAGATGCAAAGACAACGAGAGATGAAGAACGTTTTCAGAAAGAACAACTTAAATTTCAGGAAGAAAGAACAAAAGGAAGAAAAGGAAACGTTAATTGAAGAAAATGCAAAACGATTTCTGGAGCAACGAAAAAAAATAAAATACAAGAAGAAAATGAAAAGAAACAGTTAGCAATGACTGAACTTATACATAAAGTTATACTGTCTAAGCAGAAAGACTCGGATGAAAGTACTTTTTTCTCAAGAAAATATGGTCGACGATCGAAATTTTACCTATAAAGAAGAGGAAAAAAAAGAAAGATATTATCATAGATATCAGGACTTTTATGATGTCGATTGCCAAACATGGCCAGAAAAAAGATAAGATTGTTACTACAGAAACGGTGAACGGCAGAACATAACAAATTTACGGACTTTATATTACCCAAAAAGACAATAGACTTAAAATTCGACGAAGCGATTGAATTACTAAAAGAGCTCTTCAACCCCAGATTATCATTATTTCACAAGAGGTGGAAATGACTTAATATTCAAAAAAGCAAGCAGAAAGACTACACGACGTTCGCGTCAATCGTAAATAAGACGTGTGACGATGTTCGCTTGTCCGAATTATCGGCGGACAATTTCGAGTGTCTAATATTCGTGCTAGGCTTAGTGTCTAAAAAAGATAGCGAAATGCGAAGACGCATTTTAGCAAAGCTAGAAAATGACCAAAACATGACACTACAAAAAGCTAGCCGAGTACTGTCAGCAATGCGTAAGCATTAAGCAAGATTCAGAGAAAATAGAAGAAACTGCTATCGCAAATGTGAAGAAAGTAAATAGGAAGACTTCTCCATCGCCTGAACGGAAGTGGTATCCTACTACAAGATTGAACAGAACTATAGAAAAAAACTCCCTCCGAGTGCATGTTACGGATGCGGCCAGTGGCACTGGTACAATGACTGTCCATATAAAAATAAAGCTTCGAAGAAAAAAAGATAAGAAAGTAGGACATAAGATGTCCAAGTGTAGAAAATTAAGCAGAAGTCGAGTAAAAGTTACTAAGTCAGATGAAGATCAAGACCTGAATATTCGAAAATACCTACATGTAAAAAAATGTACAACAAGAAGGTTAAAATGCAACTGGATTCAGGATTGACATTTCGATTATTAACACACAAACATGGAACAATCTAGGAAAGCCAACTCTGCTAAAGTCCAACAAAATAGCCAGGACGGTAACTGGAAAAAAGATCAAATTTGAAGGTGAAATATGGGTGAATATAACCTTCAACAACAAGACTATAAAAATGAAAATTTTTGTAATGAAAAACACGAACAACCTGTTTGGGACTGATGCAATCACTAAGTTCAATCTATGGGACGTGCCCATTAGTTCTTTTTGTAACAACATTAGTGAAAGCAAAGACAACATAAAAAATTTACAAACAGAATTGAAAATAGCATTCCCCAAAGTTTTCGCTGAAGGACTTGGAGGTTGCACGGAAGCATCAGCAAAAATACAGCTGAAGAAAAATATTCAACTAATTTTTTAAAAAAAAGCGTAGCATCCCTTTTGTTGCATTAGAAAAAATTGACCAAGAACTCGAAAGACTAACGAGAATTGGTGTGATCTCGAAAACGGAATACAGTGACTGGGCAGTTCCGGCTGTCTACGTAAAGTCTCTGGCGAAATTTGCGTCTGCGCCGATTTTTCAACCGGGTTAAAGGACGCAATAGAAAAGTATCACTATCCACTACCAAGTCCCGAAGAAGTGTTCGCAAGGTTAAATGGTGGAAAAATCTTTTCGAAAATTACCGAGGTGCAAGTACCCATGGATAACGAAAGCGCAAAGTTGAATGCATTAACACGCATAAAGGCATGTTCAGATACGAACGTTTACCGTTCGGGGTGAAATGAAAATAATGGATACTATGTTATCCGGTTTAGACTACACGATAGCATATCTCGACGATATACTCGTGAAAAGTGAATCGGTGGATGAACACAAACACCATTTACGCAAATTTTTCGAAAGGATAAGAAGCTATGGGTTTAGAGTGAAAGAAAATAAATGCGATTTTCTCCTGGAGGAGATCAAGTATCTGGGACATATAGTAAATAAAGAAGGGAAAAAAGCCAGATAAAAATCGAGCATCAGCAATAAAAAATATGCCTGAGCCAAAGGATATTAAATTCCTACAAAGTTTTTTAGGCTTGGTGTCATATTACCAGGATTTTATCCCAGATCTCTACATTCTACGAGCTCCCCTTAACGATCTACTAAAAAGAGAAAAACCTTGGATATGGACAAAAGAATGCGAGCAAGCATTTAAGGATATAAAAGAAAAAATGATATCAGAATTATTTCTGGTATATTTTGATCCAAAAGTAGATATCATCGTGGCGAGCGATGCCAGGTGCGTGCATATTGCACAAGTGGAAGGATGGTAAAGTTCGACCGATCGTTCACGCAAGCAGATCGCTACTACCTGCTGAACGAAACTATTCACAAATTGAAAAAGAGGCATTGGCGATTATCTTCGCTGTAACAAAGTTCCATAGATACATACATGGACGGTATTTTACGCTGCAGACAGACCACAAGCCGCTGGCAACGATATTCGGTTCAAAGAAGGGTCTGCCAACATACACCGCAAATAGATTGCTTAGGTGGGGAACAATTTTGCTAAATTATAACTTTAGAATACAATATTAGTCCACCTACAAAATTGGTCACGCGGACGGTCTATCAAGACTCATTCCAAAAGCAACAGAACCATTAAAGGATACGGTAATCGCATCCCTCAGAGCAGAGGGCGAGGTTGAAGAAAATTTGGCGAACGCAATTCGAGAATTACCAGTATCGCTTAAGGACATCAAAAAAGAGGCAGAAAAGGACAAATATATTATGGAAATAAAAGATAAGCTAGCTAAAAAGATGAAAAATTCAAGACACATTCTCTCTGTGTGATAATGTGCTAATATATAGTGAAAGGGTAGTAATCCTAGTACCTCCAAAAAAAAGAATATTGAAAGATTTTCATGCTGGTCACCCGGGCATAAATAGAATGAAGAGCCTCATGAGAGCATACGTCTACTGGCCAGGTATGGACAACGACATTGCGTCTATGGTCGGCAGATGTAAAGGCTGCATTTTGGCATCAAAATCACCACAAATTCTACAGAAGCCATGGCCCAAAACCGGCAAGCCATGGTGAAGGATTCATATTGATTTTGCGGGTCCATTTGACGGGTGGCATTATTTGGTCGTTGTTGACAGTTATAGTAAATCGCCCGAAGTTTTTCAAATGAAGAGGCCAACATCACAAAATACGATAAATAAATTGCATGAATTATTTGCAAGGTTTCGAGTGGTAGATACTGTGGTTAGTGACAACGGTACTCAATTCACGAGCAAAGAATTCTGCCAGAATTTTAAAGTGGATCACGTGAGGGTTCCTCCGTATCACCCACGCAGCAACGGACTAGCCGAAAGGTTTGTCGATACGCTGAAAAGGGCTCTTAGAAAAGCAACGGGTACCCCGACTAGAAAGGCGTTACAGCTATTCCTGCAAGTATACCGCATTACTCCGAATAAATCTGCCCCCAAGCCTATCACTTGCGGAGCTAATGTTTACAAGGAAGATCAGATCTGCATTTGATAAATTGATACCTAAAAATAAGATTCACACACCAGTCGCTATGGTTCCTAAGCGAAAATTCCACACAAATGAAAAAGTTTTTTTCAAGAATTATAAAAATAATGCGACATCGTGGGAACCAGGAGTCATACAAAAGCGGATTGGGAATATGGTGTACATTGTAAAAGGGCAAAAATTTACCCATAAAAGGCACATCAACCAGCTAAAGAAAAGGAGTACTGAAGAATCGGAAGAAACTTGTCAAGAAGAAGACGAATTTCACGAATTATATGATACTTTTGATTTACAAGTACCACAGAGCAAAAACAGCGCAGATCTGGTAGAAAGCGAAAAGCGACGCAACAATTTATGATGGACCCGAAAAGGAAAAAATATTGAAAAAAAATTTTTTTTTTCACAATGTATAAAACAATTTCAGGGGGGGTGGCACCCACCTTCTCATCAGAATGGACTGATCTCTACTGATAATAGGACAGTTCTATAGAGTTCTGGGAGATCAGAGAGATCAGATGACCATCACACTTCCGTCTCTTTACCGGAAGATACCGTTGGACTTTAGACTCTTGCTGATTGTTACTTACTAACCTGCGTTCGTTTACTACTAATCACTCTGTTGTAAATACCTCTTCAAATGACCTCTCAACGCTTTATTTTTTTTTAAACTAATGAACGCTATATTACTTTTTAAAAAAAATAAATAAACAAGCGCACAACATATCTCCTGGTTTTTAAAGTTAATAACTGTACATGTTATTTTTACTTTTATTTTATTTTTCATGCGTGTATTGACCACGTTTGGATACTATTGTTTCCTGTTCTATTTCAATTCTGACCATTAACCATTTATTTTATTCATATATATATATATATATATATATATATATATATATATGAGAGAGAAAGCGAGGGAGGGAGATATATATATATATATATATATATATATATGTGTGTGTGTGTGTGCAGCAATTTTCATTATGTGGGTGAATGAACTGACACTCACTAGTGAGGTTACTCAGAAAACAGTGAATGGCCATTAGATGAGTTTTTTTTCTATTGTGCAACCGTTAATCTCATTAACAACAACTGAGTAAAGACCTCTACCAATTGATGCAGAGGTTTTTTACACAACAGCGTATCAAACCAGGTCTGCAGCCCTTACTCTCCAGAGTAGACTCTGTGATTTAAGGTGCTTTTCATGGTCGAAAAAATATGTTTCTTGTATAATCCTTATTCATACAATTAATAAGTTAAGCATGTTTATATCATGTAGTATCATATCCATCTTCCCATCGGCATCTTCTCTAATTCTTTGTTTTTTATATTTTCTTTAATAATCTATAGATTCGGGACTATCCTCAAGGTTACCGACACACAAAGTAGAATCGGCAATCCGAGTTCAAATTCTGTCTGATCTGTTGCGTTCACTTTCGCCCTAATTCCTTAGAAAAGGACAGGATTCTATCTATTTCCAGCGTTCATCTGCTATTGGTTAAATAGCAGGTAAACTTGGCTCTCTAGCTATGGCTGGTGGCCAGTCTAGGAGAAAGACTACTCTGAATTTAAATCTGTAAAATCGCAATAGGAAAGGATTCCGCTATCTTTCCCAAGGTTTTATTAGTTGGTTGTTTGATTTGTTTAAAGTCATATAAACTCCTTATGGGTCATTTTATGCCAAAATTCAATTGTCTTAGCAGACTTGAATAAATAAAAAGTTATGTTATTCTACTCTCACAAGTGAATACATGGTAGATGATACTCAGCTTTTGTGTATATACATGATTGCGTAGACATAATTACTAGAGGCGGCGATATGTGTGTTTTATGTTGTAGTTTTGCTGAAGTTATATTTTGGAATACAGTTTGATTTAAGACATTGTAGGATATTATATGGACGTTTATGTTGATTGTTTGGTTGACTCTGTTTAGTGGTATGTCAACCGCTATGGGTAATGTAATACCAAAATCTAAATATTTTGAACCAATTGCTTTCAACTACAGATAAATTGTATTGCCGGTCATTTTAATACATGTATTTATGGTCTATTTTATATAAAAATATATTGCTGATATTGCTTTACTATTAAAATATATTTCATAGCGTTTTTTATGTGTTCAATATTTTACCCATAGCAGGGACTCTGACAGGTGTTATGACGCCGGGACTGCGTGGACCTGTGTACAACAGCATTTAAGAGGTGGTTCCACGCTCTTCAAAATCCTCAATTTCCCAATCAGGGACCTTGATGCTGGATGTAGTTTCTCGTCACACCAAGTGCTTCTTAGGTCTCATAGCTGTTTATAGATACTAATGACATTGAATGAATATGTGGAGAGCCATGACCGCTTATATTTTAGAAAAACGTGGTATTTTCAAAATTAACCTCTTATTTTTTATAGCAACAACCTAACTTATTACACAATTTTTAAATAATGGATTAATTCTGTGTGACAGATAAAAAGAATACACGAACTGTCAATGAAGAAAGATTAGTGCCATTTGTCTAAAGAAACCAACAGGTAACTTAGATGTAGCACAAGGTCGAAAGTATGGCGGCGCACCCAGTGAGGATCGAACTTACTATTCAGTCGCATTGTGTTCTAGAAAAACAAGGTTGCTAAGCATTGCACCAGCTTGAAGTGTCTAGCAAGTAGTTTTATATTATCTGTGTGAAGTAAAACCGAACGGCTACCGTGAATCATTTTTGTTTTGTTTTTTTATTTAATAGTTGTAATAGTTCAAAATGGCAATTTTGTTTTGGTTTCTTCCTCAGAAGAGACACGTGAGTAAGAAACAATAGAAAAAACGTGGAAACAAAATGATGGTCAATCAGACAAGTAAATTGTAAATAATATATTTTAATTTGGAATGTTTGACTTTTAGATTCGCAAGGAAATTGAGGTTGGAAAGAAAAAAAGATAATTACACGCAACTGATATAGACATTGAAGTTTTTAACGAAAGGTTCTATCTTTAGGGAGTTATCTAATCTCCCTTTATAGGAGCCAGATCAGACCGAAAATGAAGTACTGTTATTATATTTGGGTGGGAACTACCTGATCCTCACTTTCTAGTCTTGACAGAGGTCAAAATAGTCTTTGAGTCAATGTCGGCGACGAATTATTTCCCCCCCCCCTCCAAACTTCTCACGGGCGGGATGTGGTGAGTCTCTCACTGTTCTGTCGCTATTTCCATGGAAAGTGCTTGAATGAACTACATTCCTTGGTTCCGCCAGGTCTAGCCTTCACGTTTAGGACCCGCCATGTGTCTTACATCGTAGCCAACCATGGCTTCTCCCGCAAGCCGCTGCTCTGTGGAACAGACTCCCATAAAGATATTTCGCCGACCACTACAAACTTAACCTGTTCAAGTCTAGAGTTAACCGTTACCTCCTCATTTTATCCATATATAATACCACTTAATGTAATCCTCTACTTCGAGTGACCCTCGGGCCTTGTACAGGGTGAACCGTGCTGAAAAAAAATCTTTATTTTTAAAGGTTATTTTTGCGAAGTTAATCCCAGTTTCAATATTTGTTTTTGTGGGTTTTTTTAATCGAGTTCATACCTAGAAAGGAAGTAAAGCCACTAAGCCCCCAGGGGTTACTGGGTGTGGAAGAATTAGAAACAAAACACTTACTAAAGTAAGAGTACAAAAAAATAGTAATAAGGAGAATAATAGATAGCGATGAATTTTTTTTATTTAAATTTTTGAAGATTAATGTTGGTTGGAAAGCATGGAGCCAGAAGGGTGTCCCACAAGCAAGAAGTGCGAGAAAAGAAACTGTTAGCATAGAATTTACGGTTACATCTAGTCGACTCAACTGTAAGTTGATTAGAACTTGTCATCAGTCTCGTACTACACTTAAATTCAAAAGTCTAGGTACCATAGCGAAGAGCCATGTTTATTTTGTAATAAATACAAAACTATAGCACAAGGCCAAAAGGGCAAATGAGGAAAGGATGGAGAGGGAGAATTAAACTAAAGAAAGTGGGGCAGAAATAAAAAGGGACCAATGAGCATACATCCCCTAGCTAAGTTAATTTTGAAGGAAGAAACTGAAGACAAAAACAACCCTAAGCTAACCTAATGTTCAATCCAGTTAGAACAATATCCGTATGCCTAACCGGCATCAAAGTGCCACTCTAAATCGGCCCATCTTACTCGACATAAACGCGCCAGACTAACCCATCTCTTGCCAAATTCTGATCGCGAGTAGCGCTGCCTTTCCGTTCTAATCTTGACTTTAAGCTGATGCTGAAAGAACAAGATCAGTAGTGAAAAGGTGAACTTCCTGCCTCACCCTCATAGAATTACTTCTGACGTGTCCTCCATATCCCGAGTCTCATAACGTCAAGCAGATACAAGAACACATAATATTCAGACGGTACCACATTGCTATAGACAGAGCTGACCTCGTGAACGAAACACTTTCCGCGCAACATGCGAACCATGACATCTTCAATAAACTTGCCCAACGAAATTACGAAAAATGACGTATTTCAATATTACTCAGTGACATTTCCGGTGTGACCTCCATCTTCTGGATTTCTCCTTCTATATTTTGGATAGGAGTCATTCTGCTGTTCATATTTAAATTTTATTTAAATCAAAGGGAAAAAAATTCAGTGGGGTTTTGTGCAAAACAGCTTGATCTGACCTCTTTAATATGTATTTGATGCAATACTTGATTGAATGAATTGATAGGCAGATCTCAACATTGATATAACAAAATTGTCGCAACAAATATGTATTATAAGGCGATTGGTGATTTTTTGCTCAACTTGATGACCGTATTGTCTCATTCTGATCTTGCCAATGTGACCTCCATCTTCTGGTTTTTTCCTTATATATTTTGGATAGGAGTCATTCCGTTGTTCAAATTAAAATTTGATTTAATTCAAAGGGTGTATGACCCCGAGGACCCCGTTTGATCAAGATGAAATATATTTATCCAAGTACCCTTGGATTCATTGCCGTGTTCAAATTTAATTTTAATTTATATCAAATGGAAAAAAAATTCAGTGGGAGGTACCAAAACCCTAGAAGGCGTTCGATAAAAACAAACAGACTGAAGGTACAGCTTTACATATATAGAAGTGAGGTGATTCTGAGAGAATAAGAAGTCTTACTAGGATTCATTATTGGTGGCCACAATCTTAACAATATAAGATACGCCGATGAGACAGTGTTGATAGCAGCCATAGAATGTAAACTACAGATATTCTTACGGAAGGTTAAAAAGGAAAATGAAAAGACAGCGCTAAGCATCAACTGCAAGAAGACAGAATGTATGATTGTCGGCAAAATGAACAATCCAACATGTGGACTATGAATTGGAGACACCAAAATAAAGCAAGTACGACAATTTAAATATCTAGGAATTTTTTTTTTTACAAAGGACAGAAAATGCAACACCGAAATGCGAAGGCGTATTTGAATAGAGAAAGATGTTTTCCAAAAGGTAAGCATTGTATTAAGAAACGGCAAAATTTCGTTAGAAAAAAAAAGATTAATAGACTGTTATGTAATATCGCTCTTCCTATAGAGCGGTGAATACTGGACAGTCTCCTTGCAAATGAACAAGAGACTTGAGGCAAAACAAATATGGTTTAACAGGAGAATATTGAGAATACCACGTATTGAACATGTTAGTTATACCGAAGTTTAGTGAAAATGGAAGCAAAACGGAAAATGGAATCAGAAAGAAACAGATGAAATTTATAGAGCACATAATGGCTTGGAAAATTTAACACTCATGTTGAAAGCACAGAGGGAAGCCGTAAATGGCTAATTAGCGAGCTTGTGTAAATGGTTGGTAAAATAGGAATTAGGAAAGAGAACAAAAACACAAAGTATGCTAAGAGCTACAAAGGACAGAGAGTTGTGGAAAACCATAATCGCCCACGTCCTGAAGAGGTACAGCACATAGAAAAGAAGGAGAACAACAATTAAAATTTAAAGAAAGATAATTCATCACTTTTCTATTTCATTCATTACACTATTAATGTTATTGATGGGTTAGATTTGTTCGGGTCTTCAAATTTCTGACAACAACGTTAGGGTTAGCTATTTGGGGCCAGCCTACGTATTCCATTACAATTTTCTATTCGAATTCAACTAGTAATAATTATTTCAGAACTTCATCATAATAATCGATATATCATGCAGTTTAAGAAAATTTAGACGACTCAGAGCATGTGAAAACTTGCTGGACTCTCTAAACCTTTATTAATCCAGGATCTTTATACTGATAAATCTCTATCTATAAAAAGCAGGATGTGTGTGTGTGTGTGTGTGTGTGTGTGTGTGTGTGTGTGTGTGTGTGTGTGTGTGTGTGTGTGTGTGTGTGTGTGTGTGTGTGTGTGTGTGTGTGACGAATGCACGGACGCAATTTTCGACGGATTTGCACCAAAATTTACATGCACATGTTCCAAGTTAGTGGGAAGGCCAAGACCAACTTTGCATTTCCCAACTCCCATCGATATTGGAAATAATCGATTTTTTTCATGCTTCTACAGTAGTTTTCATGTAGTTTGCGGCCATTTTCTACTGGCCAGAGCGAGAGCCTATAGTTGGCTGGCACGAATAGGCAGGAAAATTCAATTGGTCAGGGTGAGAGCCAACAGCTGACTGACACGAATGTTAACTAGCATGCTAGCATGCAAAAAAAAAAAATCGATAGCTGCATTCGTCACAAGTGGGAAAAATTTAAATCTCCATGGCACTTTACTCCAATTGGCTCATTCGCTTGCTTAAACTCAACGTTGATTCTGATTCCGTAGTACTGGGTTGGGTGTGAAAATTTATTTATTGTTAACATTCTTTTTTCATTCGGTTTTTCCAGTTACGAGTCCTTTTTTAAAGCTGATCGTTTTGTGTTCATTTTGTTTAGTTCTTTTTTCGTAACAGATTTAATGTTTAGTATAGAGCTTAGAAAAAATTCGCAGTGTGAGATAGGCAAGAAGTAAGGCATGTAGCAACATCAGCACGGCAAAGGGCACTCCTTTAAAGGCAAGGAAGAGCAAAAATATTTTAAGTCAAGTGATAGCGATTGCTGTATGAGTCGTACGATTTTTGAATCAAGCACGGGCAACGCCGGGCCATGCTGGTAGTGATTAATAAAAATGGCGTTAAACATAGATACACTTACTGTATTTAATATCCGAACTTCTTTTCAATGATTCAGATTTTATATCCGTATTTTTGACCTTTTATTATTATTGTATTTCAATCTAAACACTTACAGTTGAATCCCAACACTTTTACTGATATATTAGAATCTTGTCACACATATTGTTTTATTTGAATTTGATTACGGTTAGTGTTACATTCGAATCTCTATATAAGGGTTATATATGAATAATTCACTATTACTGTACTATTTAATACCAAAACACTATTCCTTTTCTATTTCATTCATTACACTATTAATGTTATATTTTAATTTGTACACTGTTATTATCAAGATTGATCTCCGCTTGCTTTGTTACTTTCCTCTTTAAGAGAGCTATTTCGGTTTACTGGGACTATAAAAGGACACTATACGCCAACCTTGTATCTCAGTTAAATAAACCTTTCTTAAAGAGTACACCTGTGTACTTTTGTCGTTACAACTATCACTGTTCTATTTGAATCTCTGCACTATTAATGTCATAATTTAATACCTACATTATTACCGTTCTATTTGAATCTCTATACGATAACTTATATTTGAATCTTTAAACTATTAATGTTCTATTTGAATGTTTACACTCATACTGTTCTATTAGAATTTCCACACATTTACTATTCTATTTTAATTTTTATATTATTCATCCTATATTTGAATTTCTACACTATTAGTGTTATATCTGAATTTCTACACAATTAATGCTATATTTGAATCTGGACGTTATTAGGGATCTATTTGAGTCTATACACTATTAATGTTCTATTCTATCACTTCACTATTACTGTTCTATTTGAGTCTCTATACGATAACATATATTTGAATTTCTACACGTTTAATATTATATTTAAATCTCTACTACAATCTTATTCTCCTTTTACATCTCTACACTATTACCCTTCTAACTGAATCTCTAAACTTTTACTCTTCTATTAGAAACTCTGCAACACTATTACTCTTCCATTAGAAATTCTGCTAGACTCTTACCCTTCTATCTGAATCTCTACACTGTTACTCATCTATCTGAATCTCTGCTACACTCTTATACTTCTAAGTGAATATCTACTAGTTCCTTACTCTTCTATTTACATCTCTACACTCGTAGTCTTCTATTTGAATCTCGACATTATTACAATTACTTTCGAAACTTTATACTTTTACTTATATCTTTATCTATACGCCATTACTGTTATAGCTGCTTTATATAATTTTACTGTTATATTTGAATCACACTTTCTTGTTATTTTGAGGCTGCATGAAAAGTGTATAAAAGCGGATTTGTTCGAAAAATATGAAAGTTTCATAACAATTTTTTATTGTCACAGCATATATTAAGGCCATTAATCCGTCACTGTCTTGATTTTATATAAACTCGATACCGTATTTGCTACAATTGTGAAACGACCGGAGATTAATATACGTTTGTCAAGATTTGGGAAATTTATTACTAGCATATTGACGAACGTTATTGACGTAAGATGGAATCTGATTATGCTGGAAAAGACACAATCCATACATCGAAATCAAAGTAATAATAATAATAATAACCTTTTAAGTAATAATAATAATAATAATAATAATAATAATAATAATACGCCAGAAATTAAACGAAATAAAATAATAATAATAATAATAATAATAATAATAATAATAGGATAAAAAGGGAAAAAGAAACAGGCATGTGATTTACTGAATTTAAAAATGGAAACTGATCAATAAATTCTTAATATTCTGTAATAATTCAGATTTAGGAGTCTCGAAAAATGCTGTAAATAACACAGAAAGGCTGGCAAATACCGAAATGATTAAATTTTATGAAATCATTTTTTGTTTTTTTCTGCGAAAGAGCCATACATTTGGTATAAACCTCAGTGGTCTGTCATCTCGCTACAATCTTGAATGATGCTGCGCAAGTTACGTATGTTCTTTCCAGTTGGAAACTTAAACAAAACTATCGTTCTATCCATCTATGTAAAAATATGAAAAATAGTTTTCAGAATTTAGTGTCCGTATAAATTGTAAATACTGCAAATATATTTAAATAGTGTGAATGTAACAAACACATATCTAATAAAATTTGATGTTACCAATACAAAAGAAAGAAAGATAGAATGTAAGAAAGATGAAAGGAAAAAAGATGAAAAGAAGTAAGGAAGATATTGAAAAGAGTTGAAAGAAAAGAATCACTAAGAGAAAAGTAAAGGCAAGCACGTAAGAAAAGAAAGGAGGATATGTAAAAATGATTAAACAAAAAGAGTAAAGAAAGAAAGAAAAGAAAGACTAAAAGAAAACAAAGGAACAAAACAAAGAAGGAAGCCGTTGAAAATGGATAAAAGAAAGAAAGAAAAGGAAACAATGAGAGAAATAAAAAAGAAATACATAAAAAAAGAAAAAGAGGAAATAGAAAGAGTAGTAAACAAAAAGACTGAAGAAAGAAGTAAAGAAAGATAGAAAGAAAGAATATTGTTTAAATCGGTTGTAATCACTTTGAAGTATCATTGCAGAAAATGCAATTGACGATAAATTGGTGACAGGATTACTTAAAGATCGTTCAAACTATTGAAGTCAACATTAAACGCACTTCTTTATATTGAAAAGATTCGAAAAAATCTCCCAGATGTCTAATCCCGAAAAAAACGAAAGAAAAAAAAACAGAGATACGTTTTTTGAAAAAATAAACATGAAAGAAAAGAGACCAGACATCTCAAAAAAAGAAGTACATATATTGTCCAAGTATTGAAAATCAGGAAATTTTAAAATTGACGCCAAAATCGAATGAAATGTGCCAAGAAATAATATAACACATATCTAAGAATAAACATGTTTCTAAACGGAAAATTCCAATCAACAGATGTATCCATGGAACAGTCAGCAGTCAATAACAGCTTTCAGTTCTCCTGTGTGTCTTGTCTCTGTTTGGGAACAACAGATTTTTTTTTTAAGCTTGGATTTTCTGGTGATTTAATAGATGAAGCCTCGGAATTGTTAATCGGAAAGCCAAGTTCCAATTGCAGAACGTGAGTGGTTATGGCTCACACCCAACTTTTTGTTCTTTGTAGCTCTTAGTAATTTTTATTACTTGCGATCCCTTCTCATCGCTGTTCTGCCAACCATTTACACAAGCTTTCATTGTCCCTCTCGCCTCCAACATATCATGAAAGTGTCAATTTCTTCAAACTCTATTCCTTAAGATTCCAAATAATTAATCTGGCCACATCATGTTGGAACACCGGATTCCGGATTCCTTATGATTATCAAAGTTAATTATGTCAAGTCTTGTCAGTACCTAGATAGATGACCATTTGGGAATGTTTGTAACATTAATATCCCTGCCGCCCACCTGTTATATATATATATATATATATATATATATATATATATATATATATATATATATATACAGAGTGTTCCAGAAGTCTTAGGAACATTTCAAGTCCTTATCTGCTGGACTACGTATGGTAGTAAGATAAAACCGGTATTATTTAAAGCTAAATTCATTAAGTTTTTGTAGTGTTAGTGATTTTTCATAGTTTTTTCAGATCCAGTAATGGCGTTCACTCAAAAAGAAATGGCGTTTTGCGTCCTTGAATTTAAAAAAAAATGAAGCATGGTCACTTGTTCAACGTGCATTTTCCAGATCTCCAGATCTCACACCCTGCGATTTCTTTTTGTGGGTGTTTGTGAAAGGAATGGTCTATGTGCCTCCCCTTTCAAAAGACGTGTATGAACTTAAGGCCCGAATAACGGAAGCTGTTGTAACCAACGACAACGCAATGCTTGAACGCGTTTGGCATGAATTGGACTAACGGCTTGATGTGTGCCGTGTGACCAACTATGCTCCCATTGAACATCTTTGAACATTTCATGTAAACCTTGAGATTAAATTCTTTCAGAATATATCAGGCGTATTTTTATATCCTTAATTCTTTTCGAGATATTCAATGTCAAAATGTTCCCAAGACTTTTGGAATACCCTGTATATTCAATTCGCATCAGCTAGCTAGTTAGGTTACTAACCATTTTCTCTCTATTCTCATTAATCCAATATGTCATGGAACTGTTAAATTTTCCAGATCTTCTTTCCTAAATATGCGTCCCAGAAATTGCAGCTATCTCATTCTGATCCTCAGTAAAATTGTCCGGTCAGTAACTAATGGATGACAACTTTGGAATACAAGGTGCTGTAAGCTTGAATGTGCGGGTGGCGAAATAGATAATAGCTTGGAACTGTTAATCAGAAAGCCGAGTTCTAATTCCAGTTGGGTTTCTTATATGTACTTTCCCGCAAATATCCTTGGGAAATGTATGGATCCCCCTCTTCTCCACCCAGTTATGTAAGATCTGTATCACTAAACCATTATTATCTAAAAATAATTCTAAAAAGCATATTTCCTGGCTTTAAAAATTCTGCAAAGGGTTGATAATTCGTAAAAAATAAGTCAATCACTCAAGACTTTCTGTCAGTGGTATTCTCAGCATCTGTCTTTGGAACCATCTTTTTCTAACTATAAGCGTCTTCTTCATCTGAGAAGAGATTTCCTGCATTCAATGACATGTAAGAGGACGGATATTACATAAAGTTTCAACACTATTTTCTTTGTTTCCAACGAAATGTTATTGATTCCGAATATTTTGCTTACTTTTTGGTGGGCACAAAATCCGAAGATTCATTGGAATTTTAAGAGATATCCTCCATAATTAAAATTTCTAGGATAGATAATGAGGAAAGCGCGCTTGGAGAATTTGTGACAGAACATATTGAAGATAAGAGAGACAGATGGAAACTATGAGCAATCTACCTAAAGACATCGTGTAAATGGAAAACAGAAGCAGAACTAGGAGAGATAATAAAAAGGAGAAACTACAAAGGATAGGAAGTTGTTGAGAGCCATGATCACACACGTCTTGAAGATATGTGGCACATAGATATAGAAAAATTTTATCCATTGCTATTCGATTTTCAAATCAATCTTTCAATGATATATATATTCCTTTCTTTATATTTTTGTTGTCCATAAAAATATTAAATAAAAGATCTTTTCCATTTTGTTATTTTGAATAATCCATGTGATGAACACACTGCTCTTGTCTACGTCAATAGGCGGATGTCTCTTTCCATTTCCGGTGGCGTTCGTTTGCTCTTCTGTCTTTTGTTGGATAGAATATTTTGCGTATTTGTTTAAGTCTTCTGCTGTCTCAACTGATAATTAACGTGACTTTGGATTGAACACTGGATAATTTAGCCCTTAGCTAGAGAAAGAAAATGTTGATCAAAGTTGAACTTCTTCGAACACAGTGTAAAAAGGTGCACAGTTTCTAAGCATTATGTTTATATATATATATATATATATATATATATATATATATATATATATATATATATGGGGGGATTGGGAAGGAGAGAGTGAGAGAGAATGATAGAAATTTGAGGTGGGGATGAATAATCATTTATAGTAATATATCGAGTCTAGAAGAATCCTCAACAGAATGCAGAAAGCACTGAACTCCCAACTAAAGATCAAGAGAACCTTTTTATAGTAAATTTTTATAAAATATTTACTAACAATAAATGTTGTCGTGGAATTGCTAGAAATGCATTTTTTTTATTACCAACAATACATTTTATCATCTATAAAGAATATATAAAAAAAAAAAACATACTTTTACCCTGAAATAAAATGATGTGCAAAATACCTGATACAAAAAGGGATAAAATCATGTAATATATATATATATATATATATATATATATATATATATATATATATATATATATATATAGCTTAAGCCATAACATTGCGTACAAAATATTTAGATTTTGGCATTAAATAACCTATAGTGGTTGATATGCCGTTAAATCAAAAATCAATGTTGGCAATTATCATCGATGCCTTCTTACATATACACATTTATCCTATACGGTATAATACGTAGAATCAGGTTTACAGTCATGTCATGGTGAAACACCGGTGCACGTACTATTAGTGCAAGTGCTATTCGAAGGCAGCTGACACCAGCATTGTTCAACGGCGTTACTATAGTTGTATCTGAGATTACAAAGTGTCTACTACAACAAGCATTACGAAAGTGACAAGGAGTATTCGTTGACATCATAAAAGAGAGTGAACTTAAAAATTCAAATCCTGACTATGAAGGCGTGATCCTATAGCTGCATTGATTTCAACTCTTCTTAATAATTTTTTATTTCTTATTTTTTTATTTCCAGGTAAACTGACATCTGATAAGCCAATGAATACGTCAAAAGAAATAAGCAGCGACTTCACTTGAAAATGGACAAAATTTGGCATCGTGGTGTTATCAAATACCTGTAGAAAAAACGATATTCGCGCTGACATAGTTGCTACATTAGGGGATGTCTCTCCAGCTTTATCAACAGTGCAAAAGTGGGTAGTTGAATTTAGAATGTGAAGGGAGAGTGTTGAAGATGACACAAGGTCTGGGCGTTTTGCGACTTCCACCAACGAGGAAAACATTGATCGTGATTATCACATGGTGATGTATGACAGGGGATTGAATAGAAATCAAATAACCCGTGCTATTATATGCTGTGAGAGAGCTGAGAATATTCTGAACAATGAATTTGACATAACGAAGGTGTCTGCTCAGGTGATACCACGTCTTCTGACATCTGATCAAAAATACACAGGTTTATATTGTTTGAGACAGATTCAGCTGGTTTACTTGAACGTTTCTTAACACAAGCCCATTACTTTGAGCCACAGAAAAATAATCCATGCAGTTTAAACATATCTCCTCACCTGAACCAAAGAAGGCTGTTTCATCTGCAGGAAAAATGATGGCCTTAGTATTGGAAATGCAAAAAAGCATTTATTGACTATCTTCAAAAGGGTCACACCCTCAATATGGAGTACTAGGCCTGTGCTAGTTACGAAAGACTGTCAAGACCAACCACCCAGGAAAACTGACGAAAGTGGTCTTTTTTCATCAGGACACTACTCCAACGCACAAATCCTTGGTTTTAATGGCTTCTGTGCGTAGCAGTTGCTTTGAACTGGTTGATCATATTCCCTATTCTCCTGATCTGATTATCATCTGTTCTCAATCAAGAAAAAAAACACATGGCTGGGAAGCAGTATTGCAGTGACAATGACGTCATATTTGCTGTTGATGAATTTTTTGACCAACAAGATAAACCGTCTTCTTTGAACAGTCAGGTGTCAGTTTGTAGAAACAATGCTGTTATTATATAAGAAGAGTTGAAATGTATACATGCAAGATTTGACAGTTCTAGCATCAATCCATTATAGTCAGCCTATTGACTTTTCAGCACACTCTCGTATATAATCATCGATTTTATTATAAACGAAACGTGCATTAAATGTTTAATGGCGTAGGATTTTCAGTCAATACTGATATCGTGGACAACGCAGAAAACCTCTACAGTATATCAGATAGAATAGCTTAGATCGGAATCAGATTATGTAAAAAAAATACTCTCTACTTCGAAAAGATCAATTTAGGAAGTGAAAGACTTTATGACGACATCAGTCGCGTTCTAGAAATTATATCATTCTGATGAGTGATTCTAATGCACAACTATGGAAAATATATATGTATATATTTTTTTTAACAAATTAAAATTTATTGAAACAAAACAATTACAGTTGACCACCGATGACAATTCCAGAACAACGTAACAATAAACAATCTTTTCTAACCTCTGCCAGCCGCAACGATGGAGAAAGCATTACCTCGAACCATCGCCAGTGAGACACGCTGCAAATAAAATAGAATCTAATTCTGGGAAAAGTAAAAGAAACGAGCGAAGCCAAATATCCGGTATCTTTTCAGGAAAACACAAACTGAGAGTTATGAATAAATCTTCCAAAAGCGAACAGGTTGTAAATTCATTTTTAAAAACCCCAAACGGATAAATAAAAATAAAAAATAGACTTTATATTTATTGACAAAGTCATTACACTTAAAGTTGTAACAGTTAATATGGGAAATGATTAAAGAATAACCTGTAGAATGAAATTAGTTTTTAACACTGAACCAAAATGATTCTCGGAAAGAAAACATGTTCTATGTTCAAATATACAACTTTTATGCTTCGTGTATTTTCAGGACGTGAACGCACACAGTTCTCCACAACTTACACTTCTTTGTAACTCTTACAAATGATTATCCCTTTAATACCAGTCCGTTTGCCTATTCTGTCATTCATTTGCATAAGATGGTATGTTACTCGATGTTTCCGCTACATCACATTTTGCCTTCAGTATTTTCTGTAAGATATTCATTAGAAACAAAGAAAATAGTCCTGAAATATTATCAGTCCTCTTGTATAGCTATTTTCTAAGCGTAGCTTAGATGCGGTACAAGGCCGAACGCATGGGACACCCAGTGAGGACTGAACTCACTACTCAGTCGTAATTGTTCATAGCGAGACAAGCTTGCTAACCATTACACCACGTCGGGATGCCCGTCTGTTCTCTTATATGACAGTGAATGCTGGACTCCGATGAAGCAACACTTGAAGCAACAGAAATGTGATTATCCGGGATACCGAGAATACCATGGACAGAACATGTGAGGAACGGCGAAATTTGAGAGAAAATGGCCTTTTTTAGGCCACTTATATTTAACATCAGGAAGAGACGGTTGACGTTACTTGGGCACATAATCGAAAAAGAGGACTTTGAAAATTTATACTCACATGATAGATTGAAGGCAAGAGGGACAGTGACATACAATGCATAACCTAGCTAGCGAACTTGAGTAAATGGACGGCGTAACAAGGTTTATGAGAGATAACAAAAGGACAAAATTTATTATGAGTAAATGGACGGCGTAACAAGGTTTATGAGAGATAACAAAAGGACAAAATTTATTATGAGTAAATGGACGGCGTAACAAGGTTTATGAGAGATAACAAAAGGACAAAATTTATTATGAGTAAATGGACGGCGTAACAAGGTTTATGAGAGATAACAAAAGGACAAAATTTATTATGAGTAAATGGACGGCGTAACAAGGTTTATGAGAGATAACAAAAGGACAAAATTTATTATGAGTAAATGGACGGCGTAACAAGGTTTATGAGAGATAACAAAAGGACAAAATTTATTATGAGTCCAAAAAATGGACATGGTACGTAACAAGGTTTCAGCCCAATGTGTGAGAGATAACAAGGGACAATTTAAAATTTATTATGAGTAAATGGACTTTTGTGCAGGCTGATTAACAAGGTTTATGAACGGAAAGATAACAAATGGACAAAATTTATTATGTGTAAATGGTCTGCTCGGCATAATGCAATGGTAGTGTGGAGATAACAAAAGGACAAAATTTTTTATGAGTAAATGGTCTCTTTCTTTAGGTAACAAGGTTTAGTGCGGGAGGGATAACAAAAGGACAAAATTTAGTTTACGCTTGGTGTAAATGGACGGCAAACAAGGTTTATGAGAGATAACAAAAGGACAGTCAAAATTTATTTTTAAGGTAAAATGGACTTTTTCATTTTTCGGCCTTCTAACTAAAGGTTTATGAGAGCATAACAAAGACGCCTTTTTGTCCCCCCTTTTGGTTACTTGTCTAAATGGACTTCTTAGGTGACAGATGTCTCTTTTTCTGACCCAGTTAATCGAGATTTCTGCCAAGGAAGGGTCCTACTAAAATATTGTTTTGTTTAGTTTCTTTTACAAACATAAATTGTATATAACATTGGGTTTATGATTTCTCCCCATCCCTCGATAATTGTGCAAATAAAAATTTTTATGAGGGTTTAACAAAAGGACAAAATTTATTTTTGGTGAGTAAATGGACGGCGTAAAATGCGTTGTTATGATGAAAGGAGATAACAAAAGGACAAAATTTATTAGGAGTAAATGGACAGTCTTTTCCCCACCCACATTTTTTGGCACAGTACCAGATGGTAAATAAATAAAAGCCCTCTTTCGTCAAAATTTCAAAATTTTGACCTCCAAATAAAGAAAGAACTTTTTCCACATTACCTTAAGATCCTCTCGTTTACTCACACGTTCCGTCCATACTATTCTTCGGGTGACCACAACTTTCAATTTAACATGCCTTCTTTCAGGCGACATTCACTATCATATAGTCAGGTTGATTTAAGGCAGTTCATGCACACTTTTCTTCTTGGAACAAAACTTCCTCTTTTTTTCTTTTTTTTTTTGATACTTTGTTTAGCTTTTTGAAGATTGACGGACTGTTGCATAACAGACAATTGCGTCCCTGGACATTCACACCCCTAAACAAATGTGTCCCTGGATAATTGCGTACGTCTGGTAATTTTTTGAAATTACCATTTTTTTAAAGAGTTGTTTCACATAGAAATTTGCACATCAATACCTTTAATTACTCTAAAGAAACAGAAAGATAGTTGCCATAAATAAATAAAAAAACAGATATATTTTTAAAGTAAGAGAAAATTAAGATAGCAGTTTCAGTTCACTTCAGCAGTACGTACAAAAACATCAAATACATTCTGGATTTTATAGATTATATTTTTATGTGGAAGCCATGGCTAAGTCCCGAAAATCAAACACTGGTGGAAAAATATTTGTGGACAAGGAAAATTACAGCTACCACTATCATAAGAAAAACACCGATGAAACAAAAACATGTTGGCGATGTGTAAAGCGAGCTTGTAACACTGGTTAACCTGTCATTGCATTTTAAACAAAAATAAACTTCTAATTTTTTTTTAGTTGTATTCCTTTTTTTTTTAAATTTATTACCACTTATGATTCTTTTTTTCAAAATGTATGGTAACTGTTTTAAAAGCTTCAAAAAATTGTCAGAGGTACGCAATTATCTAAGGAAGCATTTGTCTAAGGACGCAATTATCCAGGACGTAATTGTCCAGGATACACCTTTTTTGAAAGCATCTTTTGCTATTCCAATGAATCATTGGACAGGTGATCGAATAGAAAACAATATAACACATTTTTAGCTTTGGTAGACTGTGATAAGCCATATTATTCAGTAGGACTCACTAAGAATGCTTCGAAATTAACGTAAATTATATAAGAATTATTGACAATATATATGATAACAATACAGTAGAAGTCTTCATATCCGAACTTCAGATTACTTCGAATATGAAGACGAGTTCGGATATAATGTGGCATGTGTAATATAATTATAACTTAACAAAACACAAGAATCTATCACAATATATAAAGAATTAAATGTCTCACGAAAATAAATATTAATTTGGAATGTTAAATGTAAAATGAGTTTTATATCCAATCGTATTTCTTGTTTCTTTTCTCATTTTCGCTATTCTAGATTTTTCTGCAAATTACGTGCACATGCATTCTGTACAACTGATCAAAGATATTTCTCCATGAAATTCATGAGATCATTTTCTTTCTCTACTGAGTCCCAGTCTTCTTCATCTTCCTTAATACTTTCACCATTATCGGAAGAATCTGATTCTTCTTCTATTCCTTGACAATCCAAATCATTTTGAATTCTTTTGTAATTCCTCAGCGTCTTCATTTAACCATTTCTTAAGTCATCAGGAGTGAAAGTATTCAGTGAATCATCTTTATGTGCAATTTTTAGTATTTCGTTCAAATTCTGCAATCCTTGTTTGTTAATTTGCAAATTCAATGAATTAGGAGCTTCATCTAGTTCTTCAATAATCTCTAATTTCTGACGTAAATGAAAGGATTTATTTTCCTTTCTTCCAGTTGAAGTTTCTTTATTGCGAGACATTGTGGGGTTGAGAAATTTCTAGTTACTGAGAATTATCTGCAAAAAAAAGTAAAATATTATCCTGTATACAACATCTAATTGGCAACACTGAGAAGTTCGGATATGTGGACGTTCTGATATGAGGACGTTCGGATATGAGGACTTCTACTGTACTACAATAATCCGACTAATCAAATTTAATTTCTACTATAAATAAAATAAAAATTCTATAACTTAAAACTACTTCTAAACATTATATAATTTGAATGATTATTAAAGTCAACAATTAGTGGTTGTGGGGAGAGGTCAGTTATCATTTTAAAGGACGTATTCTCAATAAAGATAAACGGAATTCATCTGCTTAGAAATTTCATACAATTCATTTGTCTTGTCGCAATGTGACCTTTTGCATGATTAAACTATTAAATCTGTGTAAAATTCTGCAAACGTTTGTATACGCCTAACAGTTTAATTCCGATAAAATAACATGGAGACGCAATAATATTTTTTGTTGAATCATATATTCTTATAAACTCGGATTTTCCTCGTCCCAACCTTTTAAACTGTCAGCTATATGCAAGCGATTTATCAGATAAATACTCAAAAATGTCTTCGAGCGAATGAAGTCTGTAGGTATTTAATCGAGCCTCGTAAACTGGCGCTATAGAATCACAAAGAAGTGTACCAAATAACTGAAACCGCATCAGTTGTGGAAATCTCAACAACAACTAAAATAGATAGCATATGTAACTCGAAGAAAGCGTAGATATAATTAAGACGTTGAAATTCCACAGCAGTTTAAACAAAAGTTTACGCAGGAAGTTCACATAAATACCGGAAAGAGCGATTTTCTGTTAATTCATCCCAAATAATATAAAGTTACTCATCGCAAAGATTATTTTTTTTAAATTTTAAATCAATGTTTGGTTGTGTTTTTATTAAATTTTTAGCAATCTTTTGAAATTATGAATTTTAAATCAAAATTTGTTTCGCAACACCTCCACTCCTCAAATGATAAATTACCAAAACAAATGTGTCATTTCTAAGTCATGATATTCGATGTAATACAAAGGAATTTTTACAAAAAAAAAATTTGTTTTTGGCTTGTTTATAGGTTGAGCACGAATGCAACACTTTAAAATGTCTAAAGAAACACATTTAAGCGATCGCAAAAATCAATAAACAATGGAAGGGGTCTAGCTCTGGGAGAATTTTTGAATTTTTTTAAATTCTTTTTTATTTTGGGGTGAAATAATATTTTACTCCGTTCTCGGTATGTCGATAAATACATCTGTGTCCTTTTAAAAACATGCAGGGCCTCTGATCAGGAACTTTTTTTGGAAAAATTGCTGGTGTTCCCAGGTCCAAAGCACCTGTTAGGGTCCCAGCTATAATTAACCCCCAAACTGGCGTCAAAACACTATGAAAGTGTGAAAATAGGTATACTTTTTTATAAAACTTATAAAGAGCAATGAATTTTTGATGAAAAAATTATTACCAGAAATACATTATTACCAGCGATACAGTATTATCAGCAATACATTTTGGGAATAAAAATATTACCAGCAATACATTTTCCAAAAATAAATTACCAGTGATTTCCACGATTATACACCAGAAATCGAACCATTCATCGCTGATTTTCAAGTTCAGTTACAATATATAAACATGAATTTTTTTAGAATACTATTTTTTTTTTTATAATTTATGTATATACTAAGGTTGTTTCTTTTTTTCAAAATGAGGTTCCCTTCTTCACGTTAAGCTTTGTGTCTTTAAAACTGATTTACAGTTTAAAACATTTGGCAGCCAATAAGGCGTTGCATTATTTTACCTTCACCAATTTCTCCCAGAGCAATCTGATGATCCGGCGTCCTTTAAAAGTGCTCTGGTGAAATTCGCAATTATAATGGAACTTAAATTCGTCTGTTTTTTCAGGATATATATATATATATATATAATATATATTATATATATATTCCAACGGAACATCACTTTGAAACACCAGGTGATCGAATAAAACGTCGAACAAAATTGGCTGACTGCTTGGAAAATCAGGTTTTTAGCTTTGATGTAATAGATAAATGTTAAAATGAGTTCCAATTAGTTCAATCGTTATAATCACTTTGTTTAAGCGGTTTCTCCACAATTCCTGTTTTTGTAAATTTATAAGTAATTACCTGTGATACCTTCTCATCCATGTTTTGCCAACAATTTACACTAGCTATAAATATTTCTTGACACAAACATATCCTGAAATTCAAAGATCGAATTTTCTTGCAGTTCGTTGAAACATTGGTGTCCAGTACAATCATCTTTATAACTTACTTTCACCAGATATGGGTGACCGAATGGGAATAAAGGTTCTTTAAGCTTGATGTGCAGGTGGTGTAATGGATAAATTGAATTTCGGAAGCCGAGTTCCAGTTTTGTAATTCCTCAGCGTCTTCATACGCATAAAACCATTTCTTATATTCATCATTCCACGGAATTCTATATTAATTCTTAAATCATCTTAAATCATTCAGTTTTTACAACGCTTAGGCGATCATGTATCTTTCGAAACTTTTTTTCCGATAGGTTTCCATTTCTTTTGCGGTAAACCATTGTCATCAAAGGCTATTCATACTATTTAGTTGGGGGCGAAAAGGAAAGGATTCATATTTCCCTAGTGTTAGGACATGCGAATAAATCGACTGGATTTCGACTTTCGATTCCTCTTCCATTTGACCGTGCCTCCTAAATCATTATTATCGAAAAACAAATTTTACAATCTGAAAATATTTTCTGGCTTTAAATAACCAGCAATGGTTTTATCGTACAAAAAAAATAAGTTTATCAATCAATATATATTTCAGGGCTTCGTAAAATGAATACGGTTTACTATAAAAACAAATGTAAATTTCTGTAAATATTATTGAATCACCTGCATTTTCAAAGACAATAGCCCAGCATGAAGGCAAATGGTTGGTTCCATGCTTAAAGAAATCTCAGATTTCCCTCTGAAAAGAAAAACATTTGAAATGCCGTTTTCAATTTTTTTTTTTTGAAATAAAATAAAATGCTTTAGCGATCGAAACAAATTAAATGTGTAACTGCCAGATCATTATAGAATTTGAAATGATTATCTTAAAGATCTAACATTGTTTTTAGAGTGTGGCCTTGTTGGTGGAGAATTCAGTTTTCATTTACCAAAGCGAGGACTTTCGACGTATTCGTTCAAAAAAGACAATAAAATATATCCAGAGAATATTCCAAGTTCTAGTATGACGGCAAATTTCCCCAAGACGCAAAGCAATTTCATTGATGGAGTCCTAGCTCTGGTGTTTGTAATGGACTCATTTTTGTTAATGATTAAACATTTTATTTCTCTTAACGTGCAAAACCTATTTTTACATTGCCGTTAACAATATCTGCAAATGAAAGGTTATCATTCCTGATCGAAAGACAGTTTGATGTTAAATAAAAAAAATTTGAAGACTTAAAACAAATTTATTCCTTTATGAATAAACTACACCTGGCAGCAAGGCCTCTGAAGTTTTTATAAACTAAATTGGTTTTGGGAGGTCCATTAAAACTGTCACCTGTTAAAGGAGCGTATGAATCAGACACCAAAAAAAATGAAAACACTTGAAAACTAAAAATACATTTTATAGTAAAAATACCAGCAATACATGTTTATAAAAAGATTATCAACAATGCATTTTTGTAGTGAAATTTAAACTATATAATATAGTAAAATTGAAAATATAGCATACATTGACAAAAAAAGCAATTTTCTATGATTAATCTCTTTTCTTCTATGAAGAAACAGGTTTTCAGTTCTTGTTTGATTTTGTAAGATTTTTGGTTAAAAATGAAGCTATGTACTTAAAATGTAATCATGAAATAATGACATTCTCTTAAATTAATTACAGAGATTGAAATTTTATAATTAAGATTTCGGCATTAAATAACCAAATTTTAAATGCAGTTTAAAAAAGAGGGGAAAATGAAAGAAATATAAATGGACACCAAAAAGTCAACAGAATTTTCTGTTGTTTCATGTTTCCCAAACTTCACATCATGAGTGTTTCGTTTTGCCTCGACTATTTATATATGCTGTTCAATGCGTCACCAAAGAAATTGTGTATCCTAAATTATTCAAAATCATGGTGTTTAATTTGGGTGATTTTAAATGTGAAAATTTTAAGCGTCTAAATTTTTTTTCTTTCAGATTTGGCGGACAATATATGTTATGAATTTTAAATGATCAAAATTTTTTTCAATAACACCTCCACTTTCATCAAATGAAACACCATTATATAAAATCCGTCTTAATTAAACTCCCTTTTATATTAAGTTGATTGTATCATAAATCGATGTGAACTTTATCGCTTTTTGAGTAATGTCGCTGGGTAATATTTTGATTGTCTTGCTCATTTTACTATTTTCTAATGTTTAGATAGATTTCTTTTTCATTTTTGACTTCGTAGTTTTTATTGCCATTTATGTTTTTGGGGTTTTGATTTAATTTTTTTAAAATTATTTTTACTTTCTTTCGTCATTTTGCAGAATCTGTGTTCCTATTATTAATACTTGGTTTGATATCTGTTTTATATACGCCCATAATTTGAAAAGATCGTACAAAAAACTGTCAAGAAAATAATAATATTTGGAAAACAACTAAGGTTTTTATATATTTAAGTGCTTCTCTATGTATATATGTATATGGGATGATAAAATTCAAAAGAATTTTTGCAATGTTAAAAAACATACAATTCTTTTACCGACTTAATGTATTTTTCCTGCGTTTTTTTTTTAAATATAATTTTTTTTTTCTGATGGGCTTCCTTCTTTGGTACCGTTTTTATAAATTTCGCAGTAATAGACTGGCAGCTAGGTCCCATTTTTATACATGAAATTGCTAAATGGAGCCATATTTTCTATGGTAAAAGTTGCTTCACTTGCAATTCTTGCTAGTGGAACTCATATTTCAGCTTCTATCTTTCTAGTTAACTTTGATCTTCAAACAATTAAATGAAATATGTCAATTGTTATCTTCTATCTCCTTGACTCATATTATCTTATTTTCCTCTTAACTTATAATGTTTTTCTTTGACTATTTCATTTTGGTTTTATCGCATAATATATATATATATATATATGTATAAATATATATATATATATTATATATATATAAACTTGGATATAGACGACAGAAACCAAATTTGACAAAAACAAAAAAAATCTTAAATGCAATTATGTTGTTTAAAAAAACGTCAGACGTCGACAATTCATTTTAAACCACATAATTACAGACCCGGGGTTGTTCAGCAATATATTATATATATATATATATATATATATATATATATATATATATATAGATATATTAGTGGAAAATATACATACATATGCAAAATATATATTACCCATACATGTTATTTTCAGAAAAATTTTCCAAGAGGATCGAACCATTCAATCTAGGACAATAAGGATATTAAAAAGTTAAAGTTACAATATTATTAACATGATATCTATTTATATTTATTTATATATATATATATTTTATATATATATTATATTACTCCGTATATATATTTATGTATATATATTTATATATAGATGTTATCTTACATGACTATATATATACACATGTATATATATTTTGTATATATATTTATACGCATTATTCTATATATTTTTAACAGCAAAATTATGATCATTTGAACATTTATCGAAGTTGAAATCGAGTCCTCTTGGTGTTGTGAATAGTTTTCCTATCTTCTTTTTTATTTTTTTAAATTTATTTTTTTTTCTCTTGTTGGTTCTTGAATGCACATTGACGATGGAAGCCAGAATATAAATGAGGGTACCATTACTGAATATTAAAATATCTTTTTCTTCTCACGATTTCTCAGTTCATAGTGAAGCTAAAAAAGATTTTATCTGTTCTCATTTGTTCTGTGATTTTCGACAAATGTTATCAAATTTTTAAACGTTTTCATCTGAAATCTAAAAAAAAAACAATCTGTTTAGATTTTTTTTAGATATTAAACATTAGTGTTGGACAAATTCAATGATTTTACTCAAACAATTTTAAATTGCCCACTGTTATATATATATATATATATATATATAAATATATATATATATATATAATTGTTCATGGTTGACGGTAGTGTGTTTCATGAATGAAGGCAATATAAAAACCATGTCGGCGTTAAACGGACATGTCTTGAAAAATAGCGTTCAGTCATGAAACACGTTTGATCAAGGTGATAAAACTTTTATATTTTAAATTTAAATTTAAATTTTATATTTTATATTTAAATATCTCTGTTATGGATGAGGATTTTTAACCCTTAAATATAGTGTGCATAAATGTTGTGGCGGGTTTTGGTCTCCAAGGGCTCGTGCAATGGTAAATATATTTGAACATTTTCCATGAAGGTAACGTTAGTAAGTCCAGAGGGGCTAGCAAATAAGATGATTCGACTCTAGGAAATCGATTTTAAGGTGGAAAATAATGCAACGCCTTATAGGCTGCCTAAATGTTTTAAACTCTAAATCAGTCGAAAAGTGTTCAGAGACACAAAGTATTTTTGTCTCAACGTTTGATGATCAGGGGTTCGACAAATTTTCTCTTCCTGTTTGACGTTCTCATTCTGTGTTCTTTCTGCGGTCTTTGTATCTCAAATGAACAAGATTGTATCCATAACCCGTTTTCTGCTATATAAAACCCAACCGGAGTAAAAATAATATAAAAAATAAATAGTATTCTACGTGGTTGATTCATGTTTATATATTGTAACTGAATGTAATTTGAATGATCTCTTTGGTACAATCGGTGTATACTGATTTTTGTTCTTGTTTGGCAATAATTTGTCAAACACCGACCTTATTCTCCGAGCAAACATCAATTCCGCTGGTGAAAGACCCGATGGCGTGTTCACCATAACTTCTGTACACTTGGAGGAATTGTTGTATAGCTTTTATCGTCGGTACATAAATGGCTTTTTTTAATGCTCTTTTTAGTGTGTCGACGAATCTTTCAGCTTGTCCGTTCGACCTCGGGTGGTACGGAGCTATCTTAATATGTTTTACTTGGTATGTTTCACAAAATTCTTTAAAGTCACTGGAGGCAAATTGTGTGCCGTTATCGCTTACCAAACAATCCGCGACACCAAATCTCGCGAATAGTTCGGGTAAACAGTCGTCTGTCCAATTCCAATTATGCTCCTTTTTTAGTAACTCATTTAGTGGAGCCCTCAGTTTATGCATATTATCAATAAATTCGCCATATATAGTTAGCTAGGCCCAGGAAACTTTGCAGTTCTGCAATAGTTTTTGGTTCTGGCATATTTTTAATTGCCGATGCCCTCTCTGGGTCCGGTTTCCTGCCATTTTCATTTATTATCTGACCTAAATATTTAATTTCATTTAGGAAAAAAAAACACACTTTTCTCCTTTTACTTTGAAGCCGAAGTCCTGAAGTCTTCTAAAAACTTCTTTTATGTGTGATGTGTGCTCTTCAACATTGTCGCTCTTAATTAGAATATCATCCAGATAGGCGGTCGCGAAATTCTGGCCCGTGAGCATTGTGTCCATCGTTTGCTGAAAAATTGCAGGTGCAACTTTTACTCCGAATTGTCGTCTGTTGAATTTGTACAACCTTTGTGCGTAATAATGCAAAGGATTTTCGTACTCTCTTCTTGTACTGGAATTTATAGATAAGCCTCACTAAGATCTATTTTTGAAAATATCTTACCGCCGTTGAGCTTTGTAAATATCTCCTCTGGGCTCGGTAGTGGGTAATGGTGGTCTTTTATTGCCTTGTTGAGTCCCGTCGAAAAATCTGCGCATACGCGAATTTCTCCTGACTTCTTTTTTACATAAACCACCAACGCTGCCCACTCACTAAACTCTGTTTTTGATAGAATCCCAGTTTGTTCAAGTCTCTCCAATTCTTTGTCTATTTTTTCTATAGTAGAGAACGGTACATTTCGCTTCTTTTTAAAAATTGGTTGGACGTTTTCTTTTAATTCCATTTTGACCTTAAATTTGTTGCATCGTCCCAACCCGCTTGAAAATACCTCAGGAAATTGATTATATAATTCCTCCTTCAATTTTATAGTATCTGATGGTTCAACCTCTAACTTTTCGCAAAAATAGTTGATAGGTAGGTCCCAAACGTTGAACTTCTGCATCCAGTCGATACCTACTAGATTTTCAGTATCTTTCATGGCGTATATCTTAAGTTTTTTCGTTTTGCCGTGAAATTTAACATTCACTATTATTTCTCCCTCAAATTTTATTCGTTTACCTGTAACCGACTTGGCAATTTTATGTGTGTGTAACATGGTAGGTCTGTTGAGTTTTTTCCATGTCTGTAAGTTGATTATCGTGAGGTCGGAACCCGAATCCAGTTGTAATTTAATCTTTTTATTTAAAATTTCCAGTTCCACATATTTCCTTACATTGGTGTTGTCATCGTTATTCATCCTTGTAGCTCTTATTCTATTAGTATCTTTTCTATTTCTACATTGGGATGCCTTGTGGCCCTTTTTTCCACATTCAAGACAGTTTTTATATCTGAAGCGGCAATCCTTGTTCCAATGTAATCCTCCACATCGATAACATGCTGATGGAGGGGGCTTATATTTGTTTCGATATTCGTCATAATTTGTCCTGTGTGTTGTCCTTTTTCTCTTTGATGGTAAGAATTCCAGTTTAAAATTGTAGTTTAGTAAGACAGTTCCCCATCTTAAAAGTCTGTTCGCTATATAGACTGGTAGACCTTTTTTTGAACCAAAAATCGTAAGAAGTGGTTTGTGGTCCGTTTGGAGTGTGAACTCTCTCCCATAAATATATCTGTGAAAACGAGTTACTGCAAAAATTATGCCTAATGCCTCCTTTTCGATCTGTGAATAGTTTCACTCCGCCGCTAATAATGAACTAGATGCGTGTGTAATGGGTTTGTTTGTACCGTTCCGCATCTTGTGTAAGATACACGCACCTATCCCATGTGAGCTCGCGTTACTTGCAATAATGATTTCGAGTTCGGAATCGAAATGTGTCAGTGTTAACTCTGAAGTTAATTTCTGTATTATTTCCTTGAATGCTTTTTTACTTCTGTCCAATTTTGACAGTCTATGTTATAGATGTCTTCATGTCTTCTGAAGTAATCTCCAAAATTTGTCCTCATCTAGAGAATATTTGAAAATCTCTATGGTATTCCACACTGCGTCTTGCGAAAATGTTGCTTCTTTTTCAATATCTAATTGCTTGTTGCCCGCTACTTTCAATATTAGTTCCTGGATCTCTGTTTGTCTATCTTGATTTTCCTTTTGCGTTTGTAATAATTGCTTTTGCCATTTTTCTTGTAGCTGTAACTGTTGATCATTTGGTATTTTATCAGTTCTACCAAAAAATTTTACATGATAACTCAATTTTATGTCATTTTACTCCTCGAAATTGTTTGTCGCTAATTTGTTGTTGGAAGACGAAGGAAGGATTTTTCTATTTCTTTTCGTGCGAGTTCGAATCGCTCGAAGCCAATTTGCTTGTTGGAGGACGAGGGAAGATTTTTCTTTTGTTGATTTTTTGTTTTCCGCGTGTGTTCGAATCTTCGTCGCCAAGTTGTTGTTGGACGACGAGGGAATATTTTCTTTTGTTGATTTTTTGTTTTCCGCGTGTGTTCGAATTTTCGTCGCCAAGTTGTTGTGGATTTCGAGATGAATTCGGTCTCCAATGAATGACAAACGCAATAATTAAATATAAGAAATAAAATGTATTTACACAATCATACAAAGAGTAATACTGTTAGTAAGTCCAGGAACGCGGTTAGTAGCAAATACAGATGGATATATACAGTCTCGAAGTAGGACTTCCTTAGAGTCTACGTGCTTGTAACTGACTTCTACAAGAGGTTACCTCACACTATCTCCGTTCGTGTGTGTTTTTTGTTTTCTCTCTCTCTCTCTCTCTCTCTCTCTCTCTCTCTCTCTCTCTCTCTCTCTGGGTATTTAACGGCAACACTCCAAGTAACACTGGTAGAGTCCACTTATATGAAAAGGGGAGGACCCCATAACAATAAAACTATATTTTACCACATATATGTAAGTGTGTATGTGTGGCATTAAAAATGTGTATCAAATTTGTTTTGTTTTTTAACAGTAAGATTCACCCTTTACTAGACCAAGGGGCCACTCGAGGTAAAGGGTTAAATTAGGAGACATTTTGTGCAGATAGGAGGTGAAGGTAACTGTTAAACCTAGCCTTGAGCAGGTTATGATTGTAATGATCGGGGAAACGTCCTCTTGGGAGTCGGTTCCACAGAGTAGCGCTTCACAAGAAACTGTTTGGGCGGAACTTACTTCTCACTTGTGTGGAATACAGCGAGAATGTGGGTGGATTGCTACTATGTAAGTGGCATGGCGTGTCCTTGCCGTGATAGTTTGAATTGGCGGGACAGGAAAAGTAGTTCGTCCGAGCACTTTCCTTCGAAGTAGCCCTGGAGCAGCAAAAGGTTTACCACGCCCTGCCTGTGGGAGAGAGTTTGGTGGATAGAGAATAACTCGTCACCCACAAGACCTCGAAGATGCTTTCAGAATGTAAGGCTGGAGAGTGAGGTCTGGGCAGCTCCAGGCCAAATATGACAACAGTACATCATTTTTGGCCTGATTAGGTTCTTGTAAAGTTAAGGGATAGCAGAAGTCAGTTACTTACTAGAGCGGTACAGGAAGCCGGCCATTTTACCTGCATCCTTAGCAATGGATGGTATGTGTGTCAAATTACTTCTCTTAAGTTTCTGTTGTTTTTTTTATAGCACAACTAAAATGATTAATATATTAGTCAAAAGTCTCAGAATGACCATCATTTGCCCAATTTCTCCTTACACAATGTCTATATAGAAAAACATAAAAAACTTCACAGAAAAACACTTGTCTCTTATTTTTAATGAAACGTTTATTAAATAGAGATTGTTAACTAAATGCACAACTATTATATACTACCAGTATAACCTGTCTTTGACAGGGTCTTTCATTACTGGGAATTTTTACCGTTCAATTGAAGCAGTTTAAGTTTAAAGTCAGCCCACGCTAAAATCAATATTAGTAACAACATTTGGGTGCAACTGAGGCACATCCCCAAATGGGAGGTGAACAATTTGAATGGGGAGTGGCCTTTAAAAGGGATCTGTATAATAATAATAAATATTATTGTAATAATTTAAACTATTTATTTTTATTAAAGTTTTATGAAAGATATATATCCAACAACAGATAGTAAATAGTACAACGTTACTGAGAGTTATAATCGACAAGAAATAGTGGAGAGCCATTGTCTCCAATAATTTGGATTCAAAACCGGCACTGAAGAATTATCTGTTATGGTCCAGGTTAGGACCAAGGAAGAACAACACGAACACAAGAGTAGAAATAACGAAGGTATATTACACGAAATAATAATACAAGATGTGGAAGTTGTTAGTATGACTGTCAGTCTGGTTTGGAGTGAACTACTATCGGCTCGACTCAATTCGACCCTCTCTCTTGAGAGGCGTAGTATACATTGTGTTAGGAAGAGTTCATTTTGTAGTTATTGGTAAGGATCCATGACACTATCAAACAAAAAAAAATTCATCAAAATCGGATGAAAACTGAGGAAATGCATAAACAACATCCGATCACGCACATGCATGCACACACACATTTTGAGAATTATAGATATAGATGATGTGTGTGTATCTTATTGTGTATGTTAGTGTATATGTCTGTGAGGTGGTCAGTGTGGGTTTGTGCATGTACCAATAGGTACTTGCATGTTTATTAAGCGTTTACATATAGTTTTGCGCGAGCTTGTATTTTACACATATGTAACACCCTTGTAAAACTGACAAGAGAAAGCGCATCTGAAAGATTAAAAATAAAACATTCCAGTTTAAAAGCAGCTGTGATTTTACGTCATAAACAAAAATCAACCTTTCACTTTACCTTCGATTTTTACAAGCATATTCAAGAAGCCTTAACCTATCTTGTTTGT
>CAHIKZ030004263.1:2652500-2752500 GCA_903632075.3 Acanthosepion pharaonis
AGTGGTTTTATCACCTAGCCGGTGGTGAAATGATTAAAATGGATTATTTTTTTCCTTTCTTAATACTTATTTATTTTTCAAAACTGAAGTGTTTTTTTTAAGAAAACAACTTGACAGCCTGGAAGATCTCAAGAGAGACATCTTGGAAAAATGTTAAAACGATTATATGAATCTAATACGAACTGATAAAATGTCAAAACCAATTTCAATTCATTATAATAAAACTGAAATAAAAATCTGTATGAAATTTACTCAACAGTTATACGGATTAACAAAAACAGGAAGATTTCATTCAAAACAAAAGAAGTGTATGGCGGTGAATGCTGGACAATTTCTTCACACATGAAATCAGTCATATAGGTGCCATGCGTGATACATGCTTAGGTGATCATGTATCTTTGGATACATGACTGACGAGGCAGATTTTTTCCCGTAGTAGGTTGCCATTTCTTTCTGCGGTAGACCAGTTGCCATCCAATTCAATCAGTGTGGAACTGATATAACGAGAGGTTGTGCAAATTGATATTAGAACAGGAGGGAGAAGGTAAGTAAAAAAAAAATCATAGCCAAGACCTACAAGGAAAGAAATTTATGGAGAATCATAGTCACCCAGTTTCTTAAGGGAGATAGTCCATACAAGAAGAATTGGATGGCTATATACCCATAATTGAGAGGAGAGGAAGAAGAAGAGGAGTCATACCTTTCCCAAGGGTATTAGCACGTAAGTGAATGTTATGGATTTGACTGAAATTCGAACTTGGCTCTCCGATTTCTCAATCTGACCCGCTATCCATTAATCCACCGTGTCTCCACAAATGAGAAGGAGACTAAAAATAACGAATATCTGATCCTACAGAAGAATGTCGAGAATACAATAAACGGAGTATGTCTGCCACGAGAAGATTTTAAGGAAAATAAAACAAAAATACATTTATACTTAGAAACAGCAAGAGATAGTTGAACATTTGGGGCTACATAATGAGATAAGAGGGTGTGGAGAATTCGACACTCACAGGACAAATTGAAGGCAAAAAGAAAATGAGACAGAGAAGAACTGATATCAAGAGCTTGTGTAAATGGATGGTAGAACAGGAGGGAGAATGATGGTAAAAAAAATCATAGCTAAGAGCTATAAGGACAGAAATTCGTGGAGAGCCATGGTCACCCATTTTCTTAAGGGATATAGTGAATACAAAAAGAAAATATAAGAATTACACGAAGATTAATTATTCAGCAATATACACGAAAAGGTTACAAACTGAAATATGAAATGCTTTACCTTTTGCTTCGTTAATATCCGATGAAAATATTCTTCCCGATTAAAAAAAGATGTTCTTAACGCATTTTTTAAAATACCCTATTTACTTTATATAGTAATCTTTTATAACATCAAACGTTATTATAGTCGATACTTGAAATATTTCTCGAATGCACAGACCGATTGGCGTATTACACACTGTTTAGAAATAAATACAAAATAAAAAGTGTCCACTCAAACAACGCTTAAAGCAATAAAAATCTAAGATTAAAAATCTAATAATTCTTTAGAAATCCCTTCGTTTACGTTTCAAACAGCGCTCGATAAAGAAAATAATCTGATTGAATGGAATGTGCTTTCTGTAAATCGAGTAAAAATATATGAAGTCCTTCGTAGCCGAGCGGTAATCCATGCCGGATTAAGCGGTAATCCATGCCGGATTAAGCGATAATTTCCTCTACAAAGAAGGACGCAGCTTTGAGCTCTGTCGGGGGACAAAATTTCTTTCTTAGATGCTTAGAATGTGTAGGCCGATAGTCGTTTAATAAATAAATTTAGAAATTAGGGAGTTTATTTCAAATAAGAAGCGTCCACTATAATAACGTTTTAAGTAACAAAAAGTTCATATTAAAAATCCATTATTTTTTTTTTTTTAGAAATAATTCTCTTTGGAAATATTTTAAATCAGTTGTTCTGACGTATGTTTATATACTAGCCTAGAAGCCACCCTCCGTGTGGACCTTAGGCAAGCTCCTGTGGAGGGCTTTCGGACTTTTAACTTCAACAACCTATATACATAAAAATAAGAATTTAAAAATAATAAAATCATTTTATATTTATTCGTCACGTTAACTTGGCATAATCTTTCTTCGCATACGCAACAGATCTCCATAGACTGTTTACATTTATTTTGCGCGCAATCTTTATTTTCTTTTAAAAATCAACATTCTTTATAATCCTATAGTGGGTCAGCCAATTTGTATTGGTTATAAATAGAAATAAAAACTGATCCTCTACAATTTTTACAATATCAAATGTAACAAAGACAACAATAAGAGAAATAATCAAGTAGAAGAAATTATGAATTTGTTCAACAATAAATATTTTTATAAACACAACAAATACATAATATATAGTGCAAAAGTTGATAAACACAATAGAGTTCTTTGGTGTGTGTTACTGAAAGAATTTGAGTCACTGTACTGTATGTGTGAAAATGAGGTGTAGTTAGCTATATTTGTTTTTATAGGAAAATTAAACAGTTGTTTTTGTTTTTGTATTAAATAGAAAAAGGTATTGTTCTTGACTCACTGATTGTTATAGAGTTATCGCTCATTAACCAGAAATTCTTCTTGTGGAATACAATATTTTGTAGGAGTGTGTGTTAAGCCTGGAAATGGTTGACAAGGTTTGTTGTTGTATTGAAGATAAAGTTCGTCTCCTTTGCCGTGTTGATTTCAAATGAAGTCAAGTGAATTGGTTTAATATTTTAAGTGCCCACTGGCCAAGTCGCGTCGAAGTTTCGTTTTTATTAGTTCTCTTGGTCACGTGGTGAGGCTCGTGAACATGTTTACATTTTATGGCGTCAACTAGAGGTCAAAATTTGGGTCGGTACCTTCGGACGTAGTTGACGACACCTAATTAATATTTTACAACCAATCAAAATACATCAGCTGTTATATTTGGTTGGGAGCCTCTATGTGTTTAACTTGCACAAAATTTAAGATTTAAAAAAAATGTAGGAATCTGATTCTACAATCCCTTCAATTAAAGTCACTCTTAAAAGACATTAGGTAAACCGATCTATTTAATATTTCGTATCCATCACAGTACACGCGCTAGAAAAAGAAAAAAATATATAAGCAACGTACTCTGCCCCGCTTCATTTTTAATTACGGTTTAATTAGACGATATCAATTGAAATTGCGACCAAAAGGAAATTTAAGTTAAACCTTTAATAAAGAATTGTCTTTTAAACCTTTCATTCTGTTCGATATTTAAATTTAACTTTAAATGATACATTTAATAATTTAATCGCGTGTAACTACAGTAGTTACTACCTGTTATTTTAGGTTGTTTATGATTCGCCGATATCGAAAAATTCTGGGCTTTATTTATATAGATTTGGCTGTAAAATCATTGGAATGAAGCTTTAAATTGACGTCGCTGTTCCGTCCACGTAAAATTGGTACAGTTACTTTCCGATGACGCATGCTCAGAAAAATAACTTGTTCCGGTAAGTGGGTTTTCTTATAACGGATTGGTCACACACATTAAGCAAGTAATAGAAGATTGTAAAGACAGCCATACCGTTAACAAGGAAAAAAAGTAAATGTGACAAGACAACAAAGACGTGGTTGTGTTAAGTGAAAGATTCCCCATGTACAAGGTTCGATCGTTTGTTCGTTCCGGGGTATCGTATATCAGTCGTGAGTGACTGAGAGGTCGTTCGGGATATAACAGAATGTAGTAGTCGAGATATACACTTAGATAAAATAAACACGCATATTTAGCCGAGGGTTAGTTTCCGTTTCTGCTAGTTTCGTCGCTGGCCGAAGGTGTCTCTCTTGATAGCCTTGGCAGTACAGTAGTCTACTGCATTCGATTAAACTTGCCTGCCTTGTAGTCCGTCTCTAATACGCGCCAGGTCGAATCAGCGTTCACGAATGAAATCTATAGTCGATCAGTGGCTCAGTAACGGCTGCTGCGAAAATCATGTGGACCTTTTTCTGATTAGTCATAAAAGGTGTTTCGTGACATTGGTATTTTGTGTGGTATTCCGGAAGTGGGTGCTCGGAGCCGGGCGAAATTAAAGGTGTTGTTGTTGTTGTTGTTGTTGTTGTTACAGGATCTGTGGATGTCGAAGTGAGAACTTCCGATTAAGTTAAAGAATTGCAGTTCCAACAATGTACAACAAGATCTTTCCTGTACTTAAGTACAAGTTTAATTTCGCTGCACATATTATTCGTCAATAATTGACTAATGCAAATAAGCGTGTAAAATCGCACACATTCGACTATTTAATTTTTGATAGGAAATTTATTTACATTAACATCAAACCAGCATTTATCTTGACGATTCTAAGGCGGTGTTTCTTAAAATACTATTTCATGTTATTTTCTTTGCATAAAAAATATCATGGGGGCAGAGGTTTCGTTGGGGGTCAGCCCTAATTCATATGCGCTGACACGTTAAGCTTCGGTGACCAGAAATTATTATAAGCAAAGCTTTTGCGATATCGATTCAGTTTAAATGGAAATATGACAATCTTTTAGCAACCAAGTAGCTTTGTCAAAATTGATAACCGAATAACAAAATCTTTTCGATTGGGAAAGGAGTGCCAGAAGACGTTTGGTCTTTAAGCAGAAAGCTCCCCTTTTGATCTGAACATGAAAGACGAATAAAATATGAGATAAACGAGGTGGCGGTGGTGGTGGTTTTTAGAAGCAAAGAAGGAAAAAAATAAATAAAACAGAAGAGCCAAGTCTGAATTGTTAATGTATATTACCAGAGAATTTTTCAGTGCCTGCTCTTTAGAATCAAAGACGACATTATGCGCATGTGCACATACATACACATGCGCAGATACACACTGACTCATAGATTATGACAAAGGCTCAGAAAAAAGCGAAAATACAAAAAAAAAAAGACAAACGAACAAATCGAGAAGATTGGAAAGAAGAGTGTGAAATAAAGATGAGAGAAATAAGAAAATAAGAAAAAGAAACGAAATGAAAGTAAATAATAAAAATAAAATAAGCACACATTTAGGATAAAAAAAAGTAACTCAATATATCAAGACGTCTTCTTTCCTTCAAGCATCGATGTCCTCGGTAATTATATTAATCCCCAAACGCCCACTGCAAGAATGGTATTCACAAATTTCGGAAACACACGACGGAGAAAACTGTTGGCGGTTAGTGAAGTTGATAGCTCTGATTTTCAGTCGAAGAATTTTAATCTGGAATACTTCCGGTCGAATCATATTCAAGTTGATTAGTTTAAAATTAATAACAACAGTAATGTTTCATCTAAGAAATTCACAATTTTAACGATGCTTTTACCCCACTTCTCTACCGAAGAACTTCTGGAAAGGACTGTTAGATATTTTTCCAAAAGCATTATGTCAGTAAAAGGCGCAAATTTTCTTTCTCTTTTTTACTCTTTTTGCCTCTGGAAGCCTTACAGATTAGACTGGTCTCATTCCTACCTTCGGAGGAAACTCAGGCCGCATTAAATACAACACAGAATGTTCACAGCATACAAGTACCGTAAGCTTAACTTGTCTACAAACAGGCATCTTATTGTAACTGTTCTTATCTTTCCCTTCGTTAGTTCACAGGATCGTTACGCCCTGCTAATTGCTCATAAATAATGGACTATTCCGTTTTGATTGCGGGAAAAGATGAAAAAAGACACTACTTGGTTTCAGTGAGAGAAAGAAAAAAAGAACGAAATAAAAATAAGAGAAGAAAGAAAGGAAAAAGAGAAGAAAGAAAAGAAGATAAAAGTCTTTAAAGTCTACTTCCAATAATTCATAAATAATGGACTATTCTAGTTTGATCGCGTGTAAAGAGGGGAAAAGACACTACTTTATTTCAGTGAGAAAGAGAGAGAAGGAAGGAAGGAAGGAAGGAAGGAAAGGAAAGGAAGGAAGGAAAGGAAAGGAAGGAAGGAAGGAAGGAAGGAAGGAAGGAAGGAAGGAAGGAAGGAAGGAAGGAAGGGAGGGAGGAAGGAAGGAAGGAAGACAGCCATAAGCTTATTCAACCATTAACTGAAGAATTAAGATTCATCATATATTTAAAATAGGAAACCCGTGGGATTTCACTAGTAACTAATAATTCTACCAAACTAACAAATACAAAATTCCACACGACTGTAAGAAATCTCAACATATTCATATGAATATGTACGTACGAAAAACACCTCACCACTCACACACATTCATTTATTCTTTTCTATTCAGTTCGCTTAGGCAATAAAATGAGCTGATAAATGAAAGTGCTTGTTTATATATTCATTCTGATACTTTCTTGTTTGAATAAACTTCAAATACCTCACTATCATCTAATATTACGAAACTATCCCCCTCTCAGTAAATATATCTGTTCAGCAGTGAGTAACAACCGGAATATACGTTATGCTATTTCTGTACAGAAAGAAAGAATATAGCATCGTAAAGATTGGAGAAGTATAAAAATATACCTACACAGCTATTTTGAACGACGTTTTCCTGTTGAGCTTTCGTGGCCTAATCGATAAAGTGTTTTCACAATAAGATATACATTCAAATTTTGCCGGAATTTATGACTTGTGTCCGTTCATCTGATTTACTAAACGGTTGAAAGAAAAAACGCCAAAGCGACCTGACAGTTGTGCTAAAAAGCAATACGAAACAGGAATAAAACGTTAATAATAGTGCTTCATTTAATAAAGTCAGACACTTTGTCTATCTTCTATATGCAACGACCATACAGAATGTGGTTAATCACAGCTCTCCTCAACTACCTCTTTTTTTTTTTTTTTTTTTGTAACTTGACTCTTTACCAATATTTCGTTGTTCTGATTCAACAACCCATTCGCACAAACTCGTTAAGTCCACACAGTTTTCCCATCTTTCTTTTCCTTTCAGTATCTCTTATGAGTGTTAAATTCTCCAAGACCTCTTTTCTTGTTATGTGTCCCAGAAATCACAGCTGTCACTTTTGATAGTAATATCAGTTTACTTGTAGTTTCCTTAAAATTGACTCAGTGTCCACATACTATGTCGACAGAAAGACATTTCTGTTGCTTCAGAACGCTTACGTTGAAACTGTTGATGAACTCCAAAAAAACATTCCAACATTGGATAACTTAACATTCGACGTTCTCTGATTGAATAGATTTTTAGAATATGAATCGATTACCTATAAATAATTTTTTCTTGCATGGCTTTATTACCAAGCTACTCGCTTCATATGCATTATAGTCATAAGTTTATCTGCTGTCAAGAAAATTGGTTCAGTGTGTCGTGGTATACAATATTTCCTCACCAGAATCTCTCTTTTACGTTTATATGTCTATCATTCGTTCAAGTATTGGATATTGCTCTCACATCTGGTCTGGAGCTTCTGCTATATATTTAGAGGTTCTTGATAAAATACAATAAAGAATCGGCAATGTTATCTGTCCTGACCTGGCATCTCGGTTTCAGTCATTTTCACTCCGCGCCGCCTTAATGTGGCTTTCCTATATATATTTTCATAGTAATTCTTTTGGTGAGCTTTAATTCTTGGTGCTTCGAATTTAAGAACTCAAGCGTAGATTGGCAACCATATCTCATCATTTCCCAGTTAAAATGGCGCGATGTTACCGTAAGTTCTATGCTAACAGTTTCTTCTCTCGCATTTCTCATTTATTAAACTCTCTTCCGGCTTATTGTTTTCCAGCTTTGATCTTAAAAAAATGCAATGTTAATCGTTATATTTTGTTTTTAATTCTTGTTCTTTTATTCTTCTCTCTCCTTAATAATGCTTTCTACTGACATTGAGTGAATATATTGAATCAATTGTTTGGTCTGCTATCAGGAATGTTTGTTCACTGTTCTTGTCAGAATCTATCTTACACATTTATAAATCTACCATTCGTCCTTGCATGTAATATATCTGGTCTGGTTCTCCTGCTATATATTTCTACATTCTCATTCTCTTTCCCACCAAGTAACCCCTTTCATCTTAGTGGATTTATTGCTTTGCTTGGCGTGAAATTATTTTTTTTAAATCTCTGTTCCTCCTGTTTCAGAGAGAGCACTTGGTGACGAATATCCTTCATTCAGGATTAACTTTTTTTTCTCTGTTACAAGCTTGAACCGAGGTCTATCTATCTATCTATCTATCTATCTATCTATCTATCTATCTATCTATCTATCTATCTCTGCATTTGTAGCAGGTGACCATCTTCTGATGTTTTATAATGATCGTGTCATATGAGCCTGCTCTCTTAATAAGTTCATCTGCAAAACATAACCTTTAACTTTTATAATATCTATTTCTTGTGTATATATACGCTATAAATATTGATCTTTCTTTTCAGAATTTTTAAAAAAACGATTTTCGAGAAATAACTGCATTTAAATATTGATTTTCCATACCAAACACGTTTGTCTCGTTTAAAAGTTTTTCACTTTGTTATCAAAACTGACACATCAATGTGTTTACATTTCAGTAGACGAAATAGAATAATCATGTAAGTAAATTGATTTCTGCGCACGCACATCATTACACGCACATGCGTGGTCGTCGACAAGAATAAAAGCCCCTAGATACGAACGAAGAATTGAAGAACTAAGTATCAAGCAAGGACTGAAAATCAACTCTCTGGATGCAGAAAAATTAGACACCGAAATCTGAAGGTACATTGGAGTATCAAATAAAGTTTACTTAAAACTAAGCAAAGTATTAAGAAACAGAAAAATTTCTTAAGAAAGAAAAGAAAGTGTGCGAAACTGCTATGTAATATCAGCCCTCTTATATGGCTGCGAATACTGGACAATTTCCTTCCGGTTGGAAAATGAACTTGAGGTAACAAAGATGTGCTTCTACAGAAGGATGCTGAGAATAACTGTAACGGACAATGTAAACATGGAGGAGGTTTTAAGGAAAAAGGAAACTTATATTTATAATCAGAATGAAATAGTTTAAATTTCTAGGATACATTTAATGAAGGAAGACGGTTTAGAGAACATTTTGAATTGAAAAGGGTCAAATAGATGGCAGATGAAAGCGTAAGAAGCATAGTAAAAAGACAAAAATTGCTTATAACTACGAAGAATATAGGGTCACTAACTTTTCTAGCCGCCAATCGTGAACGTCACTCAAAGCACCCCACTGGAAAAATCAGTTGCTTTTATATTTGTCCATATACCTATAATCCCTTGCGTCTTCATGCGATCCCATAATTCATTGCGTCCCTCTCCCATAATGCATTGTATCTTTATTGCATAAAAATGCAATGCAAGTCCCCCTCATTCTTTTACGTTATCTGACCGAGGATGGATTACGGCAGAGGGGTAAGTGCTTTCATTCTCCCTCATTTCAACTGCAGTAGCTTTACATGCTTAGCAAATACGGGCTCTTTTTTGGCGGGGTCAAGGCAAGTCGCAACCAGTTGTGCTCGTCCCAGGTTCTGTCTCATCACGTCTGCCACATGTAAAAATGAAATGTTGCTTTTAATCGTGGAAGTCCCATCTTATTCTTTCAAGACATTTTGAAAAATTCCCCTTGGGAGAAGCAAAACTATAAACCTCATTCATCTTTCTTTTTTAATTGCTCCCTCACCCTCACCCAAGAAAGGCGACAATGCTACAAGAACGCAGGGGCGGGAGCTACAAAGAGTGAAAGAGAATGAGAAGACTTTAGCAGCGAGGACTGAGGAAAGGACAAAAAATGGCACAGTGTTCAAGAAGATATAAAATGGCGACTGAGATGGCATTTTAATTTTTGAAGATTGTAGTTATCAGAGAAGCAAGAAATCGGTAAGGAATTCAAAATGTGAGATGCGAGAAGAAACTATTAGAGTAGAAGTGGCGGTGGCATCTAGTTAGTTCAACAGTAAAACGCAGGGACCTAATTGCCAAGCACGCTTAAATTCGTGAAGTTGAGCGTCGCGATATCAGCTGATGAAACGATATCAGTTGTCAGCTGATATCTTGCTAATTACAACACATCACAGAAACCGATTTGTTAATTATCTATCTTGGCAAAGAAAGTCAACTTAATGGATGGAACCTTCCAAGAACCACGTCAAACGATCCTTACAAATCCTGGGTGAAGCTAGACTGAGTTCTTGATGAATGACTTTTTAAGATAAAGCTGAAAAAACAAAGAACGACGTCAGTATAAGACAGTGGTTAATAACACTGGAAAACATAAAGACACGGTGAGAGACGAAAGACCGCTCGTTGTCACGCGTAAAGAAGGCGCCCGCTAGACGGTTGCTATCTCTCACTCAACTAACCTCACACGTGCCTCGTTCATCGACAACAGGTTACAACAAGAATAACATTTGCTTACTGCTACAATCTCGTTTCAAGGTTTTATTTCGTGGGTGACGATCTGGGTTATATATTAAGCTACACGCGTTTGACCGGAAGAAGTTGCACCTTGAGAACGAATCAGGGGTCTGGTCAGAACTGCCACGCTACAAGATGCACCAGGCAAAAAAAAAAGCTCATCAGAACAGTCGCCATGAAAATATTAGTAGAAAAGACAGAGGACAGACACGTCACATCGGTGAGAACATGACTGAAATCGAGGTGCCTGGTGAGGAACGATTACATTACAGACGCTTCTTTGAATTTTGGGAAGAATCTCGAGATGTACAGCAGGTGAAACCAGACCAAATATGGCAACAGTATTCAATGCACGGAGGAATGGTAGATTTATACATGTGCAAGATCGACTCTGAGGTGAAGAATTATCAGATGATATTCACAGCAAGAAAAGTACAAAAGTTGGATTTCACTTCCAAAGGAAAAACAAACTCGAAAAACCGCTTTGTTTACAAGAACTTACAAAGGCCTCTTAGTGTCGTACTAAAAAAAAAAAGAAACAAAATCAGTTACCAAAATCAGATTTCCGGATATCACATTTAAAATTTAACCGACTAGTGATAAGGATGGTCTTATGACGTAGTGTAATAAATAGATGCTCAGAATGAGAATCCGGAAAGCCTGTTCGAATTACAGTCGGATTCGTTATATTATAATTGGGGATGGTATGAATTCATTTTACTCCTCCAACTATGGGTTAAATAGTCGAAATTGTAGCTGGAAAACTCATTATTGTTCTCAAAATATTGTTAGTACAATATTCATTCGTCAAATAAAGAATTATTCTTACAAAATATGTGTCGGCTTTAAATAACCAGCAAAAGGTCGATAAGCCGTAAACAAACAAAATGATGAATTGTGTATTTTGTTTGTTTCGCAACCTAAAATTTATTGTTCTGAATCTCTCTGTTTATTTTTACATTATATTAAGTGTTGTGTCCGTTATTTTTCTTCTTTTTCACGAGGCAATAAATCATTTCAAAGTAGGAAATAACAACTGGCTACTGTTACAAAGAAAAAGATTGATGTCTGCCGAGATTAGGCGAGTTTTCAATTAATTCGTAGTTCAAGAGACTACGACTTAAAATCAATGCCAAACCAATCTCTTTTGCTGAAACGATTTTGATAAGTTTTTTTAAGAGTTCTTTTGATTTCGAAAATAAGTATTGAAAAAAGAATAAACAAAAGTGAAAAATGAAGCAAACAAACAAAAGTAAAGATTCCAGCTTTTGTTAAATGCTTGGCAATAAAACAAGATTTTACTTGGAAAGGGTAAACTGTTTAACGTTGCGCTTAACAAGTTCGTCTCTTCGAACACTTCACTCGGGTGAGTAAAGTGCAAGATTCGGGTAATTTTAGCATCAGCATTCAATCACGAGATGGTTTCTCTTGCTTGTCTGTTTATGTACACTGAATCTGATCATCACTAGTGAGCAAGTAATATTCAACACAAACGTCAATCTCATGCCATAACAATCTTATCTAAAAAAATATTAAATATTACTCGCTAAATTTACTTTTTACCAGATTTTGAATTGTGACACTTTGCTTCATCCGCATGATTTGACTGACCTTTCAATCACCTGATGAACATTAATAAAAAATCTCAAATTTATAAGCCTTGTTAAACCAATGACATACTTGCCACTGTATATAAACACATACAGCATAATATATTCTGCATTGACATGATAAATTCTTTCAGAGGACGAAACACGTCGGCTTAGTACAGTTTTTTCTCTTGTCTCTCTTTATTCATATATATATATATATATATATATATATAATTATTTATCTAAAAATTATAACATAAATGTTATAAAATCACTACAAAAATAGCCATTTTGTTTCCACGTTGAAATGGCTGTTTTTGTAGTGATTTTATAACATATTTATATTATAATTTTTAAATGAACAATTATATTTGCTCTACTCTGTATTGAGCTCTCTTTTAGGAATAGTAATTTTTGGTTATTGAAATTTATTCGTATACACCAATCATATAACTGTGTATATATATATATAAAATATATATATATATATATATATATATATATATACTACAAAAATACTTAAAATTTTTTCAATCACATGAAGGGGGGAGGAGACAAAGCCATTGAATCCAAATAAAAGATGAGACCAACATTTAAGTGAAATGATATGTGTTAATGAGGAAACCTTTAACCTACAAAAATCAGAACGGCCACTATATTCTGCCAATAAATAGAATCAAGGAATTCACGGAAAAACAATTTGGCGGTGTAACTGTTCATCATGGCAGACGAGAAGTCATTCTTTGCTCGGTAAACATAACACGTTACTAACTTGGTTTTGGAGACAAACGATCTTGAACTAGAATCTGCAAATCGTACACAGATATGAAACAACGATTCATAATAATGTTATTTATTTCTTCTGTATGCAAACCTAAGTATAGTTATTGAGGAAAATATCTAATATGGTTAAACGGTACACAGCCCACAAAAAGCCACGTATAAACGACATATAATTTTTTTTTTTAAATCTTATAGTAATGCTATTTTTATACTGAGTAAAATCACCGACCCTCTCTGTAATTATAATCGACGAGTTTGTATGGATATTTTCTAATCGTAGCTTAGATGTGGCACAAGGCTGAAAGAATGGGACCACCAGTGAGGATCAAATTCACTACTCAATCGTAATTGTTCTAACAAGACAAGCTTGCTAACCATTACACCACGTCGAGCTGCCCTTTGTTTTTACAAGGCGTAGCTTAGTTGTGGCAAAGGACGAAACTATGGGACACCCAGTGAGGATCAAACTCAGTCGTTACTGATCTAGCGCGACAACCATTACACCACGCAGAGGTGTCCTTTACGAGAGGGTATGGAGATTTTCTAAACGTTATTTAGATGTGGCACATGTGGGTTTTTTTTTTTGTTTTTTTGGGAGGTGGGTGGGTGTCTCCGGACATGGATTCTTCTTGGGAAAATGTAGGAGATATATATATATATATATATATATATATATATATATATATATATATATATATATATATATATGTCATCTGGTTTCTTTGACACTGTTGTTTAACGTTGAGCGCAGTCTACTGTGTTCTTATGTCGGGTGAGCCCAGTACATGTCCTTTTCATCGTAGATCAACTTCTCTGGGAACAAAGGTTCTTTACCGACATCAAATTCAATTTACCTTTTTACCTGGCGTCATAATATATTCTGCTACAAATTCCTATCCCTTAGCAACGTTTCTCCTTTACCATTTGAGCCACGCCCGTACCGCTATCCATTTTCACAAGCTTGTCACGTAGAATGTCTCTTTTAAACTGGATATGTCCTGCGATTTTCAAAATCTACATGCCATCTTCCCTCTTTATATTCCCAAGAAATTGAATCTGTCTCTTTCTGATTCTGAGTATATACCTTCTTTTTTGCTTACATTTTCTTTTTGACATCTTCCTTACTTACAAACTCCGTTCATGGTAGCCTCAGCATTATTCTATGGAAGCACACGTCATTATTATTATTATTATTATTATTATTATTTCCTTTTGTTTCTGGTGTATACGCATTTCTTTCCGGGTCACGATCAGAGACCTAAGGTCATCATGACATTTTCCACTGAGCATTTTTGAAAAAGAAAAATCGGACATATTTTACGTAGATGAAGCCCTTCGTAAGGTGTGAGGTGGACTTGTGAGTACAATTGTTTGTATTTCTTTAAGGCATGGTCTACCAGAGATCCCTTCAATGAGTCTGCTAGAATCTTTTTCCAATCAATGTGAGGGCTCCAGCTGCAACTGGAATTGTTAATGGCCTCATGCGTCACATTTTTGAGATTTCGATTTCAAAGTTCTTGTATTTTTTTTAAGACCTTCAAAAATACATTGCAGTCTTCAGGGTCTTCCGTCTTAATAAGGAGGTACGTTTTGTCTTTGCGGTCTCTAATCACGATATCAGTGTGATTAGCTTTGATTTTGTTGTATGTATGGGTTCTATCCCAGTAACAGAGCCTGGGTTCGTACCAATTTCTTGCAGTTTCCTTTCTGCAAGCCTTGCAGATTTTCCAGTGCAGATATTGGCCCAATCTGTCGTGTCGTGATTTATATTCAATGGATAGCAATACCGTGCAACCTAATACAAGATGGGCAATTGTTTCTGGATATTTATCACAGAATCTGCATTTTGAACTTAACCCTGGAAAGAGTCGTTCGGGTCCCGACTTGCTGAGCTGTCCACTATTCTCCATCTGTCGCAATCGTGTGCCAGAGCCTGGGTCTCCATGAATGTATTTTTTTTTTGTTTGTGCTTATAATGTGGTGAGTCTTGGCCGTTTAAACCTGGCGGAGCTGACCCCTCTTCAAGTTAGACCGCAGCCGATATTCTCCCACGCAGTGGCTCGTCTTGGTCGCAAACACGTGGGCGTTGTAGTTCATCTGAGGAACTCTTCCGTCCTGGCCGGTGACCTGTGTAGAGGAGATCCTCGCCCAGTGGTGCCGTGTTAACACCCTCCCTCACGTGTGTTTAGCCCGCCAGCTGAAACGGTTTACCGGAGATGGCAACCCGGAGCCATCACGTGAGAGATTTAGAAGATAGATGATGACCAGTGATGCCTGTCCACCCGAAGATGGAGCGTGCCAAACATCAAAGGTACTACCACTATCTAGAGGCTTCTATGTTAATTGCAGTTATGATAAAATATGTCCGAATTAAAACAAAACAATAAACAACCTATTTGATTTCAATTAAAAACAGACATTTTTTTTCGTCGGTGTTAAGTTTCGAATCTGTAGAACGGTATTTATCGAGGACATTTTTATTTTCATCCTCTTGCTATGACTAGATATAATACACATCGTAGTTCAATACGTAGGAGAATGGGGTATAATTTATCCTATATTAGGGAAAACTGTGATTGCATACGCTGAACTATAAGTGTGTTTATATAGTTTGAAGTCAGAGGATTGTTTTAATCTAGCGGCTTAGTGCGTATCATTCGTCTTCATCAGATTATCCGACAACAAAGCTGGGGTTTTAGTTTTCGTCTGATAGACAATGTTTATGTTTTTTGCCGGATAATATGATTCGAAAGACGGCCCACTTTTAGCAATGAACGATATAAAATGGGAAGAGGAATAGCATTGAAAAGGCTCTTCTTGGATTCAGCATCGTTGATGAATGCACACAAGCGTGAAATTCAATCGATCAGCCGGATCAAACGAGAAACTAATACAAAATGTAAAAGCTAAGAAATATTTCCAAAGAAAAAACTGATTTAAGAAACTCAAACAGAAGATGGGAATTCAGATGAACACTTAAATGACTAAGACTGTCGATCCTTCAATTTTCTATAGACAAATGCTATCTATCGATATATGTATAAGAACACGGTGCTTTCTATCTATCTATCTCTCTCTTTCTCTCTCTCTCTCTCTCTCTATCTCTCTCTCTATATATATATATATATATATATATATATATATATTACAGAAAAAGAAATTACCTCAACATAGAGATAGTCTATTTCTGTGCGCAGCTATAATCAGTCCCTAAGTGCTTGTCTTGGAGCATTGTTTTAAATTTATTTCCAATGTCAGTCCTCCTCTGGTAGACGTCTTGTTAGTGGGAATGAATTTGTGTTAGCGATTGGCGTGGGCGTAAGATATCTTATCCTGGGTGAAGCGGTCCGGTGTTGGAGTTTATTTATGACCAGTACCTTTGTTGTTTGTAGGTTAATATCAGTTCCTACTATAGGGCGTTTCTTATACAGGCCCCGAATGTGTTTTTCTAGGGTTTACAGTAAATAGTTTTTGTACTACAGGTGTCCAATATTATTAATAAGTGATGAGAGATTTAAACTTAAACCCGTTAAGATTAATGTAAATTAGTTGAGTTATAGATTTATAGTTTGTGGGTAATACCCGAGCACCCAATGGAATAACTCATGCTGTCCAACACACTTATATGCGTACATATTTCCATACATACATATATGTACATTTACATGTCTATACGTATATGCCACTATACATACGCATATACCCCTCATATGTGTACATGTATTCTTATGTAATTTGGAATTTTTTTCCTAAGTCTACAACTATCTCTAAGTTGAGGTTATTTTTGATTTTTTGTTGTAAAAAATACATATGCTCAGTTAAAATAAAAACAAGGAACTCTCTGTGGATCAGTTCTAATAATTAATATTACTAGGATCCACCCGGATTATATACCAACGGATCGATTACCTCTATTATATATATATATATATATATATATATATATATATATATATATATATATATATATATATATTATTATATATTATATATATACATATAATTAATAATATAAATATTGTCTGTTTGAAGAAAGTTAAAATATAAAAATATTTACTGTATAAACAACTCGTATTTTGAAATCTTATTCACTTAAAATATTTTTTAAATCACATTAACGTAAAAATATTTTTTAATATGCCACAAAATATATTTAAATCATATTCACTTGAAAAATATTTTTAAATATGGCAAAAAATACTTCTTTTAAATATTTAAAATATCATTCTTTTAAAGAAATCTGAAATATAAATTAGCACGCACGAAATCTCAGAATTGAAGAGAGAGAGAGATAGGGGTGGAAAGAGAGAGAGGTGAAAAGCGGGCATACATGTAGCCATTTATGTCCATAATCCGGATGTTAAATTAGGTTACCATCTGAGAAGAACACTCACCATTTCCTTCTCTCCACACTTCCTACACGATAATAAATTTACATCTTTCTATCACACGTTCTCTCTATATGACTTCGGGCTAACACACAAGCAACGTTCACAGACTTTTATCTTAATAAAGATGTGATATACTATTTTTGTGTTATTGGTAAAGATTTGTCGAATTCAATTTTTTGTCTTTTCTTTTTTGGCGGGTGATGATATGGAATTTAATTGTATTATTATCACCAAGAAGAAGGGACGCTAAAATTTTTCATTTAATTTTTTTTAATATGTGTTTTGGATATACAGTATATCCGATTTAATTTAGTTTCTTTTTCCTTGTGTTTTTATCAATTTTGTTAATAAATATCGCACCTTATGATAATACAATCTCTGCCAAGAAATGTTAAATGTTATAAAAACCTGGACGCAAATTTATTGTTAGTGATCTCGCGATTAAAGATCTTTCTATACATTTTCATCGTATTAAATTGTTTTCTCTTTTAATTAAAGTGCTATTTATAAAATCAAAATTCTAATCGCTTATTACAATGAGCAACTAATGCATTGATTGTGTTACTTTGTGCATAATTAAATATCGTTTTCACGTCGTCTGAAGACCACGTAAGTCTGAAACTCAAGTTACGACTAGAACCATCCTTTCATAGAATTTAACGTTGGTAAGCGTTTTTTGCTCATTTTAGGCAATCTGGGCTTCGGGCACTTTATTGAGTAGGTAAGTTTGCTTTTAGGCCTTTTTTCTTTTTCTTTTTTTTAGTATTGTCGGTTTTATTAGTGAAAATATCTTGATAAGAGTTTTAGGATTTGGCAAGTTCCGCCAATGTTTTTTGTTTATATATATATATATATATATAGTCAAACCTACCAAGGTTTCACCTAAGCGGATCGTCAGGGAAATGAGGATCCGCTTAGGTGAAAACTTAGTAGGTTTGTCTGGCTGTCTATGTTTGACTAGGTCTGCTCTACTTTTGTACTGAGCACTTTTGTATTGAGCACTTTTTTAATTAGTTGATTACTCGTATCGGGTTTTTTTCTTTGGGCGTTGAACCTGTATGCTGTACGATTATTTTCGACAGACGTTCATGTTCATAGCTCTTTCTTTTTTTTTAAACCTTTTTTTCCTTCGAAATTGATTTGAACATTAGCAAATCAAAGAAACCGAAAGTTTTTCGAGACGAGTGTAGTTACCTATATATATACATATATATATATATATATATATATATATATATATATATATATATATATATATATAAGCGCATACGGTTGTTAAGCATGCGTAGGAAATAAACGGGTGTGCCAGTTCAAGATGACCCTACGAACTGATGGTTCTCAGTTGAATGTCAGAGAGTGAAGTGTGAATGAGGATCACGTTAAATGAACAGGAATAGGGCAGCGAAATTTCAAAGTAGAATGCATGGCGTAGCGGAAGATCATTGGCTAAGGCAAAGATGGCGAAGAGTATGCGAAACTCGTGGGCATATAAAAAGCATGTTCACTTGAATGTAGGCGGTGAAACAATTGCAGAAAAAAATATATTGGTTGAGAAGTGCTTCCTGCTCACCCTACTTGTTCCTCCGCTGTCTGTGGGAGTGGTTCTGGATGTTGAAGATGATTGGACATTTACATCCGGGTATTGCAATCTGTTGAGAAGATGCAAAAATGCAAAAGCCGTACCTACTGCAATCAAGAGAGCTAAACTCAGATGGAATATGCTGGGTGCGGCAGAAATACCTCACATATACCACTCAGAAATACCTCCTACATAATGTTAAGACATTTGTGGCAATTGTGTTTTCCTATACCTAATGTCTTACCATTTCTGGCGCACCTTGTATATAGAGTTTAAATTATTTTTTTCGTTCTTACAATATTTATTTCTTACTTTTATGCTATGATTCGATCGAACGCTGTTGTACTGAAAAGATCTCAGCTAGACTATGAAGGAAGGCAACAAAAATTCTGGCAATTCTCGGTAGATATGTGTATGAGCTGATGTTATATATAAGCATGCAATTAAATATGTACACATCTATATCTCTCTTTCTTTCCATATATATATATATATATATATATATATATATATATATATTTATATGACGGGCAAATAATATTTTATTTAATTTTTATTCATTCTTCAGCGTTCTTACTTTTCTCCGTTTGGTGGGAGTGAAGAAGTACAAAAAATGCCCAAGTCATCCATTTCCCAAAGCGCTTTCGGCCACTTCCTTAACCATTTCCGAGAAGGTCTCTTAGTGTGTTGTTAGTTTCTTTTCATGTTTGGATTGTGTGAGATGTATTATTTGGTGGCTTCCCAATACGAGGATAGCCTGAGGTTAGGATCTCTAACTGATGCCAAACCGGTTGGGTTTCGCTCCTGTCTTGAAGCAATCGGACGTCTAGCCACAGTGAATAACTCTGATACAGCAAAACAGTCTGTCTGTGGATTACAATATATATATATATATATATATATATATATATATATATATATATATATATATATATGAAGATAATTTGGAAATGTTTACTTCCAATATTTCAATTTTCTTTGCCCGTCATATTTAACAAAAGATGTTTAAGAGAAATATACAGTAGCGGCCATAATATAAGAAACGGAAACAACAAAGACAAAAATATGTGTATTACTTAAAAAGTAATGCATGATTAGCAATTAAATTTTTACCGAATAAAGATTAGGGTGTAATGCATAAATATTATACAAAGTTACAAAAATTTACATTGTTTCCGTTCATATATTATGGCCACTACTGTACATTAATAATATATCTATATATATATATATATATATATATATATATATATATATATATATATATATATATATATATATATGAAGACAATTTAGAAATATTTGCTTCCAAAGTTTCAACAATGATCTGGCCCCATTATTAATATATGACCGAAATATTTCATTTTAACCCTTTTTCTAACTAATTTACGACTGGCAAATAATGTGATACGTATACATTAAATTTAAGAAAGAGATAAAGAAAATGAAAAAATAAATACCAAAAATGAAATAAAATTAGTTAAATACAGTTGAAGGAAATATCAACACGCTTAAAATGTATCGTTTTTGTTTCGTTAAGGTAGATTTTGTTCCTGTGAAATGAAATTATATTTTCTGATGACACCGGTTTTTCAACGACACAGTATAAAAAAGATTCGGCTACGAAATTCTAGAATCGGGTTGTTGAATATAACATCAATCAGCTAAGTGTAAAATTTTATATTTGTGTTAAACATATATATATATATATATATATATATATATATATATATATATATATATCAGCTGCCAATATATCTCATAAAACCCACGAGCGCTTAGCCTTGGAGCGGTTAGAATAGAGATCAACGTGTTTTAGTGGACTCAGCAGTTTTCAATCAGCTTTTCTGGATTGTCTTCAAGGAACGAGAGCAAGATCTAAAAGGCGAGCTAATCTAACAGTGATCTCATCCCACAAATATCTAAATTTTTATGAATAAAAAAATCTTCAGTCTGAAGAAATGAATAATTTAAATATATTCATCAAAAAAATTGAAGTCTGAAATGAATATTTTAAGGCTTGTCTCTATGGAATTATTATTATTATTATTATTATTATTATTATTATTATTATTATTATTATATTGCTCTGTTACTTACATTCGGCTCTCTTTGGATTAATGCCGTCTTTGGAATTATCCCTACCAATTAACAATTTTTATATATATATATATATATATATATATATATATATATATATATATATATATATATATATATATAGAGAGAGAGAGAGAGAGAGAGAGAGAGAGAGAAATAATTAGGAGGATTTGAAATAACTAATTATGATTATTTCAAATCGTCCTAATTATTTCTTTTTGTATATCCTTGTTTGAACCGACTTTTAATGCCCTAGAGTGAGCGGCTTGGAGATAGTAGTCATAGCTCGGGGAAGACACAGTCCTATGGGTAAAAGAAAAACTCGTAGAAGTTTCCACCACGGAATTTGAGATCGAGCGGTGCTATATCGAGTCTAATTCATTACCTCTTCGTCACCAAGAACCGTTGGTACAGTTGGTATGGCGTTTGCCTCATATCGTAACTGTTCGGGTTTCAATTCTTGGTATTGTATGCGCACTGCTGATGAGTCCCAAATATAGGACAAATCGGCAGTCCAGTGCTTTTTGCAATCTGTTGAGGTTTCTTCTAGACTCGATGAATTACTTCATTATTTTTATTTATATATATATGTGTATGTGTGTGTTGATGACCTTAATAGAGGTAATTTAGGCTCGCCGAGCATTCCTGAAAATTTGTTTTTGGAATATATGCGTCTAGCGACTGACGGTGTTGAATTCAGTTTCAACGATACTGTGTATGAGAGACGGTGTTGCAATGGGTATTCCTTTGGGTCACATACTGGTTAATATTTTCGTATTATCATGATGGACTACTGTTTGATAAGGTCCGTAAAACCTACGTTTATATGCAGTACGTTGATGACACCTTTTCAATTTTTGATTCTGCTGGAGACTCCACTGAATTTTTTGCTGAACTCAATTCTCACTATCCATTCCTTCAGTTCACTATAGAAGTTGGAAGGTCAATATTGCCCTTTTTAGATGTTCTCGTAGAATTCAAGACTGGTGTTTTATCACCAGCATCTTTCGTAAACTCACTTTTACATCCTTGTACACAATTTGGAACTCTTTTGTTCCCAAGGCCTGCAAATTGGTCTAGTTTCTACACTGGATCATCGTGATTTGATGATCTCTTCTTCTAGTTTGTTAAACGGAGAACTTGCAAGGATCAAAAATTTTTTTGAAAGTACTGATTATCCTACTAATGTCATCAAACGCATTATAGATGGTAAGATTATACGGTTTAAAGAACCAGTGGTTCTAAGACCAAGTCGGTACCTAATTTATTTGAAGTGACCTTAGTTTAGCAGGAAGTTTCGACTGCTTGCTAACAGAATATCAGCTTGTGTTGCTTCGTGCTACGGCGCTGTTAAGTTGCGTACTGTGTTCCAGACGAGATCCGCGTTTCCATCCTACTGTAAGGATCGGCTGTCCTATTTTCAGAACAGTTATATATAAATTCAAATGCCGTTGCTACGTGGTGTGTATAGGCTGTACCAATCAGAGGCTGGAAACGAGAATTACGCAACATGTACCTGTCTATTTGCGTTCAAGTAGTCAGAGTCATGTTAAAAGAACCACTCAAGCAGTGCACGATTCGTCCATTGGGCAGCATTTGCCGGATAATCCCTATTGTGCTGCCGATTATGATGACGCATTTTTCCATTATACATAGTGTTGTTGGGGACGTGCAGAATTTAGTATTTACGTTAGAAAGAATCAGAAGGAATTTGAGTGACTTTCTGCATCCCAAACAAATAAATAAATGAAATTTAAAATGCAATTGAAAAACGAGACATATTCAATTAGAAATCAATACAACATTTATATACAAATCAAACAATATACAGACAGGATAATAGATGTATGTCGTGTAGGCGAAATGTGTATGCGGTTTCTTCAGATTTCAGAATGTCTCTCTTCGTAATTGTTCGTTCATTTGGAGTATTTTTTGTTTGTGTCGATATTTGCGATTGTTGATATTAAGTGTCTTATAGAAAGAGTTTTTTAAGAGTGATCTACCTTTAACTGTAATATTTTTCTAAGGTCGTTCGTTCGTAGAGTTTACTTAATAAGTAATGAATTTAATTCACTTTAAATAAGCAAAGTTGAGAAATGGTGTACACAGAGTTGATTGAATCTTGATCGAGTATGAGTCAGCGATGTATCTTTTTGCGCGGCAAAATCGTGATTCGTAGTGACGTGGAGTATTTTGGAAGGTTCTCTGTGAATGCGTGTTACTGACTGCATAAAGTTAGTAATTGTCTTTAACGTCTGGTCAGCAATGACTAAGACGGGAGTCGGTGAATGCTACATCTTGAAACTTGGTAATTACTGCTCGGAAGGTTCACACGTTTTCTGTTTATATAATCACTGAGTGGCTCCCAGCATAAGAGTGGGAAAACAGCTTGGTCGCGTGCAGGCGGTTTGATTGGTCGTAACTGACCAATCAGCAAGCCAGATTGGAGGTGATTGACCAATGAATACTTGTCTGAAGGTAGAATTTGGCTTACTAGATAGGAAGAGTGTATTTCCTACAAAGAGGTAAGGCTGGTTGTGTTGTGGGAGATTCTACAGTGTTCGTTCGGTTCAGCATCTCCGAGTACTTGAGGCTATTTACATTAAGTTTCATCAGCCAAGCTTATGTAAACAAAAGAAACATTCGTTCCTTATGTTTGATCGAGAAATTGTGAGTGACTTTTTTTCATTTCATACTCTTTTTGGAAATTCCCAATTTCTTAGTCGTTAATTTATTTATAATTAAAATCTATTTTAATCGTTTTCCTGTTTTCCCTCCTCATTCGGTGTTTATTAATGCGTCTTTGATTGTTTCTTGCTTCGCCAATGATTACCTTTTGAAAAAGCGTTAGCTGAAAGGAACCTAAAGGTTAAATAATGACGTCCATTTTATTTATTTTTTATTTTCTTTTTCTGTGGGAACAAGCTATTGTATTATACATCGAGCAGTGTTGTATTACCACCACCGCTCACTAGAGAGACAGAGACAAAGTGAAAGAGAGAAATGAAGTTGTCTGGAAAAAAAAAGGTATGTTTATATGTGTATCAGTCCCGACGGACGACCAAGTATGTATATGTGTCTGCATACATCGATGTTTGCGTTAGTACGATGACATAAGCGACGAAGTTTCCCCCACCACTTCCACAATAACACCAATACACGCAATCTACATAAACCCAAAATTTTTTAAAAATTAATCAGTTTGTCTGACGATCGCTAAAGCGTGAAACCCAGGGTCACAAACTCACATCTATCCAACCAAATATGTTAGCTCTATCTCTGATATTGTGCGCTTTCTAATAAGTACCCGCATATAATATATAAATAATTATATATATATATTTATTTATATTTATATACACTTTTCACACACACACACACACACACACACACACAGATATATATATATATATATATATATATATATATATATATATATATATATATATATTTAAATTTAGATTATAGGTGCAGTTCAATATATAATTACATGAAACATTCATACAAAAAACAAATATATATATATATATATAAATATCGAGAGAGAAAGAGAGACGGATAGATGAAATTGACTGAAATATGGCAAATGATAGTGAAACAAAATGATAATTATTCTCACTATATTCTCTCTCTCTCTCTCTCTATATATATATATATATATATATATATATATATATATATATACTCACACACATCTATATATATATATATATATATATATATATATATATATATATATATATATAAACCATAGGTGTTAATATGCCACAATCAACCAAACATCCAACATGAAAAACTTATGATATTAATCCATATAATATCCTACAATTTCTTAAATCAAACTATATTCCAAAATATAACTTCAACAAAACTACAACATAAAAAACACATATCACTGACTCTAGTAATTACATCCACATAAACATATAACTGCACAAAATCGGAGTATCATCTACCCTGTATTCAATTGTGAAAACAGAATAAAATTTTATTCCTTAAAACCTCCTCTCACATATGTTGTTAAATAAGAAGGCAGAGTGGTGGTTTTATCCGTGGTTGGCAACCTGTGTTGGAGAAGGACAACTCTGAAATGAAAACCAAACTACCTGAAGCTTTATAGAGATGGTGAGACATTGAGTCCAAATAATATGTCTCTTAAAATTACATGATAATTTACAGATAATCCCGAAAGATATAGATATATAGATATATCAATATTTATAGATATATAGAGATATAAATATATAGATATAGATACATATTGCTATAAATATACTAATATAATGTATATAGATATATAGATATGTCATTGACAATTACAAAACATTAATCGAAGTATATTGTTTCGAAAATATACACGATTATGCATTTCGCCGTTTAGGCTTCATCAGATCGAAAGCGAAAAAATGAGGTGCATGTGTGCGCATTTGAGTAGGTTTAAATAATGAAATCTTATTATTTTTTTTCCAAGCAAGCGTTGCTCGTGACTAAAAAAAAAAAAGAAAGAAAATGAGTGACTTTTAAAAAAAAGGTCGTTAACCTTTATGTTCTTTGCTTTAAGATTCCGAGTTGGGAAATGTCATTACTCAGAAGAGGTAAAACATAAAAGATTTGTTTGTTTTTTTAGTTTTTTTGTTGTTTTAGTTTGTTTTTTTATCCATGCGTTTTCTGTGTCGACAGTATGTCATAATATTTTTTAAGCAATATACTTACATGAACGTTTTCCAAGTATCAATAATCTAATCCGCTGTCGGGATCATATATCCCAATTTTATAACATATAGATATATATAGATTTGATTTGTTTGTTCAACGGCATATCAATTCCTTATGGGTCATTTAATACCGAAATTTCATTTTCTTGGGAACATTTCTTTTACAAAAAATGCATTGCTGGTAATGTATATTTTCTTTTACATATTTACATAAAATGTATTGCTGATTTCTTTTTCTTTTTTTTTTCTTTTTTTTTTTGTTACAAAAATTTATTGCTGGTAATATTTTTTTCTTACAGAAATATATTGCTGGTAATTTTTATTACTATGAAAATGTATTACTAGTATTTTTACTATATTTTTTTTATACTTTCATAGTGTTTTGACCCCAGTGTATGTGTTACATATTTGCCCATAGATAAGAACCCCTAATAGGTGCTACCACCCTGGGTCATGGTAGACGTGGGAACAACAGAAATTAAAAGGTGATTCCACGCTCATCAAAAACTCCTGATTAGAGGCTTTTCTGCTGGATGTAGTTTATCGTCATGCCTAGGACGAATTATCAGTAGCAAATTATTTTTATGGGGTAAACATTCCAGCCCTATATCAGGAAGCTAGGATTAATCAATAGAATCTCTTAATTATTTACACTATTTACATACAGACTATTGTTCTCATCTTTGTTGCTGCTCTCATAACGGCCTTCCTCGGGTGCATGTCGATCTTGGTAACCTACAAAGAATTTCGAACTGAACCCTTTATTAAATCTAGTGGGTAGATTGTTCCTGTTCCATGTCTAGGTATCTCTTTTTCCCTGTATCCAAATACGTACTGCCCGGCCCATGGATTGAACTCACAACTACGATAACACCAAACTTAGGAACTTATGGTTTAATTCACTAGGATATTGTCCTGTGATAGAATTCTCTTGGACAATATATCAGTACACTAACATATATATTTTATTGCGTCAAAACTCCTAAGAAAATTCCGTCCTGGGTATGACGATAAACTACATCCGCGTTCTGGATAAGACGATAAACTACGTCCAACAGCAAAATTTCTTAAAAGGAGGTTTTGGGGAGCGTATAACCACCTCTTAATTGCTGGTGTTCCCAAGTCCACCCTGATCAGGGCAAATAGTTAACCACACAAAGTGGGGTCAGAACACTATGAAAGTGTAAAAATAGGTTGTAATACTAGAAATACTTTTTTTTTAATTTACCAGCAAAAAAACTTATGAAAAAAAATATTGCCAGCAATAAATTTTTGAAAAAAAATATTACCAGCAATATATTTTTGAAACAAAATATTACCAGCAATATATTTTTGTAAAAAAAATATTGCCATCAATGTATTTTGAAAACAAATATTACCAGCGATATATTCTTGAAAAAAAATATTACCAGAAATATATTTTTGAAAAAATATTTTACCAGCAATATATTTTAAAAAAATATTAACAGCAATATATTTTTGAAAAACAAATATTACCAGCAATAAATTTTTGGAAATAAATATTACAAGCTATACATTTTTGAAAAAACATTACCAGCAATACATATTTGAAGGAAAAATAATACCAAAAATAGATTTTTGAAGAAAAAATATTATCAACAATAAAAATATTGTCGGCAGGAAATAATCCATTGATGTTGTTATGCCGTAAAGCACACCAAACCAAACCCAAGAAAATTAAATTTTGGCATTAAATGACCCATGAGGAGTCGATATGCGATTAAACAAACAACTCAATCAATCAAATATATCAGATTTATAGAATCCAGAAGAGTGAGAAATATTTCTTCCTTGAACTTTTCATCAGTGTTTATTTCTTCTTCTACTCCGTAATATACAGAAGGAATCCATGTTGTTTTCGATTTCTTCAGATTGCTGTAATCGAAATCTTCACATCTAGTCATTGACTTACGTTTGCATTCGCTAAATTTGTCTCCCGATACGATTCCATAGACTCAGGAAGGTCAACATCTTTTGACTGCGGGAGCTTGTCTTATTCTCTCTTTCGAGAATATCATTCCGAATTATTGTCAAAAAGATTGTTTCCAGGTTATCTATTTTCACAGGCATTTCTTTTAACTCTTATCTTTCGGGTAAATGTCAACCGATGCAAAATTCAGTGCATGTTTAATTTTCTCCAAATATTCTATGCACAGCAATGGCAGTATCAAAATTTGACACTCATCTGCTGTCATACAAAGGCCTGAATAAAAAAAAAACCTGATGCCAGAATATTTCATCGACGTGCAGACGTAGAATAAAAAGATTACAGACGTTGCACAAAGACAATTCATCTGAAAAATCCGACATTTTGCATTAAATGCCCCACGAATGAGAGTCGATATCCTGGTAAAATAAACAAACAAAAACCAAACCAAACTACGACATACTAGTTCTCCTACTGGTGAACTCATAGACTGTATCAACAAAAGACAGTTTATTTTTTTTTTATTCATTTTATTAGAGGCGAAGGACAGACGTAGTACCATCGATTCTAGGAGGTAGTAGGAAGAACTTCAGTGGAACTCATGCCCACTCGTTGGTTTATCATCCCGCCACGTGCGGCCATAGCCTATCTGTGGGGTGTGATTGGAGAAATCATATCGACGCTACAAAATTCCTGTGGCTCTCTGCCGCTTAGGTCTTATATCTAAAATCTAGACAAAGGCAATTCATCACTGTCCATCCTGGCCGAGCCTCCACATTCTATAAGATTTGTGTAAATCTATCCGGATGGAAATTACGCCCTACTAAAGCAATGGAAAGGAAATGGGGGTTGCTCAGTTCAATGTACAATGTGTGGTGGGTTTGACCCTACCTCGTTTTTGAAGGTTTTAAGGAAAGTTTCCTATTAACAGTATAAATTCAATATCAATACGAAGCCCCTAGAGTGTATATAAAAATGTAATTTCTTAGAAGAAATCAATGCGTCATCTCTCGCGATTTTAGAAAATTATATAAATTTGACTCCATACTTTTACAAGCTGTGACTTTCTTTTTTTTTTTTTATCTTGAATGGCATCCAATATCTATGGGTTATTCCATTTGACCAAAACGCCTGCTTGGAAGGGGGCTCTTTAAGTCCTTAAAAGACAATGATTTTCTCTCTATTCCTACTTTTTAGTTCTTTTAAACTCTTGCTTCCAGATGTAGTTGACGTCGATGAACAACGCTGCCGACGAGACGCGTTCGCTTCCTTGGTCTTCTGTTGAATTTAAACTCTTTCACACACGCACATGCACATACGTGTTTATCGCACACACTTGTTTCACACACACACACACACTCAAATGAATACATTCTTCGCGCTAGTTTAATTTTTTTTTTTTCCTTTCATTACAATTGTATACACATTTAATTCCTCTTGTTAATAGCATGCATTGTCGTTTATTTTATATCCGGTATTATGCTATTTATTTTTACCCAGACTCACATTGAGTCCGCCAATATTGTTTGCAGGATGAATGGCCCAGGAGCCCATAAATATTTAATATCCAAATTGTTCATACCCACAACGTAATGGTAACTTATTTCTACCCCAAAATACTAATATCTCGCAGCAAATCATATTGTCTATGCTACAATTGAAATGATTTGAATTAAGACTTACAGTAAGTGAACTTTCAATGAGACGTACCCAAAAAAAAGTGTTGTGGATTCCGGGATGAAATCCGGTACCAATAAATAACAAACGCCAAGAATGAATATAAGAAAATAATGTATTAACGTAATAATACAAACTGGTAATGCAGGTTAGTAGTTCCAAGATTACGGGTTAGTAGGAAAAAATATATACAGTCTTTGGTATTGAAGTATCGCTGTATGACTTCTTACTGAGTCTACGTGTTCGCTCACGGTGATTCTTGTTCGCTACGTTCGTTCAGTCTGTCTGTTACCTTCAACCTTTCACTATCCCTGTTCGGTCTGTCTGTCGGGTTTTCACGTAGATATATATATATATATATATATATATATATATATATATATATTTGTCATGCGTGATACACGCTTAGGCGATCATGTATCTTTCGATACATGACTGACGAGGCAGATTTTTCCCGCAGTGGGTTGCCATTTCTTTCTGCGGTAGATCAGTAGCCATCCAAGGCTATGGAATCCGGTCTGTCCTGTTATTTACTCGTAGCTGGTGGAGGAGAAGAAGAGGATTAATAAACTGCCTGCGTAGAAATCAAGTACATGATTTCTAGAAAATGTGCCCCCCCCCCTCCGACAGAAAGTGAAACAACCGTCGAAACAGCTTTCAAGCCTAACGTGCTTTACCGTTAAGTCACGAAACACCATGACAGCAAAGCAAAGCTCAATTACACTGCGTAGGAAATCAATATATTTCGTTGGGACATTTCGAAATATATACCTCCAAACTTTATTTTCGTAATCGGAACGCTTAAGCAATTCATTTTTTAATCCCAAATTATTTATTAACAACGAGATTAAATATTAATTTCACTGTTTAAAAAATATAGATGTCAAAACAAATATATGTACCCACTAAATATAACGTTTACTCTAGTAAGAAATATGTGTGCTTTTTCCTTGATTGATTTGTTTTTTACGACTTATCAACCCTATGTAGGTTATTTAAAGCCAAAAAATATTAATGTATTGGAAGAATTTTTAATGATTTACTGATGAAAGTTCTATTATTTAACCCATAGCTAGAGGGTAAGAGGTGGATTCATACCTCTCACACGGATATTTGCGCGTAAGTGAATATAATGAATCTAACTGGAATTTGAACACGTCTCTCTGATATCCAGCCGTTATCCATTACATCAAGCACACGTCCAAGCTTACATCACCTTATCCATTAAACTATACGCACATCCAAGCTTAAATACCCTGGTATTCCCATGTTGTCACCCATTAAGATACTAACCATGCTCGACAATGCGTAACTTCGGTGATCTGGCCAGAATTGGGATTTCAACATGAAATATGTGTGTCTGAAAGAGAGAGAGAGAGAGAGAGATTTGGTTGTAAATCACCATTTTGTCTCTTTCTATTTTATCTCATTAAAATGTCAAGTGTCAATATTACAGAAGAGATTTTTATATCAATGTTTTAAATATTTTTACCTTCAATTTATGGTTTATATGCAGCGTTTAAAATATATAATCAGATATACATATATATATATAGAGATTTATTTTGGATATATTTCTTTACATGCAGCTCCCCCCACCCCAAGATACACACAAATTCGTGACAACGTTGCATCATTTTGAAAAATGAAAATATCAGACATGTAATGTGAAAGTCATTTTTTTTTTTACAGAAATCGTTTCGCAGAGTCGAGAGAACGTAAACCATCTGAGGCGCAGTTTGAAAAACGACACTCCCTCTGGGGGAGAATTTATGAAAGCGACACGAAAAATAAAGTAGTAGTAGCAGTAGTAGTAGCAGTAGAAGAAGAAGAAGAAGAAGAAGAAGCCGATGACAAGTGGGAACTCGGGAGTGACATGTAGTGTTGTTTCCATAACAGACGCTTGACTGCACGTAATAAATCAGGAAAAGTACCATGACAACGGGTTAAGGTCCACAAAGCTGATTATGAAAAGAACAAAAGCAATAACATGTTTTTTTTTAACTTGAAAAAAACCCTACACCTGTAGAACAAACTAGCTCACATATTAACGTCAGTAAAAACGTAGATAAGGACATTGTCATCCATTATTAATTTTACATATTTATATTATTGTAATTTTAATTGTTTTTCATAACAGCTTACTCAGAAATGAATGGTGCCAAGCGTCTGTGGCAGAATGGAAAATATGTTTAAGTTTGATTTGATCTTCTCCCAACAATACAATTTCTTCAATATGTCTATATTTCTGAGATTGTATTGCAACAATTTATACTATTTACATCTTTCGGACCGTTGTCCACATTTTTATTTATTGCCATACTCATGAGGTTTCTGCCGTTGTACGCTCCAGCCCTCTTCATGTTATATACGCTGGAATTTCGAACTGAACCCTGTATTCAATCCCCGGGGGGTAGATTTTTTTCTAATTCACGTGCCATGCCTGTTTTAGATAGCTCAGTATCAGTTAGTTCCCTTTAGTACCTCAACTCTTCAAGTTTTTGTTCCCTCTGCTGTGGCCAGGTATTGAACTAACAACATTTTGTATTACTTAGCTAAAGCTTTTATCCACTGGGCCATGTCTCCTAGAAGCTTATATGAACAATTACCATGAAAATATTTAGAAGCTATGCCATGGCGGTGAGAAAATGACTCACGCCGAGATGCCAGGTCAGGACTAATAATATTACAGGCACTTCTTTCGATTTTATGGAAAATCTTGAGATATATAGCAGGGGCACAAAAACAGATATGATAGCAATATTCAATGCACGAACGAATGGTAGATATGCAAATTTGCACGATGGGTTTTGGTGGGGTAAAATAATGGCCTTCTAAAACCTGAAGGTAAGCCACGTCGTAGCGTTGAAAGAACCCCTTCTTTGCATGTTGCCGAATATATATATATATATATATATATATATATATATTTACTTTTTTTTTTAAATATGATTCCTTCGCTACATGTTTCAAAAACAAGAGTCAAAACGTCAATATAATTGTTGAAATTAAATTGAATTAAAGTATTATGGTCTGTTTCATCCTCAAGCGAAATTTTTGTAATAACTAATCTTTTTGGAATAAATAACTTCCAGATTAGTTATTCCAAAAATTTCGCTTGAGGATGAAACAGACCTTGATACTTTAATTCAATTTAATTTCAACAATTATATTGAAGATTTTGGCTCTTGTTTTTGAAATATGCGAACTTTATGTAATCTTAAGTAATCATATTTAAAAATAAAAAAATAAATATAATTATAATTTAGGCTGTACTTATATATTGAGCACTTTTTTTTTTTTTAATAAAAACAGAAATACTAAGAACCCCGGATTATTTACCTAACGTGTTCTTTCCTATTTTTCTATATATTTGCAGTCACACTGCTACATTTTATACACACATATATATATATATATATATATATATATATATATATATATATATATATATATATATATATATATATATATAGCAGGAGCATCATATCATTTTAAAAGAACAGAATTCAAGACAAATAATGGCGATTGGCATTTCATTTCATTTTTTTAAGATTTAGGTGGCAGGGACGCAAGAAACCGGAAGAAAGACACAGAGGTGAAAAGTTCGAGAAGAAATTATTAGAATAGTATTTACGGTTACAACTAACTAGTTCAAAAATAAAACGATGAGACTTAGTTACCAATCTACTGTTACGCTTAAATTCATGCAGTCGCGATACCAAGGAAGAAAACTCATCAGGACAATTACCATGAAAATATTTATAGACAAGAAAGAGGCAAGCCACATCATGGTGGTGGGAAAATGACTCAAGTCGAAATGCCAGGTCAGGACTGATAATATTACAGACACTTCTTTCGATTTTATCGAGAATCTCGAGATATCTTGCTGGATCGCCAGACAAGATATGTTAGCAATATTCATTGCATGGACGAATGGTAGATTTATAAATGTGCAAGATGAATTGTAACGAGGCAAAATCTATCACCCTTAAACCAGGAGCTGGAATTTACATTCACTAGAAATACGTAAGAGAAATATTTCAGAATCTAAATAAAAGAATGTATAAACACGAATGGTGGGTTTTTTTTTAAAAATATTAGTCGTTCTTCGTAATAAATCTAACCTGAGATTCAACTTGAAGAATGAAGTTTTAATTAAAACAAACGTAATTTATTAAAGTAGAAAGTGTACTAATTCTCGACTGTGAAACACTTCCGGCATTCTGATTTCCTGTCAACTTTGGCAAAACTTTAAATGTAGCGAGAATCTCCTTGCTTGGGGTGAAATGATTAAAAAATAAATGGAGTTTGATAAACCAAGTTTTCTATTGGAAGTCACCATTAAGGGAACATGAATCAATGAGTTACTGCGATTGCATTTGATATTCCTTTTATTAGATTTTTGGTTCAATCACTTATGTCCCTTTATTAAACCTTTGGAATTGATATTTTATACTGATTAAGCTCTGAACCGTTGTATCCTAGAAATGATTAAAAAAATATCTTATTGGAATGCTATGAGATTTTTATAACACTATTGGACTCTACTTTGAGCAATAAGAATATATGATTACTCTCTGGGCTTGGCAGAAACATGATGAATGGACAAAATATTGAACGAACAAATGTTGAATGGACAAAACACCGAACTGAAAAAAAGTCGAATTTTATTATTATTATTATTATTATTATTATTATTATTATTATTATTATTATTATATTTTGCTACAGTTGCAATTTCCTCATAAAAATAAAAATAAGTACTTTTATTTTCACCACAATTGTAATTTCTCATAAATAAAGATTTAACACTTTACTGCAATTTCAATGCAGATCCTTGTTCAAAAAAGTTAACAATTATGTAAAAAGTTTTCCATTGGAGGTTTTTATATTAGTTTAAAATTTTAAAATAATTATTTACCAAACTTTGGTAATTTTGTTTGGGGCGGTTCTCATTGGTCAAACATGTATCACGTGCATTAAAACGGGATATAATTCTATATGCACGTAAGTTTGGAAAAATTCTAATATGTCTAAAGAGGCATCGGATACCCCCCAAAACATAAAGTTCCGTCTTTTTGCCTGTTTTCTCTGAATCTCTGACGAAGCTTTAACAAAAGTGAAATATGTTAGATTGCTATTTGTTCTTTATCTTTCATCTTGTCTGATGCTAAACCACATCCGATCTACATTTAATCTTTAGCTTATATATATATATATATATAGATATAGATATAGATATAGATATATATCATTCGCAGACAGTACTGTTTCTCTGTATCACAGCTCCTCAGTGTGACTAGACGTCCGAAAGCCTCAAGCCAAGATCGAAACCCGACCGATTTGGTGTCAGTCGGAGTTTCTATCCCTAAACCATCAGCACTCGGCAGAGAGAAACTGCTAATTCTTGCGTATTGTTTGTACGAATGTAAACAAACGCCAGTCAGCCAGAGTGCTCGTATTCATTTTACCGAAGAGCTTTGCGTTTTAGCGTAGCCGGCTACTATTTATAGAATTAGGCTATTTCTCAAGAGTGCCCAAGTGAAAATATATATATATATATATATATATATATATATATATATATATATATATATACCGGTGTAACAGAAAAAATTGTCCAAATCTTGTAAATGCATAATTATCCATCTCACAAAACGTTAAATATCTAAAAAGCAGCTAAACTAATATAGTTCGTTTTTCCAGTCTTTCAGATAAGACGTTTAGCCATCTTGACACTATTTGTCGTAGGAATCACCGAAAAAACTTTTGATTTATTCAGCTAGAAAGAGAACAAGTTAAAATCCTTTTGTGCTAGCCAAACTGTCTTCCCAAATGAGCAATGGTGAGAGGAAAAAGATCATTCCGGTCTTCAGTAATGGTACCAACGTCTATTCAAGAGCCACCAAGAGAACGATGAACAATTTTAAAAAGAGGGAACAGTAGTGAGGAAAAGTGGATCTGGATGTTACAACAAAAAGAGGGCTCGATATTTCAACTTAGAGCTAAAGAGATCAATTAGAAAAGATCCAACTCAATCTATAAGACGTTTGGCACGTGAGAGAAGAGTTTCAGCTATGACGGTCCAAAGAGCAGTGAAAAAAGACTTGAAAATGAAATCGTACGTGTGCGGTAACTTGTTACTCCAAGACACAAAAAATTAGGTTAGAATGGGCGAAGATCATCTTGAATAAGTTGGGAAATGAACCTGATAATATATATATATATATATATATATATATATATATATATATGAACTTTATTTCAATCCTTCATGAGCTTCCGATCCTTAGCTATGATTAATCAATGGTGGACACTTCTTTTTCGTTTATGATTGATTTCATCACGATTCTTCGGTTAAGCCTGGAGAGTAATTATACATTCTTATTGGTTAGAGACCAATAGTGTTATAAAAATCTCGAATAATTCCAGTAAGATACATTTAATCATTTCTAAGATACAACGTTTCAGAGTTTAATCTAACAAACGGACAATTTTGCTGTTACACGGAAACGTGTATTTTTAATGTCAAGATAGCATTCGTCGGTAGAAAGACATCTCTGTTTTCATTCTTTTTGTTTATTGTTATTTTTTTCGATTCACTTTTTCGCGGTGACTTATTTTATTATTTTTGCTACCCACGTCTGCTGTTTTTTTTTTCTTTTAATACACAACTTTCTTATGTCTGTTTTATAGCATTGATAAATACTAGAAAGATTACTGAAAATTTTACGGTTTTCCTATTTGAATTTCCTGATGAAGAAGTTAATGAATGACTAACCTCATGGCGAGTTCTACAAGAATAAAATATCCGTAGAAATTAATCTATCACAGCTTTAAATATTTGAGCTTAACAACTTTAACAAAATATTGCAATAACAATCATAGATGTGAAGGCTAGTCGTTATTTTAGTAAAAGGATACAAATGAAAGTATTTGAAATTGACAACTTTTCCATTTCACTGAAATGGACATTAAACACTTTTCTTTTTTCTTTCTTTCTTTCTTTTTTCTTTCTTCAATTCATTTTCTCACTGAAACCAAGTAGCGTCTCTGAAATATTTTGGGTTTTTTTCAAGCAGACAAAACAAAACAGTCCGTTATTTATGAGGTATTAGCAGGAGACTTTACGCAGTTCTATCTTCCATTCTTTTTTTCTTCTTTTCTTTCATTTTCTCATAGAAACCAACTATTTTCCCCTACTTTCACGGAATAGTCCATTATTCATTAAGTATTGGCCAGGCGTATGGTCGTGCAAACTATCGAAAAGAGGGACAAGAAACATTATAATAGAAGTATTGGCATAGGTTATAATTATTCCTAAAACTAATTTTTCGCATAATTACAGACAAGCACGAGATGGCCGAGAGTTAGCGACAAATAAATGTATTCAAATTTTAAATGAAGACAAAGCAAATTATTTCTGCGGAACATTTCCTTAATTGCTTAATCCATCCACACGATTCTTTCGAGTGGTATTTTTATATATCTATTTTTAGTCGTACTTTTTTTTCTTAAAATGTCTTCCTCTAAAAATGCTAAACAGCCATGTCTACGCTTCCCGATTATTTCTTATCAACGCAGGTGTCCGCCAAGGCTCTCTCCTGCGTCCTACGATGTTTCTGATTTTCATCAGTCGTCTTCCTGATGGCATCAGTTCATAAGTAAGCATTTATGCAGATGACAGATGACACTACCATTTACTCCAGTCACAATAGAAAATCCCTCAGAGCTGACAAAGTTAACCTGGCTATTGAAAATGACCTCCAATCAGTGATTAACTGGGACAGGAAATGACTCGTAAATTTTAATGCCTCCAAACCTAAACTGTTCTCATTTAACCACCATAGAGAAACTTCCTTGCCCACCATCAACATCGCTGATGATCGACTCCATGAGAGCGTCTCACTGCGCTTTCTTCGCTTCACGTTTTCAACTGACTTGAAGTTGAACAACTATAGTGAATCAATAACTGCATCTACTGCAAGGAATGTTGGTTCACTGTGCCGTGCCAGAAGGTTTTTCTCGACAGAGTCAGTCTTGCACATGTGATGTGGCTTCGCTCTGTCTTTTCTACAAATATTTTTTCAGGGTGACTGCCCTGCCGAGCTTTTTTCCCTGGTGCCCCGACTACATTGGCATCTAGGCCCCACACTTTTACTGTTGAAATAGTTAAATGTAACCGCCACTTCTACTCCAACAATTTCTTTTTTCGCACTTCTCGACTGTGGAAATCAATTCCGTTTATTTGCTTCCCTGATAACTACAATCTTCCAAAATTTAAATGCAACATCAATCGTCATTTTCTGTTGCCTCGAACCCCATTCATTTTTTATTCTTTCCTCATTCCCCACTATACCCAGTCTTTTCTCTCACTTTGACTCCCTGTAGCTCCCCTCCTGCGTACTAGTGGCACGCCCGTCTTGCTTGGGATGAAATGATTGACAAAAAAAATGACATTGTGCAGTCACAAAACAAAAACTACAGTAACTCCTAGAAAAGACAAAATATGCTAAAATTAAACTGTGTTAAGTTTCATTACATTCTAATCTTAATATAATGTTTGTTACAACTGCTTCAAACACAATAATAGATATAATCAATATTTTTTAGAATCAAGGTGATAATGCCGCTAAGACGCGAGGAGCGAAAAATAAGAAAAATCTAGTGAGGTGAAAGGACAATAAAAGAGCAGAATTCAGAAAAACAGAAGCTGGCGATCGACATTGCTTTTAAATTATAGAAGATTATAGGCGGTATGGGTCAAGAAATTGGAAGATTATTTTTTAACAGGCGAGATCCAAGAAAAGAATAATACTTACGGTTACATCCAACTAGTTCAACAGTAAGATGGTGACATTTAATGGCCATGTCATTCAGTCGAGGCAAGAAGGAAAGCTCATCAGAACAATTATCAGGAAAATATTTATAGAAAGACAGAGGGAATTCATTTGATTTTGTCGAGAAGCTCCAGATATATAGCAGGAGCACCAGACCAGATTTGGCAGCAATATTCAATGAACGGATGAAAGGTATATATGTCAATGAGCAAGATGGATTTTGACGAGGCAAAATAATATGTCTTTAGAAAGATATGAGGGAAATATGTTGGAATTTAATTAAAAATATTCGGAAATTCTCTCGACCAAGGGCGAATTGAATTATGAAGATAAAACACACGTTTCAAGGCAATTGCTAGAATACACAACTCGCTAGTTGTTGATAGTTGTTTTTTTTTTCTAAGTGCTCTCTGAATGTAACCAAGAGAGAGTGTTATCTTGCTTTAAAAAACAGGAAGAGGTTAAGTTGTGGAAAGCTTAACTTATTTGTTTAAAATTAATCATGGGAAAGATATTAAGAGATTTAAGATCTCGGCTGCTTTGGACGTAATTATACGTCTTTATGGAGCTCATTTTGTCTTCTCCCAATGAATATATACATTTCATGACGCCGTGAAATTATCAATCATTAGTGTTTGTGTTAAAATATTACTAGCTCTTAGTTTTATTTCAAAGCCACTCGAGACGCAGAATAGCGACTAATTCGACCAATTTTGTGACGTATTTTCGTATATGTCTTTTGGGCTTAGTCTGCAGGTTATCCGTTCGAAGCTAAAATAATCGCGTCTATCATAAATCACCATTAACGTTTTCACAGTCATTTATTTCGAGTAAATGGCAATTTCCTATTAATCCCATGTGGTCCAGTACCGCCATGAAAAAGGCGACAAGAATGCTGTAATGAAAGTGTTAATTATTTAAATCTTGGTTCGAATAGGTAATATATTTAACTGTTGGTGAGAATGCTTTGTTCACAATAACGGTTACGACTATCACAAACCTCCTGAAAAAATACTACTGAAAGCCTTTATATGGTTTATTAAACCATATAAAGGCAGTTTGCATTCAGAGTTCTTATTCTTCGAATGAATACTACCCAGGATTAGAACGCCGATTCTAGCTAGCTATTTAACCTTTAGCAATCTGAATTATTATTATTATTACTTCCATTTACATTGCATTCTTTTTCAAGGTCTCTCAATTGCAGTATCCTTATTATTAATTTCACTCAAATTTGATTTCTGTTGCCATAGCAGGATATGGCAACACAACTATTATTCAAACACACTATTGTTCAGAGATCAGTCACCTTCAGTGATATGATAACCTTTCTGCATAGCAAATAAACTCACATAAGGAGTGATGAAGGTTAAACAAATAGCTGGTGGTGGCTAATAGATATGGAATTAAATCTTTCTCAGGGGTATTAATGCGAAAGAACAGACTAGGCCAGAATTTGAACCTGGCTTGCTGATTCCACTTTCTACGACGATATCTGTTACATTACCCGCACATCCCTTTAAATTAAGTTTTGTGTAAAACCAAGAGAATTTTTTTCATTGGTTCGATTTTCGCTTTCCAATCAGGTGTCCGAAAAAAAAAAAAATATTAAAAAAAAAAACAACAGGCGCCATTGTCGTATTTAGATGACGTTTACAAAAATTGCTATATTTTTATTTTAGATTTAGCGTTTGTTTTTCCTTCTGTTATTTGCATTATTGTTGTTGTCTAGCAATATTAGAAATTGCAAACTATTATTGGAAAGCACCATGTTAATTAAAAATAAAATTTATTTTTTCCTCAAATAATTCCGGCAGATACTGGGTTGAATTTTTTAATCATAATTCAAGATTTTTTTTCAACTTTTATTATAATTTGTTATTAATAAATATTATTATTTCTGAAGGTATTTTTTTTTTAAAGTACACTAAATTATAACACAGGGTTTTGAAAAGTTGTAAATCCAATCAAAACACCCTTCAAAAATAAAAATCTTTTGTTTTGCTCATTTGATTAGACATTGGGAATTTGGTCAGATTAGAAACTTTTCAGCATCTCTTCTTACATATAGCAGACTGACACTTACATCGTCTGGCATTAATTCCCGACATGGGCAGTGTAAGTTATCGGTTCAGCGATAGAAATCCATGAGTCATGTTCGAAATCCAGTCAAGTTTGTTACGTTCACTTTTGAACAATTAACCTTGGGAGATGTATGAATCCTTTTCTTCTTCGCCTGGCTATAGGTTAAATGTCAGGGCAAACTGACAGACTGGAAAGCAGGTGAAAACCGGTATATACCACTGAAATTAGAAGATGCCTTGGGATAGTCAATGATACATTCCATAGGCTAAGCAGAGTACGAAAAGACAGAAAAACTAAGTTAGAAACAAAGAAATGAGTATTAAACAGTGACGTGATGTCTGTCCTTCTATGTGACAGCGAATGCTGGGCAATCTCCTCAAAGAAGAGAATAGAAGCAACAGAAATGCGTTTCTACAGAAGGATGCTGAGGATACCATGGACCGGACGTGTGAACAACGAAGACGTTTTAGAGGAAATGGAAACAAAAAGGAAACTTATATTTAACATCAGGAAGAGACGGTTGAAATTTCTTGGGTACATAATGAGGAAAGAGGGCTTTGAAAATCTGATACTCACAGGGCAGATTGAGGGAAAGAGGAACAGAGGAAAACACAACATAACATATTTGATGAGCTTAAGTAAATGGATGGCGGAACAGGGTTTAGGAGAGATAATGAAAAGAAAGTTTAAGAGAAATAAAGGAAAGGAAATTAGGGAGAGCCATAATCGCCTACGTCCTGAGGGATCAGGTAACATTGACCGCTTGGGAATACCAGGTGCTATAATCTTGGATGAGCGTGTGGTGTATTGAATAATAGACCGGAATTGTTAATCTGAGAGCCGAGTTCTAATTCCCGTTGGGTTCATCATATACACTTACGTACAAACACCCTTGGGAAAGTTATTAATCTACTTCTTCTCCCTCCAGCTATGAGTTAATTAGTAATATTTGTATCACTAAAGTAATATCTCGTCCTGGGCATGAGGATTAACTACATCCGCGTCCTGGATAAGACGATAAACTACGTCCAGCAGCAAGGTCTCTAATCAGAAGGATTTGAGGGGCGTGGAACCACCTCTTAATTGCTGGTGTTCCCAGATCCACCCTGACTTGGAGTGGTAGCACCTGTTAGGGTCCCAGCTATGGGCAAATAGTTAACACCCAAACTTGTGTAAAAATAGGTGTTAATACCAGAAATACTTTGTAATAAAAAAATTATTACCAGTAATATTTTTTTAAGGAAAAATTATTATCAGCAATAATTTTTTAAAAAGTACCAACAATACAAACAGCTATATATTCTTTGAAAAAAAAAATATGACCATCTATAGATTTCTTCAAGGAAAAATATTCCCAAAAATAGATTTTTGAAGAAAAACATATTAACAACAATAAACATTTTGTCAGCATTAAATAACCCATTGAGGTTGATATGCCGTAAAACAAACGAAACCAAACCGCTATGAAAAAATTTCATATATCATTTTAAAATAACATTCTTAATATCTAAAAATTTGCCCGTGTTTCATTCAAAAATCGTACGACTCATACAGCAATCGCTATCACTTGACTTAAAATATTTTTGCCCTTCCTTGCCTTTAAAGGAGTGCCCTTTGCTGTGCTGATGTTGCTACATGCCTTACTTCTTGCCTATCTCACACTGCGAATTTTTTCTAAATTCTATACTAAATATTAAATCTGTTACGAAAAAAGAACTAAACAAAATGAACACAAAACGATCAGCTTTAAAAAAAATTCGTAACTGGAAAAACCGAATGAAAAAAGAATGTTAACAACACATATTTTTCACACCCAACCCAGTTCTGCGGAATCAGAATCAACGTTGAGTTTAAGCAAGCGAGTGAGCCAATTGGGCTAAAGTGCCATGCAGATTTAAATTGTTCACTCTTGTGACGAATGCAGCTAACGATTTTTTTTTATTTTTTGCATGCTGGCATGCTAGTTAACATTCGTGTCAGTCAGCTGTTGGCTCTCACGCTGGCCAATAGAATCTTTCTGCCTATTCATAGCAGCCAGTAGAAAATGGCCGCAAACTACATGAAAACTGCCGTAGAAGCATGAAAAAATCGATTATTTCCACTATCGATGGGAGTTGGGAAATGCAAAGTCGGTCTTGGCCTTGGCGCTAACTTGGAGCATGTGCATGTAAATTTTGGTGCAAATCCGTCAAAAAATTGCGGGCGGGCATTCGTTACACACACACACACACACACACACACACACACACATCCTGCCTTTTATAGATAGAGATACTGTCTGGCTTTAAATAAGCAGCAAAAAAAAATGAAACGATCAATCAATGAACAATTTTTTCTGGTCAACTACGATCTTCAACAATTTAAATGCAATATTAAAAATCTGTCTCTTTTAATTCTGTTCATTTATTTCCCTTTGTATTCAATATTGTTTTCTTACTTTATTTCACTTTCAGTGTCGCCTTTGTGTCTTGGTGGCTTTATTGATTTGCTTGGGGTAAAATTATTAAAAAAATCTGTAATTAATGATTAATTTAATTTCTATTAGCAGAATTTGATCTATTACTAGACGGCGAATTATTCAAGATTTCTGGGTATTTACCTTGGAAGAAAGTATTCAACATTTCTCATCGTTCTCTCTCGACAAAGTAATCTTGGATATGAATATACCAGATTATATAAAATAGTGCAATGGTACTGTTCTTCCTTCTGTCCGCGTACATTTCACACTCGAACATTTCGTTAGCACCTGCTACGTGCAATTATTGGAGTAGATTAATATTGTATTCATTTAATATATCCTACTCGTGGTGGCATGAGTTCAACAGATATCAAGTATTTGTTTAACGACTGTTAAGGATTTAAGGTTTGCTGTTGGAAATACTTCTTGAAATTTATTTATGTGTTCTGTTGATTTCTTTGAATTTTTGTAAGGCAAAACGTTTATGCATTGCTTCAGTTTGGGTCAGTTTTGACAATTGGATTTGCGAATTGTACTAACAGAGAAGATATCGAAATATGGAAGAAAATTCATGGATAAGCAAAACCGATAGAAATCTGTGCCAGGAAGCAAAACTGTTCAAATAGTGTGTGAAGAATACCAGAAGTTTGGATATAAATCCAAATAATTCATTGACATATACAGCCACACAGACGAGGACTGTTGAATAATAAGGCCTCCAAAAATGATTACAGTTTAGCAGGGAAGCTTTTACTCGTATTCATGAGTTGTTTCACCTTCCAGTTTCCTTTATTCCAGTTTCACATAACTGCCGTGACAAAAAACATTTTCATTCTCGGGAAGATTACAAATGGCATTTTAAACAATTTTTGCTGGGAATGATAAAATATTTCGAGAGTTTAAATATACAATTCGCCCCTGACGTTTATATTGTGCATGAAATTCAGCGTTGAGCTAACGGCTAAGAAGAAATATATTTATTAGTAGTATACATTTTAGCTATTTTATTATTCATTGATCAGTGTTGGATTACAACCACTGCTCACGAGAGATACAGAGACAAAGTGAGAGAGATAAATGAAGTTGTCTGAAACAAAATGCTTAAACTGTCACCATACATATATATATATATATATATATATATATATATATATATATATATATCAAGTATGTGGTGCAGTTCAATTTACATTGCATGAATCATTCATACAAAAAACAGATATAGAAGTTAGTAATATAAATGGCGAGGATACATCTTGGCAAACAAATATAATAAATTACATTAACCCCGAACCTGTAGATGACGCCTGTTTATAAATTCCCGTTGCATAAGATCTTTTTTTTAATTCTTTACAAGCTTTCATCTGTGCATACAGACATCATCATGTATGGAAATAGATTTGTTTTTTACATCCCGGTAATAACAGGACAACGAAAGAATAGATGTAATCCGAAATATGTTTTTAGAAATGTGTTATTGTTAATTGTAAGAAATTTTTGGAGCATGCGGTCGCAAAGCTGAGGTTGAATTTTTAAATTTTAAGATTGCACGTTTTTGTACTAATATGGTAATAGGAGAATTCTTTCCTACTGGTAGGTTTTTCAGTCAATGTGGCATGAACTAAATTTATATCATTATACCATTTATATCATTAACTTCTATATCTGTATTTTGTGTGAATGATTCATATATATATATATATATATATATATATATATATATATATATATAAAAAGAGAGATAAAGTTGGCTGTAGGACGACCTTCATTTAAATACAAGATAATAAAGACAAGCTGAAGAGCAACTTGTTAACTGCCAATATACCTCATAACACCCCCGAGCGCCTTGGAGCGTTTATTGTGGAGATCAACGAGATTTAGTGGACTAAGCGGTTTTCACTCTGTTAGTATAAATCCTCTTTAAGAAGCGAGAGCAAGATCAAAAAGGTCAAACAATCTAACAGTGACCTCATCCCACAATCTTCACTCTTGCTCTATATGCAACCTCCATTGAATATCACTGTCGGATCTTAAGTGTCACTAAAGATTATAGCACAAAACTCATAACTCAATCAACTGGTTAAGATGTCAGATTCTCATACGTCAAAAGCGATGGGAGAGAGTCCATTAAATATATATAGAGAGAGAGAGAGAGAGAGAGAGAGAGAGAGAGAGACGGATAGATGAAGTTGACAGAAATAAGACAAATGATAGTGAAAGAAAATGGTAAATATTCTCACTATATTCTCTCTCTCTCTCTCTCTCTCTCTATATATATATATATATATATATATATATATATATATATATATTTATATATATATATATATATAAATATATATGTGTGTGTGTGTGTGTGTGTGTGTGTGTGTGTGTGTGTGGTAAATATCTCACTAAATTTAATATTGGAAAGAAAATTATTGCCTTTAGTTTTTATACTCAATAAATCGAAAGATCTTTTTTGTCTATTCAGTATAAAAGTAATCACATTAGCGGCTGCAGTATTGGTTTCTATATCTCATCTACAATTGATTTTATATATAGATTTTACAGACACTCTCTTCTTATTGGAAAGCACTTCCTCATTACAATATAATACGAATTATTAAAACTGAACACCTAAAACACTTCATTGAAAAAAAAAATGTAATTTTTATAGTACACAGTAAGTAATGAATTTTCTTGCAATACGCTATCTTTATTCTACTCTTTTCAGATGTTTAAGTTCGCCATTAACACTGCCATGATATGCAGTCAGTGACAGTGATTAAAAGATGAGCGATATCATTTAGAAATTAAAAAAGGCATCGTCTGCATTTTCCTGGTTGACTGTATATTTTTTAGCAAAAAATGCAATTTAATCATATTCACCCCCCCCCCAAAAAAAAGTAACGAAATAGGCAGAATAAGGACCCGATATTGTTTTCTTCTCATTCTTCTACATGCTGTATTCCTTCATGATATAAGCGATCATGGTATGTCAATCTCCACAAATTTCTACGTAGCAGTTTTTCTCCTTTTGCTACCGCCATTCCACCATCTCTTCACACATCATCACGTAAGTGGCTTCCGCATTCTCCCTTGCTCTCAATATGTCCCGTGAGGGTAAAGTTTTCAAAATCCACCTTCCTAATTATGTGTCCAATTTCAGCTTTACTTTCCTGATTTTGAGTATAATTATTCTTTGTTGCCATTTTCTTGAAGACTTCCTTGTTGCTTACTCGGTCCGTCCATGGAATTTTCAGTATCGTTCTGTAAACCCACATTTCTTCTGCCTCTAGTTTTTCCTCATCCTTGAGGAAATTATCCAACACTCACTGAAAGGTCGGATATCACATAACAATTCAGCACTTTTTTCTTTGTTTCTAACGATTGTTCCTGTTTCTCACCAGCTTGCTTAGCATTTAGAACGCCTCTTTTGCTAGTTCAATGCTTGTTCGGATCTCGCCTTTTCCATCTTCTGTTAAAACATTTTTTCAGATATTTAAATTGATGTTTAGATCTCTAATTCGGAAATCGCATCTCGAACTTTTTTTCTTGCTGATGTCCATATTTTTTTGTTTTCTTGCAGCTGATGTTTAGTCCTTTTTTATCGCTTTCTTCTACCACTATATCTAGGAGGTCCTCTAGTTTCCTTTTCGAATCGGCCATTCAACACAGTGTGATCTGCTTATCTTATATTGCCAAGTTTACGCCCTCCGATGATAAATCATAGTAGGGTCTCCAGTTACTTTCGGATGGTGCTGTTGTGGAGGTTGAATAAATCTGGAGAGAATATGCATCCTTTTATTATGCCCCTTTCTACTTATGTAGAGCTAATCAATTTATTTTCTATCTGTATGCATGCGGTTTGCTCCCAGTATAAGTTCTGGATTATTCTAACATTTTTACTAACAGTTCAATTTTTCCGCAGATTTTGCAGGCAAACATAAATTCCCAGAATGCGTTGACAAAGACGATTTCATGAAAAAATAAATACTTCTTGCATAAAATAATGTTTAAAATGATAATGGCTATCCGGAGGCCCTTATTGATTATATTATTAGTAAGAAGACTAAGGAATTTCATTCCCCTAAAGTCTAGGAGCCTTCTAAATGTCCGGTTTATTTGAAGATTCCTTGGATTGGGGATAAGGGCCAAAACTTAATTAAGCAAGCTAGCAAGTCGGTTTCTGGTTGTTTTCCATCTGTTGCTTTACGTTGCATTTTTCGAACTAGATCTGCGTTTCCGTCGTTTCGCAAGGATGAACTGTCCTACATCAAATTGAGTAATTTAGTATATGAGTTTAATTGCCAGTGTGCTGCTGGTTATGTGGGGCGTACAACCTTGCATTTGGAAACTAGAATTAACCAGCATGTACCTTCCAAAATACGACTTGGTAAGATAGATAAAATGTGTTATCTCCCCCCTACACCCAATAAATATGGAATCGGCTATTGCTCAACACTTAGTTGAGAATATAGTATGTGCCAAGACGTATACAAAAGAGTGGTTTAAAAAAATTCATACGGCTGGTTCCAACAATCATTTGAAGATTTTGGAATCAGTCTGTATAGGATTAAGGAAATCTTCTCTCTACCGGCAGAAAGAATTTGTAAAGTCCCTTAATCTGTTGTGGGATATTTTATTTTAACTGTCCCTCGCTAATTTATTTACACGTTATTTCCCCTCCCCCTCGTTACAAGTATATACACTTGTATGTTATTTTAGCGTGTATCCCCCTTTTTTTGCTCTTCATTTTCGTTACTGTTCTTTTCGTAAATTAATTATCAAACGATTGTCTCCTGATGAGATGTTGGTTGAAAGGGCCTTAGAGACTAATAAAATTAAAATTAATAAATTCCTAGTTTTTAAAACTGTATATAAATTTTGTACCTCTAAGCATTTGTTTATATATATATATATATATATATATATATATATATATATATATATATATATATATATATATATATATATATATATATATGTATGTATGTATGTGATTCCAGACATCGCTTGAGGAAAAACCGTCATCCAACAGTTACGGTTTAATATTTAAATTAAATTTGAATACGGATGACCAGTTTCGAAACTTTGTAATTTCTGTGTCGTGATGGAATCATATTTTTCAAAAGTAATTATAATTTAGGTTCTACTTTTTTTTTATAGAGCATTGTTTTTTTAAAATCAAAACAAAATACAAAAGAATTTTGGATCATCAATCTAACAGTTCTTTCCTATTATATCAAAAAAAAATACGCACACACACACACACACACATATATATATATATATATATATATATATATATATATATATATATATATATATATATATATAAGATATCGCACCGATGGTGATTGAAAACTGACCCTTGCATAATTTAAATATTGATTTTTATTCCGTACTCTAATTATAGTGAACCAGTTCATTTATTTACGAGGATGTGTAAAATTGCAATATTTAAATCAAATTTATATTCATTATTAATATATATAATATACACAGGGTGCGATGGGCAAATTGTCGCCATTTTGTATTTTTAGTTTCACGCATGCGCGTTGTTTGTTTCTGATTTTATCGCCTGCACAGTATAGTAGAGTCAGTTGGACACCGTCTCTGAGAAAAAGAACAATGACGTAATTCACTTCGCAAAAAAAATTGAAAACATGCTATACTGCTGGGCATTCGCGCTGGGAGCTCGAATACAAACAGAGTGTTTTGGTGTCAATTTGTGGACAGTGCAAAGTATTCGGAAAGCATGGAATGAGTCTTATGGTGATTATAAAAATACGTCACCTCGGAAAACTCACTCTGATCGTTCTGATGAAAATAGAACTCACAAATTTGTTAATGATGACCTCAAAATCAATACGGAGACCTACATCAAGTGTTTTGAGGATGTTATGCCAACCTGGATCAAGTTGGTGGCTGCTGCAATGCCTTCTATCTAGTAACAGGACTCTGCACCATGCATACAAACAGGAGAAACTAGACATGAGAGTCAGTCAAATTTCTGCGACCACATCTCCCTTTACATCTGGCCACTTAACTCCTCAGACTGCAACCTTCTGGATTATTATATGTGGGGCGCAGTTGAACAAGAGACCAACAAAACTCCTCGCAACACCAAAGATGAACTGAAGGCAAAGATGAACTGAAGGCAAAAAAGAACTGAAGGCAAGCATACACCAACTTAAACAAGTAGATCGTCCAGAAGAGATGCGGGAGATTCCGAAGATTTCTGGATGCTGTGGTCAAATTCAATGGCGATTTTATTGAAAAGATTTACTCTTGAGTATTTCAAGATATTTTGTGCAATTTTGGTAAATATATCTGTTAAAATGTGATGTCAATGTTATTTTTATTTTTGTGTAATTTAGACGACTTTTATTTTTGCATAATTTAGATGTAATTTATTCATCACAGCCTGTATATATTTATATGTGTGTGTGCGTGTATTTATATATATATATATATATATATATATATATATATATATATATCAAATATTGTACATTGAGAGCTGGTGTTACATTAATAAGAAATCTATATTTTTCATATTGCATTGTGTATTAAACTCAGAGTTGTGCTACCGGTGAAGAAAAACGAATCGAGTTCTCTCAGTCACTGTGTGTTTATCTAAAAACAAATAAACTTAAATTCAACTTGATGCAACGGCTTAGGAGTAGAATTTCCGACTGGCGCCAATTCGATCCTAGCTAGAGGCAAGCGGACGTCTAGTCACACTGATGAGCTGTGATACAGCGAAACAGTTTATCTGTGGATGACAATATATATGCTCCTGACAAATTTATTTTGGTTGAGCTCTCGGGGGAGGAAGTGTGAGTTTATAAACAGTGTCTTATAATGCTAATAATGCAAGATTCCTAGGCAAAACGAATCGAGTTCTCTCAGTCACTGTGTGTTTATCTAAAAATACGTTTAAATTCACCTTCATCCGTGCTGTGCGCCAACAGCTTAGGGGTAGAATTTCCGACTAACGCCGGGTTTCGATTTTAACTTAAGGAAACCGGAAGTCTAGCCACACTGATGAGCTGTGATACAGCGAAATAGTATGTCTGTGGATGACAATATTTATAATATATATATATATATATATATATATAACAGCAAAATTGTTCAAATCATGTAAAAGCAAAATTGTCCATTTGTCAGATTAAGTTTTGAACGGTTGTATCTTAGAAATGATTAAATATATCTTACCGGAATTATTCGAGGTTTTTAGAACGCTGTTGGACTATAATTTTAGCAATAAGAATGTATAATTACTCTCCAAGCTCAAGAGAAAAATCGTGATGAATCGATCATAAATGAAAATGACATGTTCATCATTAATTTATCACAGCTAAGGGTCAGAAGCTAATGGGGGATTGAAATATAATTCAAATATATAATCAATTTCCAACTCATTCAAAATTATCTTCCCCTTCTCTAACCTTCTTTCTTTCCTAGAGTAACAAGGACTCTCACAAGTTTCACGTACAATTTCATTTTCAAGTCTTTTTTCGTTGCTTGGATCTTTTCTAATTGATTTCTTTACTTTTAAGTTGAAATGATGATCCCTCTTGCTCTTATGACCTCCTGATCCAGTTTTCCTCTTTACTATTCCCTCTTTTTTAAAACTTATTCACTGTTCCCCTGATGGTTCTTGAATGAATTTTGAAGATGGATGACAGAGTATGAATGTTGGCACCATTACTGAAGGCATGAAGGATCTTTTCCTTTCACCGTTGCTCCTCAGTTGGGAAGACAGTTGGGATAACACAAAACTTTCTAACTGAATAAATCAAAGGTGTTTTGTTTTTACGACAAATGTTATCAAAATGGCTAAAGGTCTTATCTGAAAACCTGGAAAAAGAAACTGAATTACTTTACTTGTTAGATATTAAATATTTTGTGTGCTGGACAATTATGTTGTAACACCATTTGGATATTTTTGCTGTTGCACACGGTATACCAAATCGGTCGAGTTTCGATCCTGGCTAGAAGCCATCGGATGTTTAGCCACACTGATGAGGTGTGATACAGCGAAACAGTCTCTCTGTGGTTGATATATATATAATCAATATTGTCTTCCCAGTTTCTTTCACTTTCCTTTAACCCTTCGCGCCTTAGTGACTTTATCGCTTTGCTTGGGGTGAAATGATTTTAAAAACCTGTAATTTTATTTTCTAATTCACAGAATTTACTGTGTCAGTAGACGATGAGTTATTCAAGATTTCAGGATATATCACCTTTGAAGAATATATTCTCATATTGCGTTCTCACCGTTTCCTCTTAAAAATCTATTCTTAGATATAAATATATTGTTTCATGGCCTTAATATTGCCTTCAAGCACAGTTGCCATCCAGTGTTGACCTCAGTGTCTACGTTTATATTGATATACACTCTATCTCTGATACTGAGCATTTTCACCCATAAATACAACATATATTAAATGTATACATTTATCATATATATATATATATATATATATATATATATATATATATATATATATATATTATTAATTGATTTAAAATATGTTTTTTCCGCTACACAGTTCTAACCATGTTTCAAAAATGGAAGCTAAAAGCCCCGAATTTAATTTTGTAATTAAATTTAAGACTTTAGTTCCATTTCATTCTCAAGCGAATTTTGGAGTAACTTTTAAAATCACTGGGTTATAAAAACACAGCTAAAACAAAATTCATGTTTCCAAGGTTACAGATAATTCTATTTTTCTAGACAGAGGTGTCTAGGTGTTCAATATGTCTATATTTTAATGTATCAGTTATTGTTACTTTTTGTAGTGGGTAGGGGTGTATTTTTCAATGAAATCTAACTTCCGTTAAAAGTGTGTATGACCGAGTGGTTAGAACGTTCACATTCTGACCATGAGACCCGGGTTCGAATTTCACCATGGTCGATTTTTCAGTAAGGAAACTTCCTCATTTTATCTAATTAGGCGGGGTCGGTCACAGCGTGAGGCACCTATGGAAAGTACATGAAAACCATACTACGGGTTGACCCAAGCCTTGTGAGTGAAATTGGATAGACAGAACACTTGGGTGCCGTCAATAGCTCTGCTAGCACGAAGTCATCGAAGCCGAGGGCTTGGGCGTGCTGGCCTTGTTCAAATTGTTGATCGCGCTAGATAACACACTCTTTCCCAGAAACCGTAACTAAGCATAATTGCAGTATAAACCACAGGTGGGCTCTGTAGGTGTTGAAGAAACACAAATGCGCCTGAGCAAGCGTCTGTAATAGGGATTCGCTAGCCACCCTGATAGATTGGTATCCTCGAATACGAGTGGCCAACTATATATATATATATATATATATATATATATATATACCTTTCTTTCTCATGCGAGTATTTTCCTTGACAATGGTTTTAGTTTTTGTTTTTCTCACTATTGATTTTTACGTAAGTAAATGCCATGTCTGCTGCTCAGCGCTAAGGTAGCAATAAGAAAAGAAAGTGAAACTGTCCGAACTGTTCTACTCTTTGCGTCTTAAAGATTGACAATAAGGTTATATTTCAGGAGGAAAAAAGAACAGTCGACTTTCGAGAAGCATGCTTGCAATCTGTTTTTATCAAGAATATTTTAAGTCATTCTCGTAAAAAATACTAATGAATACCACATGTTGCTACAATGTACGTTTACTTTCTGTCATCAATTTAGGAAATAGCAAAAATAGATAGATAGATAGATAGATAGATAGATAGATAGATAGATAGATAGATGTAATTTCGCTACCTCTATTCAATTAGTTTATGCTTTCTTGAGAATTCTCTCCAACGCGTTTCAACTCTTTTGTGTAATTCGGCAAGTGCTTTCTGTTATTTTTTTTATTATTTTATTTATCTTTCTTTCGTTCGTCTACAGATGCTCACGCTAATACATTATTGCATGCTGCACATTGATATCAGCTTGTAGGCAAGTATGCTTTAATATGATGCTTTGATCAGCCTGCAGCGACATCAACTTACATATAAGTGCATAGTCATGCATTTTTCAAAGAGATACGATATTTATACATGTCTACTGTTTATTTCATTTTTGGCATATTCTGCTTTGGTGTGTCATTTTACTAGAATAAATACGTAAATTAAAATATTATGTTCGTTTTGTTTTTCTGTATTTTGTTGATACATATATCTATGTGCAAAAATATTATTAATACTAAAAACTTTTAATCTTTCTAAAAAAAAGTGTGTTGCGTTGACCAAACACTCAGACCAAACACTAGGTTCGTTTTCATGGTGAATCTTCTTCCAGCCAACGCGTGTGGCTTAAAATTAACTCTTTGGCTAGATGGTTACCCACGAAATAAAACCATGATCCGATTGTAGCAGAAAGCAAATTTTATTCTGGTTTTAACCTACTGCTGTAGACGAGCGAAGCAAAGATGAAATGAGGGGAGGGGAGGGGAACAATCTAACGGGTGCGTCTTTTTTTATTTTCGCGTTGCGGTGAGACGGTCTCTAGTCCGCTCTCTGTGGGTGTCACTCTCTCTCTTTCTGTATGTGTGTGTGTGTGTGTGTGTGTGTGTGTGTGTGTCGGCTGGTAGTGACCACTCTCTTACAGAACATCGTTCTTTTGACTTGCCATCTTTGTCTAAAATGTGATTTATCATTGTCTGGTTTCATCCAGAAACCATTTTTGTCAGGATCGTTTGCCATGATCCTTGTGAGATCCACTTCACTTAGTTGATAATCACCAGCACAATAAACGCCTGAAATAATTTTTGTGACATTTTTCAGCTATTTCCATTTAACAAGATATCGGCTGATACTGATATCGCTACAGGTGAATGTTGCCCAAATTTTAAGGATACTTGATATTTGGAGGCTAGTACTCTTTTAGAAATAGTGAAAATTATGTGTCATTGTACCTATTTTCACTTTGTGTGTGGTGGGGGATGTTTATACAGAATGTCCCAAAAATTTGAACACATTTTGAAGCTTTCTCAAGAAATAATTCTAGCAACTAAAATCTAATATCAAATTTAAATAATACATAAGAAGATATCTTATTTATGTGCTGTGAACCCTCAGGACGTAGGAAATCATGGCTCTCCACAACTTCCTACCCCATGTAGCTCTTAATAAATTTTATCTTTTATTTATTTCTCTGCAACCCTATTCCGCCATCCATTTACTGAAACTGTTACGCATTGTTTTCTTTGCCCCTCTTGCCTTCAGTCTGTCCTGTGAGTATCAAGTTTTCCAAGCCCTCTTTCTTCATCGTATGAAGACAGTATTTATCATAAATGTATGATCTTAAGTTTTTTCATCAGATTTTTAAAGTGGTGTCCGTTAAAATCCCAAAATTGCTGATGCAATGGAATCACAAGCAGCATTTCGATAAGAATTTTGGACCTCTGTGAAAATTTTCCATCACTCTTTTTTGCTTCCTACGTCTTAATGATATCTGTGGTCTTCAGGAACTGTTCTTGTGCACATCATATACAGTACCACCACCTTCAAACTTATCCCAAATTCATGAGATTGTAAGCCACGTGTGCGGATCTGAATGAAACTCTCCTTGATAGTGGCCTTGAACTTCGAATGTTTTTTTTTCATACTTCCAGTAGCATTATGAGAATGATGTTTCGCTGTTCAAAGCTAATCCTGGATGACATTAGGAATACTGACGTATAAATCTGAAAAGAAAGCAAGTTGACTTGAGCCATACACTGTTTCAAGTATGTAAACATTTTTGAGACACCATATATATATATATATATATATATATATAAACAAGGGTTCGTCCCCTCAGAAACAGAACTAGACTTGAACAAAATAAACGTCGTTATGTTTAGAATCCTTCCGACCAATGCTTTGTGACACGCACCGGTGGTCGCGGTCGCAGTCCAGCGCCAATATGTGATGTCCACTGGTCGCGACGTCAATATCTGAAGCTGCGCCGTCGGCCCGTGGTCAACTCCCAGTTGCGGCGCGAACCTTTAAGGTTTCTTCCACCAGCGTTATGGGTTGACTCGTTGTCGCCGCCACCAGCCTGTGTCCCGGTCGATCTGGTCGTTTCCGGTTCGATACCAACTTTGTCATTCTCAGCTCGCCTCCAACGCCTGGTCACCGAAGTAACATCTTTGACCTCATATCTAACATACCCACTTTGGTCTTAAGTAGACGAAATCAATCAGATGTCGGGCCGTAGTGCAAGCCGAATCCGGGGTAAAGGTGAAAGTAAGTAAAAGAAAAATGATAAAACAACTTACGAGGTTCAAATATGTTGAGAAATAGCAATTAACTTTATCTATCTGTTGAATACAGGAGTTTCCTTCCCGGTCCGTTCTATGGATTCGTGACACTTTTTGCGTTTCTTAAGCGAGTTATGGTATCTTAAGTCGTTCGTCAATAAAAACTTGCTTTTGGTAGGAAGACTAAGTCGAAAAAGCACGTGGAAATCTTGGTCAGCTCATGCGAGGCGCTATTCTCCGAGCTCAACAGCTCTCTGTCGAATAAACACTACGTCTCCGATCTCCAACTCAACTCTACTCTGAACACCCGGGGACATTCGTTTATATGGACATCGACCAAAACCGGGTTGGGGTCTGTCGTGGTTTGGGTTCTTTGACAATTCTTAATTCCCAACCAAAAATGTTCTTTCTCCCTAGAACAGGAAAATGTATTACTTCCCATTTTTGGAAGCTAATCACTTTCCCTTTCAGGGTTTTTCTCCCTCGTCCGTGAGGAGAGGTCGGAGGAGAATTATCCTCCTAGACTCTTCCTTTCTCAAATTGGTATCTCATACCAATCCTCTTAGTGGGTGTTAACAATTTCCCCGTCTTTCTCATACGTTCACCTTCGCCCATCACTCACGCCATCACTCAGCCAATGATCGCTCGGCAGCGTGGGTGTGGCTAGACTTGGCCTTCTTAAAATTATCGTCCAAAAAAGAAAATTCTCTTTTCCTTTCTTTCCTTCTTTTCTATCGGCCAGAATTCTTATGAATTCCACGTGGCCCTAATTAAATTCTTAAATGCTTTTTTTCAAATGGTATTCATTGGCGATATACAGACACAATCAAGACACGTTAATAATCAGTGAGGAGAAAAAGCTGGAACGCGATTAAAATAAATTTTAATTGTAAATAAATTCACAAAAAAAAACATGTTAAATATAACAAAAATAAAATTGTGAAGTTCCAATAGAGTATAAAACAGTCCCTCAAACAACCATAAGGAATGCATGAAATGTTCCTTTTCTTTGCATAGGCACGGCTTGTAAAATTTGATATACACTACCTCGAGGACTCTGAGATGGTAAACCGAGTGAGGACGAATGGAAAAAAATGTGTCTTCATACTGAGCGGCACAATCAGGATTATCCAGCAAATGCTGCCCGATCGACGAGTCGTGAACTACTTGAGTAGTTCTTAATATACGGCTTTGACTACTTGAACGCAAATAAGCAGGTACATGTTGCGTAATCTGCGTCTCCAACCTCTGATTAGTTTGTCCTACATACACCGCTTCACAACGGCATTTGAATTTGTATTCAACTAAACTTTACTGAACAATCCTCCCTGAAGGAACAGAACGGGGTTTTTGTTTGGAAAACTGTACACAACTTAACAGCATTGTAGCATGAAGAAATACAAGATGAAATTCTGTCAGATAGCAGTTAACACTTCCTGCCAAGCCAAGGCAACTATAAATAAATATGGCAGCGACTATGTCCCAAACCGCTGGATCTGTAAAGCGCCTGATTTTACAATGTATAGCGCGTTTGATTATATTGGTAGGATATCCATTGTTTTCAAAAGATTTTTGCATACTAGTAAGTTATAATTTTCATTTCAATGAATAATTATATCTTCAGTTCAAGTATTGATTTAATGTATATTGTAACAGAGATTGCATGTTATTCCATTTTTTTCAGCGGTGCAACAATATTTTACGTAACATTATAAGCATTTTTGTATTGGTGTGTGTAAAGTATCCATTTTCGGAAATCGGGTTAACGATCTTGACACTTTAACCAATTGCTGAACGCCTCTTGCAGATTTCCAGAACATTCGTCGACAATAAATAAAATCTATAAAATTTCTCTGACGTAAAATAACAATTACAAATCTTGTTTGGCAATACATTATAATTATTCATGGATCAGGCTACATTAAAATCATATTTATGGATTAAATTTCCGAAAATATTTAAGTAAAATCGATCAACATATCGAATTTTTCAATACATTGATTTTCTGAACAGGATGTAAATTTTACAAAACACCTGACAATAAATACACCTTCATTCTGTCGATCTCTCTTTCTCTCTGTTGGTATCAGTCTTTCTAACTCTATCTCTCTGTGTCTCTCTCAATTTATTTTGTCACTATCTCAATGACACTCTATTGATCTTTTTATTTCATTTTCTCTCTATTCCTTTCCTTTTCTGTCTGCTGGTATCTTTCTTTATCTTTATATCTTTGCACGTCTTTTGCTCACACCCTCTATCTATCTATCTATCTATCAGTTTCTGTAATTAATTTTCTTTCTCTTAGCTTTTTTGTTTATAGCACACTCTCTCTCTGACACACACACACATACACTTTTTCCATCTCTCTCTCTCTCTCTCTCTCTCTCTCTCTCTCTCTCTCTCTAACTTCCTTTGCTTTTCTCTTTAATTTTCTCATTTTTTATTTGTCCTTATTTATTTCCATCTCGGCACACTTCTTTCTTTTTCTACTGTGACGCATATTTCACTTCCTAAATACCTCTCTCTCTCTCTCTCTCTCTCTCTCTCTCTCTCTCTCTCTTGGCAATTACTTTTCTTTTTCTTAGCTTTATGTTTATCTATCACTGTCTCTCCTCCCATCTCCTCTCTCTTTCTCTCTCTCTCTCTTTCTCTCTCTCTCCGCCTTCTTTTACTTCAATTTCTATCTTTTTTCATTTGTCCTTCTTTACCTCTGTCTTTATCTTTCGTTTCTACTGTAACGTCGATTTCACTTCCTCAATACCCACTTATCTCTCTCTCTCTCTCTCTCTCTATATATATATATATATATATATATATATATATATATATTTCTGTAATTCATTTTCTTTCTCATATCTTTTTTGTTTATCTATCACTCTCCCCTCTCTCTCCTCTCTCTCCTTCTTTTCTCTCTCTCTCTCATATATATATATATATATATATATATATATATATGTCTTCCTTTATTTCAGTATCTCTTTATCTCTCTCTTTTTCATTTATTCTTTATCTCTGTCTAATGATCTTTCTTACTTTTTCTACTGTTACGTCTATCTCACTTCCTCAATGCCTTCTCTCTCTCTCTCTCTCTCTCTCTCTCTCTCTCTCTCTCTCACTTCCCTCAGACAAAAGATTTATTCTTCTTCATCAAATAATATTTACTTTATAGTTTCTTAGGTGCGTCTGTTTTTTAACTCATTTCATTTAACAATTGATTTAAATTAAACTCGCACATTCATACAAAGAAGAAGATAAAAGAAACCAAAATGCTTCATGTAGATTTGGGATTATACAGTTGGCAAGAATGATGGCCCTAATTGGTTCCATTTCTTGTCAGCTGGGGAATGAAAAGAGTGATGATAATAATAGTTAATTACATAAGAACACTTAAACTTGTGCCGTTCCTTCCTGTTGATATTCATCCAATTTCTGTTATTTATGTTTTGTTTTCTTTTTCCTTCAAATACCGAAGCGATTTCAAATAATTCAATTCGATTTCACTTTAGAAAATAAATAAATGTTTCTTCCAAAGCCAACGGATTTTTTTTTTTTTTTTTTTTGAAAATTGTTGTATTTTTCTTTTATTTTTGCTTCATTCTTTTGTTATTTTTATCTTTATCAAATTGTTATAATTAAGTTGCTATTTAAATTCAAGTCCCATGTCTGTGGTAGAGCTTCGGACTCAGCATGAAAAGGACTTGCTTTCAGGGTCTTTTTGTCTAAACAAGACTGGCTTCAAATCTAAGTAAATTCTCATTCTATCAGTTATACATAATTTTTCCTTATGCAATATCATGAAATTACATGGTGTTTTACATTGAGAACGACTATCTGAAAATGACAGTTATGCAAGATCTTGCATTATGCAAGATGATGGAATGATATGGCGTTTTACATTGACAACGACTATTTGAAAACGACAGTTATACACAATTTTGCCTTGTGCAAGATCCTGTAATGACATGGCGTTTTACATTGAAAACGACTATTTATAAGCGACAGTTATATATGATTTTGCCTTACATAAGTTCATGAAATGATATTAATCATACTTATTATAAAACCCAGGTTGTGTGTGTGTGTGTGTGTGTGTGTGTGTGTGTGTGTGTGTGTGTGTGTGTGTGTCTGTTTATATATTGGATTGGATTTCCTTTCATTTTTCAACCGATTTCAACAAAACTTCACAGGACTACGTAAAATTACCTTGCGGTGGTTCTGACAGCGCCCAAAAATTGGAGAAACACAATTGTTTTTGCATGAAATCAATTTGAAAACACGATTAAGTGGCATCACTGTCGAGAATGAAAGGGGGACAACTCATATCGAGTTATACTTATTATAAAACCCAGTGTGTGTGTGTGTGTGTGTGTGTGTGTGTGTGTGTGTGTGTGTGTTCGAATTTCCTACATTTTTCAACCGATTTCAACAAAACTTTACTTTTTTGGCAGGTAGTGTTTCTTATTGTCTTGCACACTTTTTTCTTTATTTTTACATTCAGAATGCTTTAAAAATTCCATTTACAAGACAATTGTTTATAATAAAATTCTATTGAATCGGTAGACTCATAACGATTGAAAACAATATTTTTGTTTGAGTTTGACCAATTCGTAAAAAAAAAACAAAAAAAAACAAAAAAAAAACTAATTAAGACATGCGTGTCCGTCAACCTTAAACAATAATCTTTGTCAATTTTTTTTTCAGTCTTTATGATGGTCGATACTTGATCTATCTCTTACTGTTACATCCCCAGGCAATGCCTGGCGGTACTGCTAGTATTTAATATTTTGTATCGTCATTAGAATTAATTTAGAATTGGAGAATTTGTTTTTTTTAATTGTAAACGGCATTTCTTTAATACCTTACGACTTTGCATATATTAATGAGCAGATGCAAGAGTTGAGTGATAGAATGTGTGAGCGGTTTGGGATTTTGAATGTGGGCATTCATTTTCACTTCACACATATTCTCTTAGAAAATATTCTTCTCTTTGATTGTTATAATAACGCTGGATGATAGAAGGAAAGTAAACATTCAGCCATAAATGCCTTAGCTGCCCATGCAAGAGTAGAGAAAAAAGGTTACTTGTATAGGAATATAGATTGATCTTATTCATTTAATTAACGTGTCCCTTCAGGACGTACGCAATGATTGCACTCCACAATTTCCTGCTCCTTGTAGTCCTTAGTAAAGCTTGTCTTTATGCTATAGCTCCTTATCCATGTTCTGCCAACCATTTTACCCGAGCTCGTCAGGTAGATTATGAGCTATTTACCTCTGTTCCTCATGCCATCAATATGTCATTTGAGTGTCGGTTGTTACAAACCTTCTTTCCTCAATATCTACCCTAGAAATTTCATCTGTCTCTTTCTTATGCTATGTATAAATGTCCTTTTCGTTTTCATTATCTCTAAAACTTCGTCAATGCTCACGTGTTCACTCCATAGTATTCTTACCATCCTTCTCTAGAATCAGTCTTCTGTTGCCTCAAGTGTCTTCTCCATCTGTGAGAAGATGGCTAACATTCGCTGCCATATAGGAGGACCGTTATTACGTGACAGTTCAATCCTCCTTGTTTCCAACAGTCTGTCAGTTATGTGCCATGCATAATACACGCTTAGGCAATCATGTATCTTTCGATACATCACTGACGAGGCAATTTTTTCCCGCAGTAGGTTGCCATTTCTTTCTGCGGTAGACCAGTTGCCATCCAAGGCTACATAACCCGGTTTGCCTTACTATTTAACCATAAGGATAAAGAAGAGGGTTCATACCTTTCCAAAGGGTATTAGCACGTAAGCGAATGCAATAGATTCGACAGGAATTTGAACTCGGCTATCCGATTCCTCAATCCTAGCCGCTATCCATTACTCCACCAACAATGTTTCTTAATATTTGACTTAACTTTTGAAACGCTTCTTTACCTATTGTGCTTTCGGATTTCGGTGTTGCATTTTTTCCTCTGTTAAAACGTTTCCTACATATTTAAATTTTTGCCCTCGTTTAATTCTCATATCACCAATATTTGCATGTTTCCTTTTCTGACAACCATACATTATGCCTTTTTACCGCTGATGTCCAGTCTTTTATTCTCGCGTTCCTCTACTAGCTTCTGTAAGAGTTCATATAGTTTACTTTTTTGTGCCTGTTATCAATACTGTGTCACTTGCATATCTAAATTTGTTACGGTTGAGGCCACTAATAATGAACCTTGTTAGCATTTCTAATTCTTTCGGGATTACTTCACTGTAAATGTTGAATAAGTCCGATGAGAAGACACATATTTGTCTTACGCCTCTTTTTATTCTGGGGTATTTAGTAAATTCATTTTCTATCTGCAGGCAAGACGGTTCTCTGCCATTATACGTTCTGGATTATTCTAATATGCTTCTCAAATAAATCAGTTCTAACAGTTCTTTGTGACGTAGGAATAAAGTGTCGCTGCCGACACTTGCGTTTGAACATAGATAGCCAGTGAACAAACACAGGCGATCTCATTATTGAACTAAGTAGATCACGTGACCATAGAGGAAACGTATATATAGAGGAAGCCGCGTGACGTCTTAGATGTGTTCGTTATTCTTATTCTATCCCCACCCCTATACTATACGGATCTCCATTTCTTCTCTATACTATTCTCTACACTATTCACTATACTAAATACTATTAGTAGAAGTATTATTCTAAGCCGTCTGACATTAGTATTGTTCAATGGCGTATTATAAGTGTTATCAGCGATTACAAAGTCTCCACTACGTTCGCATTGACGAAGTGTCAAGCAAATGCACTTTGCCATAGGTAAAGTGGCAGCAAAGGATCGTTTTAACGACACAACACGTATTTTATCAAACGCTTTTACATAATCTATAAAACCCAGCTAGATATCGTTCTGCATTTGTATTGCCCTTTCTGGTGTCATTCTGGGCATGAATATCGCATTCTTTCTTGCATTCTTTTTTTAACGAAGCCGCACTGTTCTTGTCTTATCCCCTCTCTAATTCTCCTTCTCGATCTATTCATCAGAATTTGGATTATATGCATTGTTATGTGGTTCATTAAGCTGATTTTCCGATGGAGTTCGCATTCGTTTGCCCCATTCTTCTTAGACAACGCTATGAAAATAAATCTACTGAGGTGTTACCATATAACATCATTGTGGTAAACTTCATTTATTATGAGTGTAATTTTGTCAATACCGAAAACATTTAAAGCTGCCAGCATCTCTATTAAAATTTTATATAGCCCTTAAAGCTGCCAGCATCTCTATTACAATTTTATATAGCCCTTAAAGCTGCCAGCATCTCTATTACAATTTTATATAGCCCTTAAAGCTGACAGCATCTCTATTACAATTTTATATAGCCCTTAAAGCTGACAGCATCTCTAGTACAATGCGGAAAGTCACAATTTAGACTCGAATGCACAGGAATATGCACAGGAATATGTCTAGAAAACCGGAAATCAAAATTACTACAATCGAAAGAAAAGAAGAAAAAGAGAAAAAGAGAGAAAAGGTTAAGGATTTAATTTAAAGTGAAAAAGACGACGAAAAGGACAAATAGCCACGACATTCAACACGAAGGCGCATACGCGCAGACCGGTTCATGTGCGCGAACGGAGACAAACACATGCGCGCGCACGCATGCATACATACAAGATCTTAAACCAACGAAAACTGCATATAAAAAAGAAAAATCGAGAAATATAAGCAGTCAATTGCTGATACCCCTGACGAGTAGATGGAGTGATTCCCAGAGGGCCCGTCTACGAAAGCGTGTAATCTAAAAGGTAACATCAATCAGCTAAGTGACAAACCTTTTACTTGTATTAAATCTAATTCATACTATATATATATATATATATATATATATATATATATATATATGTGTGTGTGTGTGTGTGTGTGTGTGTGTGTGTGTGTGTGTGTGTGTGTGTGTATATTGGGAGTTCATTAAGTCCGTGGTTCATGTGCAATTTTATATGCCTATAATTTTCTGACTATACATGGTATATAATCTGTAAAATGAATAAAAGACATTTTTATTCTGATTTTTTTTTCTTACGGTTGTTACAGTCTCTTCACTTACACTTTGTCTGTTTCATTGTGGCCTATCATTGTCAGAAACGTTTTCATCCACTTGGAAAATTTAGTTCTTGTTGTTGCTTCTTTATTTTGATGAGTTTTAAACATTCTTTGGACAACAGCGACAGACTTTAACTCTAAGCCCAACCCAAGAAGGCAGCATTATTACACTTCTAGTTGAGCCAGATGTCAATAACAATTCGGAAATATAAAAAAACAGTAATTTTGAAGTTTCAGGAAAAGATTAAAAAAATTACAGGTAAAAGAACAATAGTCAGCATTTTGAATACGAAGAAAAATCATGAGACACTATATAAATATTTTTATCGGATTGACTATATTAGGTATAGCTCCAAAATTAGTATTTAAAATTAAAAAAAACCCTGTATATGTAAGAGATATATTGTAAAACGCCTTTGAAATGCAAGGTAAGATGTAGAAGGAATGTAATTGATATACATTATATACTAGTACAGAACATGAAAATTAACAACATCGCTTGAAAAAGAAAGGGTAATGGAAACCCTTTCCTTATAAGTAAACTATAAGACCGAGCAGCCAGCGCTCATCGAGATAACCCTTTTTTTCATTCTCTACCTGGTGGGCTAGGATCAAAGTGTAGTATCTGTTCTCTTCCCAAGAGGTAATGGCAACATTAGCTGCTTCCTTATAAGTAAACATATGGTATTCATTAACCGAGGAGCCAGCGTTATTCGAGTTCCGCATTTATTCACTTCCTAACCATCGTACTAAAATCTATGTGTAGTAGTTTTTCTCCTCATTTCTCAGGATATTATTAGGCGTTACTTTATAAGGAAACATTCATCAACAGAGAAGCCAGTATTGCTGCCGGTTGAAATTCATAAATCGTTTTCTTAAAACTAATTTTCAAGAAAATATGTTTCTCAAGTCCAGTAGCTGTTATAGCTCTTTCCAGTATTGATGGAGATTTCTTTTCTGACCTTTTGTTGAATTAGTGTCTTATGACATTATTTTGTCTTCGAGTTCCATGTGCTATTCAATTTAGTTGTTGCTGCTGTTGATACTCCTTAAGTGGTGTGGTTTTTAGTATCTGGTATACTTCTTTGTTAGTGTTTCTACTGCGCCAGTACACAATTTCCGAAGAAGTATTGCACAAAAATCACTGAAAAGAACACTGCTTTGTAACATTACCGAAACTCAAGCAAAATTAAATAAAACTATGTATTGAAAAGTATTTAATAAAAAGTATTATAATACACAGACAGTACTTAACATACCACCAAATCTTATTAGAAAACAAAATAAGCGTCAAGTGAAAACATATAAATATTCAATTTATTATTTAAGCAGTAAAATTAATTATTTATGTAAAAAATGGCATAAATTTTCGTAAATGAAGAAAAGACTCGAATGCACAGGAATATGCACAGGAATATGTCTAGAAAACCGGAAATCAAAATGGCTACAATCGAAAGAAAAGAGGAAAAAGAGAAAAAGAGAGAAAAGGTTAAGGATTTAATTTAAAGTGAAAAAGACGACGAAAAGGACAAATAGCCACGACATTCAACACGTAGGCACATGCGCGCAGACAAGTTCATGTGCGCGAACGGAGACAAACACATGCGCGCGCACACGCACTCTTTGAGAGAGAGAAAAAGAATCACATGGGTAATAAATCCGACCAAGACTAGAGAAATCAAAACAACAAAAAATATAGGCTTACGGCCACATCACGTTTAAACACTAGTATGATCAGCGAAGTTAAGCAACGTTGAGCCAAGTTAGTACCTAGATGGGCTACCGCTTTGGAATACCAGATGCTTTAATGTGCGGGTGGTGCAATCGATAATAGTTCGGGATTGTTAATCGGGGAGCAGTGTTCCAACTCCCGCTAGGTTCGTTATATTCACTTACGTGAATGGGAAATATATGAATCCAACTCTACTCTCCACACCCGCAAGCCTAAGATTTAATTAGTAAGATTTGTATCATTAATCTATTATTTTCAAAAACAAAAAAAAGCTTACAATCTAAAAATATTTTAGGCCTTTAGAGTTAGCTAGTATACATAGTAAAAATTTACTGATTGGTAATCTGAGGCTTTGAAAACGGATATTTTAAAAGTCTATACCGGGTGTAACAATAAAATTGTCCAAATCGTGTAATAGCAAAATTGCCTAATTGTTAGATTAAGCTCTGAACCGTTGTATCTTAGAAATGATTAAAAATGTCTTACTGTAATTCTCCGAGATATTTTTTATAACACTACCGGACTCTACTTTGAGCAATTACAATGTATATTTACTCTCCAAGCTTAACAGAAGAATCGTGATGAAATCGATCATAAACGAAATTGACATGTTCATCATTAATTAATTATAGCGAAGGATCTTAAGCTCATGAAGAATTAAAATTAAGTTCATATATATATATATATATATATATATATATATATATATATATATAATGGACTCTCCCGTCGGTTTCGACGTATGAGGATCTGCCAGCTTATTGATTCAGTTATGAAAGTTTATGCGCTAATCTTAAGTGGCATTTAAGACCCGCTAGTGATTTACAAAGGAGGCCACATATGGAGCAAGTGTGAGGATTGTGAGATGAGATCACTGTTAGATTGGTTGACCTTTTAGATCTTCCTCTCGCTTCTTGAAGATGATTCACACAAGCAGATTGAAAATTGCCGAGTCCACTAAAACACGTTGATCTCCATTCTACCCGCTCCAAAGCTAAGCGCTCAAGGGTGTTATGTGGTATATTGACTGCTGACAAGTTGCTTTTCAGCTTGTCTTTGTATCTTAGCCATGGGCGTCCTACATTCCTGTAGCTCTTATCTAACTGGCTGTATATTAGGATCTTGGGTATCCTGTCATCAGACATTCTCAAGACATGACCAGTCCACCGTAACTGAGACTGTATGATAAAAGTCTCGATTCCTCCAATATTACACCTGTTAAACAGGTCTACGTTAGATGTCCTATCTTGAAGCTTAACTCCACAGATTGCACGCAGACAGCTTTTATGGAAAACATCTAGCTGGCGTATATGGTACCTGTATGGAGTCCATGACTCTGAGCCATACAAAAGGATGGCAAGTACAACAGGTCTGTAAACCCGAATTTTCGTATCCAGTATTAAATATATATATATATATATATATATATATATATATATATATATAATTATTTATTTAAAAATATGATTCCAAATCGCGTCATAAGAAGTCTCATGTTTCAAAACAAGAGCCGAAAACTTCAATATAATCCTTTAAATTAAATTGAGTTGAAAGTAAAATGGGCTCCGTTCCATCTTCAAGCGAAATTTTTGTTGGAATAACGTATATCTGAAATTTACTTGTTTTAAAATTGAAATCAAAATCCCCATGGTAACAGCTATGGTGAATTGTCTAAATTGGGTAGGCGAGTGTAGGGTGTTTATAATAAGTAGCGGTATAGAGATACTTTCAAGGTGTCATGTCAGGGAAAGGTGGGGGTGTCAAAAATGAAACGGAAGATGTATTGGCCATCGTCTAGTTTGCTTGTCTATGGAGATTTATTTATTTATTTTATTTTATTTTATTATGAAAGGGAATTGTGCATATAAAAAAAGAAAAACTTTCGTAACGTTTGTTTTTTTTTTTGTTTTTTTTTTTTTTGTAAAGGGTTATCTTATATGTAAAGGTATTTAAACTACTAATTTAGGCTATGGATTATGAAGTGTGTTATGTTGTATGCCTTGTTTGTAGTTAATTATTCCTACTATGAATCTGATGATTGGGCTATTTGTTAAACAAGTTATATAAATTTTTTTTATCTAATAATTCAAACCAAAAATCTGATGATGCCTACAAAAAACCGTTAACTCGTGTCTATTATTTAATAGATTATTATTATTTAGAAGTTTAATAATGTGCAATTTTTCATGGAGACACAAAGGCATGGGTCATCCCAAGCTTTACATATTCTAGCCTCGTCAATAATTTTCCATTTAACTTTTGGAAAATTATTGACAAGGCTAGAATACCAAACGTCTTATGGATTGAATTGGATCTTTTCTAATTGATCTCTTTAAGTCGAAGTTGTAACGATGATCCTTCTTTCTGTTGAAACATCCTGATCCAGTTTCCCTCACAAATGTTCCCTCTTTTTAAAACTTATTCACCGTTCTCTTGATGATTCTTGAATGGACTTTCAAGATGGAAGCCAGAGTATGAATGTTGGTACCATTACTGATCTTTTTCCTCTCAGCATTGGGAAGACAGTGGGGCTGACACAAAACGATTTAACCTGTTCTCTTTCTAGCTGAATAAATAAGTTGATTTTTTTTTACGTGATTCTTACGACAAATGGTATCAAGATGATTAAACGACTTATCTGAAAAGCTGGAAAAAAGAAATTCAATTAGTTTAATTTTTTTTTTTATACATTTTGTGGGATGAATAATTATGCTGTGACGCGATTTGGACAATTTTGCTTGAACACCCGGTATAAGATATACATAAATATATAAAAATATATAAAACTAAGCGGAGGAAGATCAAAGATAAGAAATAAAATACTAATAATAAAGTGGTGGATCGAAAAAAAAGCAAAAAAAAAAAAAAAAAACAGAAAGAAAGAAGAAAAAATTGCTAACAGTTTTTTTTTTGTTTTTTTCCTCCCTTATTTCTAGTCGTTGCGCTCCTATACTTTCTTCGGTTGACTCAGAACAAATATAGGCTTAAGTCTACATCACATTGAAACACTGGTTCCAGTATGATCACCGAAGTTAAGCAACGTCGAGCCAAGTCAATACCTAGATGGATGACCGCTTTGGAATACCAAGTGTTGCAATCTTGGATATGCGGGTGAGGTAACAGATAATAGTTCGGAACAGTTAATCAGAGAGCCGTGTTCTATTTCCCGTTAGGTTCGTTATATTCACTTACGCGCAAATATCGTTGGGAAACGTATGAATCCACCTCTTCTTTCCCCCAGATATGGGTTAATTTGTAAGAATGAGAGAATTGGAAACCTGCAGGGATTTAGCATTGGCGGCCACAATCTTAACAACATAAATATGCAGATGACACATTACTGATAGCAGTCACGGAAAAGAAATTACAAAATCTCTTACAGAAGCTAGCGATGGAGAGTGTGAAGAAGGGACTAAGCATAAATTAAAAGAAAACAGATTGCATGGTCATCAGTAAAAGTATGATCCCGAAATGCGATTTTAGAATCAAGCAGACTTCAAAAAGGGCACCTCGACGTGGTGTAATGGTTAGCAAGCTTTTCTCGCTATACCAATTACGACTGAATAGTGAGTTCGATACTCACTTGGTGCCCAATGCTTTCGGCCTTGTGCCACATCTAAGCTACGCTTAGAACATCGCTAAACAGACTCGAAAGTTTAAATATCTGGGAAGCGTTCTGACAGAGGACCATAAATGCGACACTGAAATCCATAGACGTATTCGGATGGCCAAGGACGTATTCCAAAAGCTAGGCAGAGTATTGCGAGACAAGAGGATTTCTTTGGTAACGAAGAAAAGAATACTGAGCTGTTTAAGTGATATCTGTCCTTCTATAAGGCAGCAAATTTTGGACGATTTCCTCAAAGATGAAAAAGAAACTCGAGGCGACGGAGATGTGGTTCTACATAAGGATGCTGGGGATACCATAGACTGAGCATGTGAGCAACGATGAGGCTTAGAGAGAACGCAAACAAGGAGGAAGCTTATACTTAACATCAGAAAGAGGCAGTTGAAGTTCCTGAGACACATAATGAGGAAGGAGGGTCTGGAGAATCTGATACTCACGGGTCGAATAAAGGGAAAAAGAAACAAGGGAAAACAACGCATGACATACAGCAAGTGGATGTGAGAACGTGGTCTGGGGGAGGTGACAGAGGGAAAGAACTTGCTGAGAGCTGCAAGGGATAGAGGGAGGTGGAGTGCCATGATCGCCTACGTCCTGAAAGAATACGACACAAAGAAAGAAAAAGAGGCGCGATAAGTGTTTAGTTTATAAGCTTTATTATATCCACCCATATCATATTCTAAATTTGTTCATATCCATGCTCTTCCTTCGTTTTGTTTCATACTTTTGTACATATTTTTTTTTTTAAATATCCATTTTTAAATCTTTAATAACTGATGGAGTAAAAGTTTATTCACTAGTCTCAAGACTCAACGAAGGAGGAAAAGTTCTGGCAAAAGATGGAAATGAGTTTTCTGGTAATACATGTCACAGACTAGCGAAATGGCGGTCGCCCACATATGTATTTCCTTAGGGGCTTTGTTATATAATGGCTGATGACTATATAATCTTTTTCTTCTATTTACCATGTTTCTTCATGACTTGGATGATCATGGTCCTTAAAGCTTTTCTATCTCTTGTGGTTCTTAGTCATTTTTCTCCTTTTCTTCACCTCGTTCCGCCACTAATTCACACATGATGTCAGGTAGTTGGCTCGCTATCTCCCGCTATTTCTCTTGCTCTCAATATGGCTCATGACAGTTAAGTTTCGAAGGAATTTCACTTGTCTTTTCCTGATTTTGAGTATAATTATTCTTTTTGTTGCCATTTTTAAGACTTCCTTGTTTACTCGTTCCGCATATGGAATTTTCAATATCATTCTGTAGAAGCCCATTTCTGTTGCTTCTAAGTCTTTTCTCTCATACTGAGATTTCGTCTACCACATAGCAATTCAGCACTCTTTTCTTTGTCTCTAATGCCTTTTTTTCTGTTTCTCGACACCTTGCTTAGCATTTGCAATGCCTCTTTCTCTTTTTCAATGCGTGTTCAGATCTTGGTGTCTGTTGACTCCAGTTTTCTCTTCATCCGTGGAGAGATTGTTTAACATCCTCCACCATATATGAGGGTGAATTTCAAATAGCAATGCAGATCATTTTTCTTTGCTAAATGTTTTTTTTGTTTCTTAGCAGTTTCCTCTTTTATTAAGGCGATCATTGATATCTGGGATGATTCCAAGAAAATAGTTTTATTTTTTTTTATTGACTGAAGACAGATGAGATAAGGGGAAAGTTATCGCTAAAATAAAAGGAATAAATGCGAACGGACAAACAAAACAGATTCATCAAAGTAGATTTTGATATATTATTTAAAAACGCTTTCATTAAAATCCGTTTCATAAGATGCATGTTTTGAGGCATTTTTAAAAGTCTTATTTCTAAACACACACATATACGCAAAGAGAAACATGCAAACATATACAACCGTACAAACGCTCACACAAATATAACGGGAAAAACGTGTGTAACGTGCGCATATATTCGTGGATGTAATATCCGTTTGAATCCCAATAATTAATGCATCAATGCAGATGCGTGTTCATAAATATTTAGAGATACTTTCACAGCAAGGTATGAGTTTTAAGATAATATCCATTTTGCATAATATTCTTTCTGCAACCTTATATCTAAATCCACGTAGACAAAGTTGTTTGTTCATTATATATATATATATATATATATATATATATATATATATATATATATATATATATAATATAATATGAAAATATATAGAAAATAGGAAGGAACTGGTTAGGTAAATAATCCAAAGTTCCTTAGTATTTTAGTTATTATTTTTTTTAAAATAGTGCTCGATACAAAAGTAGAGCATAAATATAATTATTTATTTTAAAATATGATTCCAACTGGCGACATAAGAGGTCTCATGTTTCAAAACAAGTGCCGAAAACTTCAATATAATTATTTGAATTAAAATTGAGTTAAAGTAAGCTCTGTTCCATCTTCAATATATATATATTCATGTCATAGATCATTTGGCAAACATATATATATATATATATATATATATATATATATATATATATATATACTAAGAGAGCATTTACTTAAATATTTGTATTTATGAGAATAGCGTATAAACAGAAAATGTATTAAAATCATTGTCGGACTTAGTCCATTATGATGTCATTTGTTTACGTTAAGATAATCTTCGGGCAGATATGATCGTTCAAGAAAAAAAACAAGAAATTTGTTGTTTAAAAACAGTAATCTGACTTTGCTAATCAGACACTTCCTCTGTAGCTAAATGATATAGCAGGTCAGGCTTTATGACGGTTACATGTAGGATACAGGTTGGATTTCTGTCGGAAGACACATATATTATGTAAAATTTCTCGGACATTCAGGCCGATAAATATAGTTAATAGTGTTTATTATAAACAGTATTTAATTAAATATTTGTATCCATAAAAATAACGTATAAACAAAAAATATATTAAAATAGTATATATATAAATTATATGTGTAAATAATTTATATATATATATATATATATATATATAACGCATATATAAAAAAAATATTTCTAAATTTAAAATGGAAGCGTCTCTCGTTCGTGCGCATGAGCTGTCGTTGCAACGTAAACACATGCCAAACATAAGAAAAAAGCTATGGATTATGGAAATGCTATAAATGCGTTAGTTTGAAAACATGGGTCAGGTGTACATCAGCAAGACAGTCTTAGGTTCCACCATGTGTGTAGAAGTTCGCAAAAAGTATCCAGGTCGTGTAATATTTAATATCACATACAAACATAGGCACATACACCTACGTGTCCAAGTCTACATATCCACACATGCGTGCACTCCCATATGTGCTACTAGTCTTATGAACGAACCATCACTTCCCGTGTCACCCCCACCCAATCCATGCGGTAAGCGTTTTTAGGTGATTTTGAGTTTGTCTTTATGCCTACATTTGAAGCTCGTTTCGTTTTATTATTTGTTCTTCAATGTCTATTCGCCATTTACTTCTTTTTGCTTTATCCTTGTATTGTATCTGACAATATTATTGTGATTTCTAATTATGATTTGTACTCGGGACTATTTCATAACAATCAACCCACTGCATAAACCCATGTACATAGTTCCAAAAATTAAGAAATATCTATGCAGGTCATGCTGCTAAAGCTACCACTACCCCGATTTTCCTTCTCACCCTTTTCTTCCCTAAGCCTTCTACTCCTTTATATCCCCCTCTTGAGTTCGCTTAACGCAATGTCTTCACTGACTATCAGACTTCGGCCTAAGAACAAATACTTACTATATTAATACCGAATTTTATTTAGATTAGGATCCCTTTAATTAAATTAAATTAATTTGAATCGACAGGATTTATCCTGCATAAAAACAGCAAACGGTATCGGCCAAAGTAACATACAAGCCGATATTAAAATCTAAAAAAGTATAGAGTAAATTCTTGGTTGAGAAAACCGACTACTACCAACCACTAATCTCTTAAACCTGTCGTTACCCAACCTTTCTCTCTCACCTTCTCTTCCCACTACTCATCTAAAATGTCCGTCCGGTGTACTCTCTACATTTGCGGAGAAGGTTTCGTTCTGATGAGCTGAACATCTCAGTGTTCACGAAATATAAATTATTAACAAAACGGATAATTAAATTCTCCGTCTTCTTATTATCACTCACTATATATATATATATATATATATATATATATATATATATATATATATATATATATAGAGAGAGAGAGAGAGAGAGAGAGAGAGTATGAAAATTGTAAAAAGGTTTTGTGACATTTTTCACCCGTTAGGATTTTATCAGACTAGGTTTTGTTGATGTTGACACGTCTCCCCATGCACACGAAACGAGAGATGCTGGTAGTTTTGAATTTTTGAAAAATATTTTTCAGAATAATGAATTGCCAGAATGAATACATTGGCGAAACCTCAAGAAGTTTAAACAAAAGACTATAAACGGACATTTTACAAAACAACGCACAAAACGCATTGCTTGTTCTCCGTAACGAAACTAACCACAATTTTGACATAGGTAATGCTGCTTGGATTAAAAGAGAAAATAGTCCCCTAAGACGAAAATGTCTGGAACGTACCTTGATCGCTAGTTCAGCCACGGTAAAATTGCGTCCAGGCTCCTACAATATATCACCATTTTTGGTATATTTTCTGTTGTCACAATGTGGAATTGTCAGGCACAAAGGTGATGGGAAAAAAAGAAAAAGAATACAGATGAATTTGAATAGATTGAAAAAACATTCTTTCAAAAAAAAATTCAAAAATTTTGAAACTACCAGCATCTCTCGTTTCGTGCGCCTGTATAGCCGCAACAACATCAACACAGCACAGTCTGATGAAATCCTTTTTGTAAATACTTTTTCATATAAAATGTTATGCAAAATTATATATCGTTATACCACACACGTATCTATAGATAGATAGATAGATAGATAGATATGGGAAAATATACTTTGTCATTTTTTTTATTATTTATTGTTTAGTTAAATTTGAGGGAACGATAAGGTTTTGTGGAAAATCATAAAATCTTCGGCTTTTCTTATTGCCTTCGTCAGACGATTGACTATAAATCAAATAACCAATGCTATTAGCCTGTCCTGTGAAAGAGTTGAGAATATCATACACAATGAACTTGGTATGTAGAAGGTTATTGCTCGGTGACATCTGATTAGAAGTGCACCAGGCTGATCTGACAGATACTGTTGGTTTCCTTGAACGTTTCCTAGCCCAGGATGAGTTTTGAGATCATCAGCTTGAGCCCGAGAGAAACCATGCAGTACATACAGCTCTTCTCACCTGCTGGCAAAGAAGGCCATGATCGTTTCATCTGCAAGAAAGGTAATGGTCTTAGTTTGGGGGATGCAAAAGGTATTTTGTCATCGTCAAAATGGCCAAACCATCAATAGAACTTACTATTCCAACTGAGGCAATTGCGTAAGGCAATCAAGACCAAATACTCAGTCAAACCGACGAAAGGTTTTTTTTTTTTTGGTTTTTTTAATCAAGGACAATGTTCCCGCACACAAGGCCTTGGTTTGAATGGCTGATATGTGTGAATGTGGCTTTCAGTTAGTTTATCACTATCCGTATTCGTCTTTTGGCACTATATGACTATAAAAACACTTATATAGGAAACAGTATCACAGTGATATCATCATCATATCTGCTGTTGATGACGTTTTTAGCCAACAGGACGAAAACATCTTCACCAATAGGATCCAAACACTGCAACACCGGTGAAAAATGTGTTGACCACAAGATAGATTATGTTGAAAAATAAAACTCATTTGGTCACATTCCATGAGAATATCTTGATCAATATATGAATTTTTCAGGCGTCCCTCTTAGCTAGATGTAACCGTAAGTTTTATGGTAACAGTTTTTTCTCTCGAACCTCTTGCTTGCAGAATTCTCATCCGGCTTCTTGCTTTCAAATTTGAACTTCAAAAATTTAAAGTCAATGTCAATCGTTATCTTCTGTCTTCTTAATTACTGTTTTTTGTTTAATCGTCTCTGTTTCTTTTCCTCATAGTTTCTCACACTTTGTACCTCTTTGCGTTTTAGTGGCTTCATTGTCTTGCTTGGAGGTGAAATAATTTTAATAAGAAACGTCGCTACTCTATCTTTTACGACAGATGTTTGGGCGAACGACAAACCTTGATTCCACCAGTTCAGATCTTCACAACGAGGAACCGCTATGCCACGTCCACAGAGTCAACTCATCCTTATTACTTTCATATTCCATTGCTGAGGCGGACGTTTCACTCAAACAGATTCTACCCCAGAACTGTCGCAATGTGAAACGAACTTCCGAGGTAGTGTTTTACTGATTAAGGCAATCTTAACTGCTTTAAGCCGAGAGTCAAACGATATCTCTCCTACATATCTTCATAACAAGCGTCTCTTGTCCCCTCTTTTCTAAGCCTTTACAACAACCTCATTTAGTAACGCTCAACCTAGAGTGGCTCTTGGGCATTTTATTGGTTAGAGAATAGTAAAAAAAGAAAAAGCCGACTATAAAACAAGGACATCCGCACTTCTCATAACCTCATAACAAGCGCCTCTTGCCCCCTCCTTGTAAGCCTTTACAGCAACCTCATTTAGTAACGCTCAACCTAGAGTGGATCTTGGGTATTTTATTGGTTAGGGAATAGTAAAAAAGAAAAAGCCGACCATAAAACAAGGACATCCGCACTTATCTGCACTCTCATGAACGCATCTCGCCATTTTGGGACTGCTGAGGAAAAATGGAAATTGTACAAGAATATAGAGCAAACCAGACGATGTTTTCGCGAAAGTGAACACACGTCCGAAAATGGAATTACTAAGAAAATTTTGTTAAGTGTTTAGTGGGATTGAGTTGAAGCGGTCAACCTTTACGTTGTTGTCAGTCAATGTTCCGATTACAGCATACATCAACTGCTAGCAGAGCGTTTAAATACTATTTTGATGGGAAAGAGGCTTAATCTGATCAGTCACATTTTTTACGTTGCCTCATAATAATATGTGGCACGAGACAGCAAAGATCACATCTGAAAATCTCTACACAGTCCACATCCTGTTACACCCGATTATCAAATTTACTAGAATTTACACAACTTCGTTTTATTTTTAAATCATGTTTCTTCAGGACGATTCACAGATTCATTTATTAACATCTGGGCATTAGAAAAGGCTTGTACTACTCGGGTTATAAAGCCTATATCATCCTACTAGGAAAGTCATCATAATGTACGAAGTGAACGCCATTTTGCGCAAATATTCTTGAGTTATTGCTTCGCTCAACACTTTAATCTTGACCTGTTCAAATCAAGAGACAACCGTCATCTTTCTTCCTTTTCATTTTTTATTAACCTTCTTTTACATTCATATCGTACACATTCAGCATTACCATTTTGATTGTAATCTCTCGAATCTTGTATATATATATATATATATATATATATATATATATATATATATATATATATACTAGCAGTAGAGCCCGGCGTTGCCCAGGGGGTGTAACAGTAAGATATAGATCAAGTTTACGGATTGGTCAAACCCAAACTCAAACAAAAGCATTGTTTTCAATCGTTATGAGTCTACCGATTCAATAGAATTTTATTATAAACAATTGTCTTGTAAATGGAATTTTTTAAAGCATTCTGAATGTAAAAATAAAGAAAAAAAAGTGTGCAAGGCAATAAGAAACACTACCTGCCAAAAAAAGTGAAGTTTTGTTGAAATCGGTCGAAAAATGCAGGAAATCCGATCCCATATATAAACGAACACAGACACACACTCACAAACAACCTGGGTTTTATAATAAGTATAACTCGATATGAGTTGTACCCCTTTCATACTCGAAAGCGATGCCTCTTAATCATGTTTTCAAATTGATTTCGCGCAAAAACAATTGTGTTTTTTCCAATTTTTGGCGCTGTCAGAACTACCGCAAGGTAATTTTAAGTAGTTTTTAAATTTTGTTGAAATCGGTTGAAAAATGTAGGAAATCCGATCCAATATATAAACGAAACAGACACACACACACGCACACGCACACACAACCTGGGTTTTATAATAAGTATGATATATATATATATATATATATATATATATATATATATATATATATATATATATATGATAAAATATAGTTTTAAGGTATGCTATATTGATAAGTAAAAATGATCAATATCAGAGTATGTAAATATAGATATAAAAGTGGATATTGAGGTCAACACTGAGCGGCAACTGTCTGTTTCATGTATGAACGCAATCTTCAGGCGACAGTTTATTTCAGGCTGGCGTTCCAACATGAAAAACATTTACGCTGTAACAGCCACAAGAAAACTGGCGCGATCAAACTCAAACTTCGATTAAGTGACCACAATATTGTTCTTTTCTGTACCGTAGGCGATTATGGCTCTCCATTCCCTCCTATCTCTTGTAGCTCTCAATAAGCTTTAACTTCTTGTTATTTCTCCCAAACTCTGTTTTGCAATCCACTTGCTTAAGCCCATTAAGTATGTAACGCGTTACTTTCTCTTGGCCACTTTTCCCGCTATTCGCCCTGTGAGTATCAGATTTGCCAATCCCTCCTTCTCGTGTCCGAGAAATATCAGCTGCCTCTTCATGATGTTAAGTATGAGTTTCCTTTTCGTTTGTATCCGCTACAAAACCTCATCGTTTCTCAAATGTTCGGTCCATGATATCTTTAGCATTCTTCAGTAGAACCACACCTTTGTTGCCACGAGTCTCTTCTTCATTTTTGGAGATACCGTCCAACATTCACTGCCGTAAAGGAGGACAAATGTCACGTAGCAGTTCAGTACTCTTTTCTTTGTTACCAACGAAATCCTCCTGTCTCGTAATACTCTGCTCAGCTTTTGGAATGCCTCTTTCGCCATCCCAATACGTCTTTGGATCTCCGCGTCGCACTTACTGTCATCTGTCAGAACACTTCTCAGGTATTTAAATTTCCGTATCTGCTTGATTGTAGTGATCCCGACCTGTAAATCTCAACTTTTTGCTGATGACCATGCATTCTCTCTTCTTGTAGTTTATACTTAGTCCCTTCTTCTCGCTCTCTTTTGCTACCTTCTCTAGGAGGTTTCGTAGTTTCCTTTCTGTGTCTGCTATCAGCACAGTGTCATCTGCGTATCGTATGCTGTTAAGACTGTGGTCGCCAATGATGAATCCTTGTAGTTTTTCTCGTTCTTTAAGAATTGCCTCGCTGTATAGTTTGAATAGATTCAGAGAGAAGACACATCCTTGCCTTATGCTCTTTTCTATTTTTGTATATCTGCTGAACTCGTTTTTGTTTTTTTTGTTTTTATCTTTATACAAGCAGTATATTGCCAATAGCGGTTTTTGTTTATTCTTGTATCTTTGCCGAATAGGTCAAGGTTGTTGAGCAGCATCAACAGATCATTGTGTCGTACTTTGTCGAACGCCTTTGCGCAGTCTATAAATGGCAGGTACACGTTCTTCTGCATTTGTATTATTCATTCTGAAATACATTCTGAGCATGAATATTGCGTTCCTTGTTCCGGTGTCTTTAACTAACCCGCACTGTTCTTGTCCTATCTCTGGCCTGATTCTGCTGCGCGCTCTATTGATCAGAATACAGATGATTAGTTTTGTTATGTGGCTCATTAGGTTGATTGTTCTGTTGAGTTCGCACTCGTTTGCGCCTGGTTTCTTAGGCAGTGCTATGAAAATAAGTCTGCTTTGGTCTTCCGGTATATCCCCGCTGTTTCAGATTTCATTTATTATTTCCGTAATCTTGTCTATGCCAAAATCATCTAAGGCTGTCAGCATATCTGTTACTATTCCGTCTGGCCCTCCCACCTTGTTTCCATTCAGTTTGGTCATTGCCGCTTCTACTTTGGTTTTTAGAATTTCAGGCCCGTCGTTAATTCTGTGTATTGCCGGTTGTTCTTTTTCGTCGTGGACGAGTTCTCCAATGTATTCTTTCCAGCTTTGAAGAATTTTTCCTTCTCTAATATGAACCACCTTGGATTTTTGCAGCAGTTGACGAGCAACAGTTAGTTCCTTTATTTGTTTATGCATATCTCCTTTGTTTGTGGTACTCAATCTCTCTACTTCTGTACCTTTTTTAGCCACTCTTCTTTAGCCAGCCTGCATTTGATCCTTCTTTCGTTATGTATATTTTGTATTCCGTTCGGTATCTTGGTAGAGTTTCATGTCTCCTTTGCATCATGTCGAGAATCTCAGTAGCAACTAAAAGCACGCATGAGCAGAAGTCAGATTGACAAACTCAAATATATTTTATGGCGCAAGCGCGGATAATTTTTGACTTACTCTCGCAGATCTGTTGGATTAGTGAGCGGTAAAATTAATCTGAAAAAGGATTTGTTCACTTGAGGCTGAACAATAGAAACTTCTCAGACGAACTTTACATGTAGGAGTAGACACGTTTTCTTTCCCCCTGTGTAAATAAACTTGCAAACAGCGTCAAGCTGAAATCAGTTTGCGAAAATATATTACCTTCCTGTAGAGTTTTATATGTTCAGACACTTGCACTTGTTTCACAGGCATTAGATTCAATAGATTTCAGGCTTTCATCGACCGCTTTCTGGATGGAATACCATTTTGTCATGTCGCGTTGCCGAACATTTTCCTAACCAAATTCTATTTGATGCCCCGGAAACAAACTCATAACGGAATATGTGGGCACTTCGACGTGATGTAATGGTTAGCAAGCTTGTCTCGCTACATCAACTACGACTGTTTAGTTAGTTCGATCCTCAGTGGATACTCAATACTTTATGCCTTGTGCCACATCTAAGCTATGCTTATAAAATCATTTAGGCACTTTGACGTGGTGTAATTGTTAGCAAGCTTGAATCGCTGCTAGAACTACAACCTAGTAGTGAGTTCGATCCTCATCAGATGTTCTATACTTTCGGCCTTGTGCCACATCTAAGCTACGATTAGAAAGACGTTTAGGCATTTCGATATGGTGTAATGGTTAGCAAACTTGAGTCGCTAGACCAATTACGACTAAGTCGGGAGATCCGTCCTCACTGGATGCTCCATACTTTCGACCTTGTGCCACATCCCTAATGTTAAACTCATGCAGGTATTTACTTTTCAATATGCTCGCTAATTTAGTCTCATATAAGGATTTTTTTAATGGAAATATTCGTTCTTATTTTTACTTTTTTTAATTTTTAAACGTGTTTGCCCTTAAGTTAGATTTTCTTTTGCGAAGTTTTACTTGACGAATGCAAATGCTCTATTGGCAAATACGAAGTATTTACATTTATGAAGTATGGTAAGCGTATTAAAATTTTCTGTGTTTTGAATCGATAGGCGATTTTAGCATTTGAATTTTTATTAATTTTTAAAATATTTCTAAGATCAAAACTGCTCAATCACCAAAGTTAACTCGCGTCGAGCACAGTTAGTACTTAGATGGGAGTGGGTGATTTGAAACACCGGGCACTGTGAGCAACCTGAAATATGTTTCAGCTTTAAATAACCTACAACGGGTTGATAAACCGTAAAAAACAAATCAATAAGATCAGATCTGTGACTATTTCTACTCTTTTTCACTCAAGATTTCAAACTAAATATAAGGAAAGTGAAGTGAACAAAATCAACATAAAAATTATTATCATAATGAAATAAAATATTTTAATTACATGTTTAATTACATATTTAATTCCATATAAGATCCCCTCTTTTTACATGTAATATTTGTATTTACTCAACCCCCACGAAGTCAGGTTGTGACCCAATGTCGGTTTAATGTGGGGACCCCGGGCGCATACACCCAGGCTAGGAACAAAAATTGCCCGCAGCCCCCACAACCGTTGGTTGCGCTGGCCTCGGTGCAAGCACTGATCCCCCTGTCTCTGGTGCAATGAGAGGGCGTGGCCTCGGGCAGCTATTCTCTCAGTATAATTTTCCTCAGTTGCGACTCAGACCTTTGACGGAGTCGGCCCTGAGTACACTCTACGAAAGACAGAGACGCAACTGAGAGATGATTAATAGGATATTATAAACTACTCGAGAGAGTAATTTACACATAATATTATATTATGGATTTAGACTCTGTATCTTCATTGCCACAGAAGAAACGTAGCAAGTCTGCCACTAGTCTATCTCTATTTACACAAAGAAAATGCCTAGATTACCTATATTCATTTGTTCCAGGATATCATACTTTTACATCTAGGACACGCCATACCACTTACACGGTGTCGAATCACCGACATTTCCTCTTTTTTTCAAATATAGTAAGAAAAGTTATATTCAAATATCTTTTGCATACGAACTGCAACTGTGGGTGCTTCTCTGGACACGTCAAGTCAATTTTCAATTTTCTCTTTATCTTCATACTGCCTACCAGTAAAATCATATCTCACATCTCATTCACCCTTACCATGTCGACTGTAAACATCTACCTTGGGTGGATCTCGATCTTTATATTGGTTGAAATATACAAATACTTTTATTCTATAGCGTCTTGCTAGACATCATTTTACAAGAGGTTTGATTTCAATTAATAAGACCAAGAAGATATTTGTAATAATTTTCTTTTCTTTTTTAATCATTTCACCCCAAGCAAGGAGATAATGCCAGGAAGACACAAGGGTATACTAAGAGTGAAAACGGATGAGAAGACTTTAGTGAGGACAAATAAAAGAACAGGATTTCGGAAGACAGAAAATGGCGATAGGCGTTTCATTTAATTTTGTAGGTGGCAAAGAACCAAGAAACTGGAAGTGAGCTCCACGGGCAAGAAATGCGAGAAATTAAACTATTAGAATAAAACACGGGTTTGCATCTCATCAGAAAAGGGACATAAAAAAAAAAATTGGAAAAAAGATAGAGGAAAGCTACGTCACAACGATGGGAAAGTGACTGAGGCCGAGACGGCAGGTTAGGACCGATTACATTACAGACCCTTCTTTAGATTTTGTCAATAATCTTGAGATATATAATAAGGAAATCAGGGAAAAATGGAGACTTATCTGCCATCAAATACTACCAAGAAGTTTACAAAATACCTTACACTGTAGAGGACCGTGGCGGTGATAAGTATGTAAAACACACGTGAGTTAATATTTCCTGCTAGTCGGTCCAACTACATGAGAAAGTTGAACTTTAATTAAGTCCAAAGAAAACAAACAAGACCGATATATATATGTAAACAAATATATGCATTAACAATAAGTACAAGTTACAAGCATATGGACAGTTACATTGAGTGCGTGTGGTGAATATTATGTGTGTGTTGTGGTGAGTGTTCTTACGTACGTGTATTGTTCTTAGCGTGTTCCCATAATTTGGGAAACGCTGTATCTGTGAGAGCTCACATCTGCGAGGTGGTAGAAGGCCGAAGGCCTGAGGAAAAAAAGAGATCGAGGCGAAGGGTCAGCCAGTATTTATAGCCAGGGGAGAGAGACCCCTGGTGAATGGTTAAGGAGCTGAAGAGGTGCTAACTCCGACAACACTAATAAAATCCACACAATATTAATTTGATAAAAATTAACGCAGATATCGGTTTTAATATTGTCATATCTGATTAAAAGTGATGTAAGTACAACATATGATTGCCAATATTTATTTAAGTAAGGAATTTGGGGAAATTATAAATAACGAATGGATATATTATTCAGAAAAAACAGCAAAGAAAATAAATAAGTATGAAATTCGAAAATATTTTTATAAATGCTTAAAACAGAACAAAATGAGCAAAAAAAAGGAAGAATTGACATTAGGTAGACAGATCAAGGTATATTTTTAAAATAGGTAGTGAGTACCTACCATGATTTTGATACGATAATTGTCCTGTCAATATTCGAATTAAGTTATTTTCGAGATAAATATTTTGAGAAATCTGCCAACTTTGCGTTTCTCATAAAAGAATTGGATAGACAAAATATACTGCCGCACATTAATAATATATATATATATATATATATATATATCCACACACGCACGCACGCACGCGCACACACACATATATATATATATATTCGAATGTAATGAGATCGAAAATAATATATAAAATATAAATTCTAACGTTCACAGCATTAATTCAAATGAGGGTTCGATACCGATAGTAGAGCAAAAATTTATTACAATTTTTTTCATATAGGCAAAAAAATAGGTGTAACTAAATGCACTGAAAAGAAGTTGCATCTTTGTAGTAAGTAAATTGTGTTTTTGTTTATATATATATATATATATATATATATATATATATATATATATATATATATAACTGTCCAGTTGTTCTTTCTTTCGCTCGGAAAGAAAAAATAATTGTACAGTTTTTATATAATTTATCATCCGAAAAGAAAAAAAATTATAAGATCGTGAAAAATTTTATAAAAAAATTAAATCAATGCACATTGTCGTATTCAATGAAACGTGCATGAAATAAGGATTGCTGCCTAAATACACAGACACACACACAAACACTCACACACACGTATATATATTATATATAACTTTCAAGCGTTATTATTGGGGATACTTTGAATTTGAAATAGACGAAGATTATCGAATTATTTTTTTATGATAAGAAAATCTTTGATCAGGATCAAAATGTCAAGCGTAGGAATAACAGAAGTTTATGCATGTACCCAATCGCTGCTCCAGCGGTCATGTACATAAAGTTTCCGGCATCTGTGATGGTTCCTTGAGTCGTGAGCAACTTGGGAGATTTCATGTCGCCTCACTTGTAATGACATCCTCAAGGTTTAAGGGTTAATGCTGCTGACTATAAGGAGGTATTGGTGAAGCTGTTGAGGCCCTGGATAGATAGCAAGCTTGACTCGCTGCAATTACGACTTAGTAGTGAGTTCGATCCTAACTAATTGTTGCATACTTTCGGCCTTTTCTCTTAGAAAATCATTTAGGCACTTCGATGTGATGTAATGATTAGCAAGCTTGTCTTACTAGATCAATTACAACTGAATAGTGAGATCGATCCTCACTGCGTGCCACATGATTTCGGCCTTGTGCCACACCTAAGCTACGCATAGAAAATCTCCAAATCTTTTATAAACAAAAAAAAAAATACTGAACATTTATTTAATGTCACTCTCTCTATATGGCAGTGAATGTTGGACAATCTAATCACCGATGTGGAAAAGACTTGAAGAAACAAAAATGCGGTTCTACAGAAGGATGATGAGAATACTACGGACCGAAAATGTGAGCAATGACTATGTTTTAGAGAAAGTGTAAACAAAAACTCGAACTTATACTTAAAATCAGAAAGAGGCAGTTGAAATTTCGAGGGCACATAATGAGGAAAGAAGATTTGGAAATTTTGATACTCACAGAATAGATTAAAAGCAAGAGTGAGAGAGGAAAACAGAGCATAACCTATTTAGCGAGCTTGAGTAAATGAATGGCAGGACAACGTTTAGGGTGATAACAAAAGGACAAGGACAAAATTTCTTAAGATCTACAAGGGACAGGAAATTATGGAGAGCCATGATTGTCTACGCCCTGAAGGGGTACGATACATAGCAGAAGATTATCTAAAAGTGAAGATGTCTTAAACACATCCTTTCTTCCACATTTGTTAAGATTTACTGCGTAAAATACACAACAGAGGCACAAGGCTGAAAAGTGGGGAATAATGTTGAGGCTGGTCGTCACTTACTATCCTATACCTAGCTATTCCGATTCACGACCCATTCATTCGTTATATTCACCACAAAAACTCATCCCTCGCCAGCCGATCAATCCTCGATATACCATAATACCGCATACTCTCAGGGGTTTCCTAAAAACGCACCCCATAACATAAAAAATTTCACTTCATGATTAAAAAATACTATAGATAAAAATTTGTTCCGTTTATACAAACACACATCTTATTTTAATTATACGCGAGCTTCTTGTGTTTTTTAGCTTTGATTATGGAGCTTAGTTAATTACGAAAAAATTAAACAAAAAACTACGACTTATGACATTAAGCTTTTGCAACATCTCAGCTTTTCTTATGAAATTGATAATCACCTACGTCAGAATAAATTTCATTACAACATCGTCTTTTGTATTATAATAATAACCATAGCAACTGCTAATGACGTCTTTGGCGTTATATATTAGTCATCACGATTTCTGATATTAAGTTACCCTGTTGCCACTATCGACATCGACTTTTTTTAATTATTTTTTTAAGAAACTATATATTTTCGTTAGTACACGCTTGAACTGCATTAAATCTGACCAAGAAGAAACTGGATACTCACATTAAAAATATCTTACTTTTCTGTGGAGTAGACGGGTTCTACTAATATATATGTTTTAGTTTGAATAATTGGTTGCTTTTTCGTTATTGGGATCAGCTCCTCGTTTCATGATACGTATTTATTTTTACATTTAAAAAATGAGAAAAATAAAAAAGAAAAATTGTAAATATACATAATTTTTTACATCATGAGGTTTTCGTAGCTTCCCCTGTGAGTATGTGATATTTCGGTAAATGTAAGACTGGATGAAAAGGAGTGTGTTCTTGTGGTGAATTGTAACAAATGAATGGGTCTCGAATCAGATTACCAACCTCACCCAACTTCACCTTCGGCCTTGTACCAAAATTGTATGTAAAAGTACAGTAAATATGCATATTAAAACTTGTTTGTTTTTGGCTTCCTTTCATCTCGACTGGGTCAACTTTATTTCTTCCCCATGTCCTTATATATTTTCTCCTTTCCCTCTCCCTTAACGAGACAGCCTCTTGATTCTGCCGTAGCAGCCTCTCTTTTTGGAGGGTTGGACGAGTCCTACAAACATCAGTTATCCTTAGTTTGTTTTGATATTTACTTTGTTTTGATATTCATCCCCTCCCCTATCATTGTAAATCATTAGATTTTTATGTATGAAATTTTTATGATCATCAGATTTTTATATCACAGGATTCATTTTGTAGCCCCCCCGCCCCGAGAGTATGCGGCATTATGGTATATGGAGGAATAATTGGTGATGGATGAGTTCTTGTGGTGAATGTGTCAATTGTAGCGAATGAATGGGCCCTGAATTGGATTAGTTAGGTATAAGATAGTAAATGAAGACCAGCCTCAACCAACCTTTTCCCCCTTTTCGTCCTTGTGTCATAATTGTATTTATACACAATAAATATCAATATGCACATTGCAATAGTCCTGTACCTTATTTGGTACAAATGGGCATTCTCTTCGCATCGTATTTTAGAAAAATGATTCTCATCGTTATTTTGATCAAGACAGCAAATATTTTACTGTTTACAATTTCATATTTATAATCCCGACAGTCGTAGTAATAATCTATTATCAGCCTTTTAGCTATTTAAGCCCAGTCACAAGAGTCTAGACTCCCTAAACAAATCTCTACTTTGGGAAGGTCTAGGGTCATTAACTTCCAACTGAGGCGTCTCCAAAAGAGGAAATACCCAGAGGAATAGAGTAGTTTCAGTCTATGGTCTGATGTACGCGTGGGACTTCTACTTTAAACTCAATTTTGTTTTACATCCCGTTACAGTGGGTGTGCAGATAAGTATCACTAGGTTAATTATTCAATCATACATCAATGCTGATAAATTCTAGATAGTTACTGGAAGTATACTTTGTGGCGGAGATAAATCCGGAAAAAAAATTAATAGATAATAAAAACAGTATTTTTTTTTAATATAAAAAATTAATATATTTCAATGAAACTTCATGTAGTTAGGCAAATATATGTTAGAATAATCGCTCGATGTGGCCGCCATCACTTTCTCCATGTGGTAGCCGAAGCTGAAACAGATCTTGGCAACGGCGTCCCTGTCCTAATAATGTTAACCATGGCGCCCCTGGTGGCTGTCCTGAGATCCTCATTGGTGTTGTAAGGTCTAGTGTTCACCTCGCTCTCTGTTATATAGGAAGAAAATGAGTAACTACCGACACCGAGGTTCGAGCTTAACACTCTGGACATGAATATATGTATAAGTGTATAAGTAACGGTATCAGGCTACTGACTGTAGTGACTATTGAGTGGAACTATCCAGTCGAATTAGTGTGAATTATTGTGCGTCGATGATTTGTCTTGATTTAGGATTTACCAGACGTTAAGCTGAGCCACGCTACTAACAATGTATTCATTGACATGGTTAACTTTGTTTGACTTTATTCTTTGTTCATACTAAGTATTTATTTGCGGTTTTAATGAAATACTGTTTTATCTTAACATTGAAGTCTTGAGCTATACTTACTTGTTAATGGCCACCATATGTCAAAGAACTCTCCAAGACGCCTCACGGAAAGTATTTTAGAGAACTGCAGTGTGGCAATGAGCATTTGGGAGGCATATATCGGGTGACAAGTGGTACGGAGAGCTAGTGGCGCCGCTTGTACACATAAGATTCAAGTCCTCCTTGACAATATGCCTGATTTCTCGCCTACTGCTGCCCATTTCCTTGTCGATTTTCCTCGTGCTTTTGCTGGGGTTTTCCTTAACATCCTCGGTAAAATCGGCGACCCACTCGCGCCTCCTAGTGACGACAAATCGCTTCATATGCGTCTTGCGTCTGGCTTGAAATTATCCTTGTCATCTGAGGTTTCATATGCCTTTGGAAGTTTGTAGAAGATGGTTTTAGGGTATTTCAACCATTCAATGATTTCCTTGGCTTTGGGCCGACGCAAGCCTCTCCACAACAGCAACTAAACGATTGTATTCTGAAGATATGTCGATTACTAAGCACCTCGTGCGTTAATTGCCAGACAGCGACTGAGGTGCAGTACATTGTAATAGCGCTCAGGAAACTTCACTACGCTTTAACGTCTCGGTGCTGTAGCCAGGCAAAAATTTCGGATCTATCTGCGCCACACTGTATATGTATATTCATCATCATCATCATCATCATCATAATCATCATCATCATCATCATAATCATCAGAAAATAATATATGAAAACACATCAGATTTTGCAGGAAATAGAAGCGAAGCATCAGCTGTCTACAACAATTGGACTGAGGTGGTATATTCCCATCACTGTTCGAAAATTTTTTTAGAGTATACGCGTATGCTCAAGGAATGCAATTTTCCTGCAAATGTCTAATCTTGAAATTGACCTCAATCTTCACAAAACACTTCATGGGTTCAGTATTTATGGCGTCCACAGCACGAACAACAATGGAAATGATTTCCACGCACTTCATTGACTACAATTTGTACATTAACCGTTTTAAACTATCAAAGTATTCCTTTTTTTTTTTGTCTTCTTCGAGGCATGCAATATATTTTATGTTGCATGTTCTTTGTTTACCTACTATCATGATGTCTGATTTGTCACACTACGTTTCTGCCCTCTGGAATCAATACATACCGTATACTCTCCAATGTATCATTCATACAACATGCAATGTTTATTATTAATATTATTATTATTATTAAAAAATCTTTTTGACCTGTATTTTGTTTTATAATCATATGCCAAGTAATGACCAAAGACAACTGGAGGATGTTTATTTTGGCCGTTTCCACTTAAACAAAAATCAGCTAAAAAAAACTTAAATGAACAAAACACTTCGCAGAACTATGTTTTGAATTTTCCTGGAGAGATGGTGCACCAGAGATTATACTGATTTATTCTTCTGTTCCTTTCTTTATCAGACCCAAAGTTCCAATCGCAACATTTTTATTTTTATTTTTCTATTTCCATCTTCATGTCTTTGTATTTACTTACTTTTTTTAGAAAGCTTCGCAATACATTCATGTCAGTCAATGTGCATTTTTTTTCCCTTTCTGTCCTTGATATTAATGTCTGAGCGATTTGCTTGTATTAGTCGATCTGTGTTGATAAAAAAATTCCAGAGGGTGGTAACACCCTTTCTCTCAACTACAGATTCAGGATGACGTTCATACCAGTCTACAGCTTCTTTTTTTTATCCCAGACTTTCCAATATAAACATTGACTTACCCTGTCATGACGGTTTTTGCCCTCATTTGGTGTGAGTATCGAGCATTCTATGATAAGGTGATTAATAGGTTAAATGTATTGATCACAGAACCTACATTTTTGATCCGTACAATTAAGCAAGGTATTAACTTGGTATTTCTGTGTAAGCAGACTCTCGTCCTGTACAGCAAGAATAAACCCTTCAGTTTCATCCATAAATCCTGAGTTCCTTAATCACTGGTGGGTTGCGAATTATTATTATTATTGCCGTGGTCACCATTTTTTCTATGTGTTATGACCGTTCACGACGTTTGACGATGATGGCTCTGCAAAAAGTTATATATCCTTCTATCTCTAAGCAATTTAATTTTGTCTTTTTACTATCCCTGTCACTCCCAGATCTGCCACCCATTTACAAAAACACGTTAGAGAGGGTACTCGCTGTTTCCCTGTGTCTGTCTTTCCTTAAATATGTCATATGAGTGTCAAATTCTACAAGTCCTCTTTTCTCATGATGTATTCCATGTGTGTTCTTAACAGTTTATTTCAAGGTTTTTTCATTGTCATTTTCCTTAACCCTCACTCTTGTTCAGCATTTTCTTCCATGTTATTCTAAGCATCCCTCTGTATATTCACATTTCTGTTGCCTCAAGTCTCCTCTTCGACTATGAATAAATTGTCCAGCATTCAGTGTCATTTAAGACAAATGATATTTTACATATTTTAGCACTATTTTTTCTAATGAAATTTTCCTTTTTCTTAATACTTTGTTTAGCTTTTAAAATGTATCTTTCGCTAGGAAAATTGGTACACTGTGACGTGCTAGGCAGTTTTTTTCTCGGCAGAATCACACTTTTAGGTCCACCATTTGTCCGTACATTGAATATTGCTGTCACATCTGTTCTGCTGCTTCTGCTGTGTATTTCGAGATTCTTGATAAAATTCAAATAAGAATCTGCAATGTTATCAGTACTGACCTAGCATCCCGGCATCAGTCATTTTCCCACCGCCGTAACGTATCTGCCCTGTGCCTTTCCTATAAATATTTTTATTGTAATTGTTTTGATGAGCTTTCCTCTTTGTAGCTCAACTTTATGAATTAGCTGCTTGGACTCAACATTTTACAAGCTGAAATGACTACAAGCAACCGTAAGTTCTACGCAAACAGTTTCTTCTGCTGCACTTCTTGCTTCTGGGAACTCTCTTCAAACCTCTTCCTTTCCAGTTAACTTTGATCTTCAAAAATTCAACCGTAATGACAATCGTTATCTTTTACCCTCTTAATTCGTGTTCTTTTATTGTTTTCTCGCATTAATATTTATTTCTTTTCTCTTATTTTTTTCACGTTCAGGTAAACTGTTGCATCTTAGTGGCTTTGCTTCGGTTGAAATTATTGAAAATAAATAAATTCCAATGCGCCATGGAATTTCTACAATCATTACATTAGAAATCTCATCAGGAAAATAATCATCATCTTTCGCCTTGTCATATAAAATTAACTTTACAATCAGCCCAGGAGATATTATAAATTCAAGAATGTTTACATTGAGATGTTTACCAGACGCAAAGTCTCTTAATGTTATTTGTTGTCACATCCAAACATTACGACGTCAGCTGAAGATTCCAATAGGTTTAGTCAGCATTTTGTCTTTTTGCTCTCTTTTTTTTTTAAATAATAATTTCTTAATTAAGTTTTCTAGGCGGAAAGCAAATTAAAGAGTTTGTAGAGTTTTTTCTTCGAGCAAATTGACCAAATATTATTAACTATGTTAACTAAAGCCTTCTGATATTAATCCTTTGAATTAACACCCATAACTTTGCAACACATCTACGAATGGTAGACTTATAAATATGTAAGATAGATTCTGACAAGAAAAATTGTCTAGCATGACATAGTGTTATGGGAGCTTACCTATAATAATAATAATAATGGACTATTTCATACTTAATAAATACTGCGCCTCAGGAGTAGGCAAGGAGTCAGTAGTTCAAGTCTTGAACGACAGATCGGTTGAACTCTCTACACTTCAGGCGGGGAGGAACCCGAAGGAGGCTACGCCGAAGGGCGGAGTCTCTTTCGGATAGGTAAACCGACCCTGAACCCGTTTATACGGGTTCAATGGGCATATTTTTGGCCGAGCCCACGGGCTCGGAGATCCCACGTTAAAAGGCCTTGTGCCACATGACGCCCTCGTGGGGTGGGGGGTGACCGAATATCGTCAATAATTCAAGTCGAGTCAGAGGCAGTCCGAAACAGAGTTGCGTTCAGACAATTACTGCAAGACATTGGAATAGTGATACTGGTCGAGACTACATTGTTCTCTCTACTAAACCTGATCGTTCATACTAACACTTCTACTTCTCTGTATATATTCCTGTTTGTAATATATGTGTGTTATTCCATACCTGCGTTCGAGTTCTTCTTTATTGATTCTACCTTGGTCCATAACACATAGGAAACTAACTTTTCTAACAGCAACCTAGCAATTGATTCAGTATAATCGTTCTACTTTATGTCAGCAGAAGACGTTAGTCCGAGAAGGTACAATGAGTCACTCTCTTGGAGGTTAGCATCTGCCATGCTGATTGAAGGCAAAAGTTTTCTCTCAGACGATCAAAATACAACAGTTTCGTTTTGGAGGCTTTCAAATTAACAAGTCATTCCTTGCACCTGTTAGCAACAGACAGTACGTCATTTTTAGATAAGCTACCAATTTGACCTTACCTACATGATGGGGTTATTTATTATTTCTAGACAAAACCTAATATAAACAATTACTTCTATCTATATTGCTATATTCACTGACACTCCTTTTTCCGTTGGAGTACAAATGGTATATTTCTAATGTACTTCCTATTATTAAATTCAAATATGTTAAGTTATGATTCGTCATGCCATATCATATGTTCTTCAGCCCTCATGTTCAAGTATTATTTAAGAAAATATCTAACTTTTCAGGCCAAACGTTAATTGAATGCATTTTTTTATATTTGTCTAAATCTTTTTAAGCTACATTTTTGTCTAGATTATTTCTTTTATAGACAACGCTAATTTTTCAATTACTCTTTGAAAGAGAGTGAATAAATCAATGGAATATTCTGACGAACGATTCTTCAGTTAAATAGAAGACATTTTTTTTTTGTTTATTTTTCATTATTTTCTCTTGTTTTCTTTCTTCTTTTTTTGTTAGATATTTATGGCTTTATGTTATGATGATGATTTGGGATTAGTAGAGACAAACGCCAAATAACACGTAACAATAAAAAGGGTTTTAATAGGTTGGTAAAAAGGTACAGAAATCTCCTGAGTAGTCAATAACTAGCTCAGCTAAGAACTTCTCTGTCTATCTATCTTCCCCATGTCAACTGACATGCCACTATCTAAAGTCTTTGTTCACAGACGCAGACAAGTTCATCTTCAAGAGGGGTGGTAGGTTTCCGACACAACACTTTATGAGCAGCATTTTTAAAACAGAGCTGAACTGATTTCCCGATGAAACCATTTAAACCTCTCCAGTTGTGTGATCTTTACAACATTTTTGCCCATCACAACTAGCTATCTTCTCTTACAAAAATATTATTACATCTTTTGCCTCATTGTCGACAAATAGTGTAAAAATATTTCAGATATATCTCAACTAAAGACTTAAGGTCAGAAATAGCTCCAGGACATCTTCCACTGATCTTTTTTTTTTTAAAAAAAAAAAAAAAATCCCTAAGATCACACACTTTTTACATAGATAAATCTCTGAGTAATGTTTGAGCTGTACTTGTGAGTATATTTTTTGTATTTCTTTAAAGCATTGACTACCAAGAATCCAACTAAAACTGGAATTATTAATGTCGCTATGAGCCACATTTTTTTATATTTCCACTTCAAGATTCTTGTATTCTGATTACTATTATTATTATTATTATTATTATTATTACTTCTACTCGGACGACTACGACGACGACATGTGCAGTTTTGATTCATGTTGCAGGCTATCATAGCTCTATACAACTTCCTAAACTTTTCTGACTGAATTTCTGGGATGAGGAGTTATCATTATTTACACTATTTACAGTTGGATTATTACCATCTTTGTTGCTGTTATCCATAAGAAACTACTGATTTAAAGCGTCGGTTCGTGAATTTGTTATCATAATAATTGTGTGTTCAATCCCTGGGCCTGGCAGTGTCTACTTGGACACAGTGAAAACAGGCTGGGCAGTAACATAACAGTACTAAAAATAACTAGACGAGATCTCTCTAGACATGGGATACCCGCGTAGATTGAATAAAGAGTTCAGAAATTCCCTGTAAGTTAAACGAATCGATATACACCTTATGAAGGCCGGAGGGCACAACGACCGAGCCGTTGTAATAACAACGACAAAGCTGAGGACAATTGTCCGCATTTAAATAGTGTAAATAATTCTTATCCTTTGTATCTCTTGGTAATGCTTCCCCCCACTACGATCCTTCACATTCCTTTTTCTAACATCCATTTACACCAGACCGTTGAGTAGGTTAATCAATATTTTCTCTTTGTTCCTCTTTCTTTTAATATATCCTGTGAGTATTAAATTATCTATGCTTTCCTTCTTCATAATGTTTCCTACCAATTTCTGCTGCCTTTTTCTCATTGTAATTAAAGATGTTCTTTTTTTTCCTAATTTTCTTAAAACTTCCTCTTTACTCACATTTTCACTCCATTGTATTCTCAGCATCCTTCTGTAGAACATTTCTGTTGCTTCAATTCTCAACTTCATCTGTTAGAAAATGGCTCGACATTAACTGTTATATAGAAGGGTTGATATTAAATAACAGTTCAGCACTCTTTTCCTTGTTCCTTACGAAATTCTCCTGTTTCTTGATACTTTGTTTAGCTTTTAGAAAGCATCTTCAGCTATTCCAATACGCCTTTGAATTTCTACGCCACATCCTCTATCATCTTTTAAAACACTTGCCATATTGGTAATTTTCAGTATTTGCTTTTTATTAATGTCTCCAATTAGTGTCTCGAATCGCGGATTGTTTTTGTAGTTTACGGCTATAGTTTATGTCTTCTCGTGTCACTTAAACTAAGTAATAATGTTTATGACAAAATCTTATTGAAAGTAGTCTCATCAATACACGCAATATTCAAGAAAACATTAAATAAGCTTTAATTTTCCACAGAGAAAATTGTCTCAAAGAAAACAATGTTTTTAATAAGTGTAGTCATGTCCATAAATTAACTGACGCCTTGAGGTATAATTATAATCATTTTGCATAATGTTTAGCAAGATTGTATCTGTTGACCATACCATAAAGTAGTAAATTCTAATCTCAAAGTTTCGCTGTTCTTGAGGTTTGATGTCTCACTAAAATAAAAACGATGCGCGTTTAACGTATAAAATCCTCTTAACCACTACTAATTTAGACTCTGGACAATGAAATCTGAACACGAATAGCACAAGGGAAATTTTATTAACAAAGTACAAAGAAATAGGAAAAGATTTCTGGACTGCGATATAATATTAATCCTCCTATATGGCAATGAATGCTGGAAAATTTCCCAAGAGAAAACTTGTGACAACGAAAATGTGGTTCTACAGATGAATGCTGAGAATACCATGAATGGATCACGTAAGCAAAGAAGTCATAAGAAAAATGGAGGCAATAAGGATACTTATACTCAGATTCAGAAAGAGACAATATAAATTTATTGAACGGAATGTCAGACACAACAGAAACTTCTAGTTCTCATTTTCACGCTTATATTTATGCTCTTGCGGTCATATCACATTGAAACACTGTCTAGCCTGTTTAGTATCTAGATGAGTGACCGCTTCGGAATACCAGGTGATGTAATCTTGGATGTGCGGGTGGTGTAATAGATAATGGTTCGGAATTGGTAATTGATTGATGTTGTAGTTCCGGTACAAAAATTACCGGAACTACAACATCAGTCAGTTAAAGTCTTTGTATAAAGTAATAAAAAACAACAACAAAAAACAACAAAACTACTACATCAATCAGTTAGAATTTTAGCGGGGCGTCTGATAAGATTAGCCATTGTAGCCAGTCAAAAGTAAAACAAACCAACCTTAAACGACTCCAAAAACTTGACATATCACAAACATCCCTACTTCCATCAAAGCAGTGACTCCTTGATAAAGAAAATCAAACCCTAGACTACACCTCCATTTCAAAACTATAAATGAGTAAAACATTTCGTACCATAGTTAGTGCAAAACAACGCTTGAGGATGAAACTGCCACCCACTAGTTAAGGTTTAATATTGGAAATAAACTTAAATACTGCTGACCTGTTTCGAAATATAGTAATTTCTGTGTCGCGATGGAATCATATTTAAAAAATAATTATAATATATATATATATATGTGTTCGTGTTTGGGTGTGTGTGTAAAATGCAACATTGGTGGAATTGAAGGCATACTGATGCAGTCACAACTTCGCTAGGCTGGTCATACTGCAAGGATGAATGACGACATAATACCTAAGGTTCTAATGTATTACCAGCTTGACAGTGGACAAAGGACTATTGGACACAGTCGTGGCTCAGCTATAAAGACAAGATAAAGATTAACCTTTCATCTGTCAATGTGCCTCATACTAACTTCCAGCGATTTGCATTGGATAGAAATAACTGGAGATATTTGTACCGATGTCGAATCAGAAATTTCGAAATCAGTCGTACTGACCTGCTAAGAGACAAAAAGCGTCAGCAAATATTCCTGTTGCTATGTCCCGAGATTCTCGTTGTTGCATGATATGTGGACATTTCATTCTATCGAGACGGAAGTGCCAGATACGATACAAACATAAAAACTGAATGAGTTCATCGAAATCACCGGGAGAGTCTATAATACACACACACACACACACACACACACACACACACACACACACACACACACACACACACACTCACACGTGTATATATATATATATATATCCAAGTATAGGATTGGTGTATACGGAATAAAGTCCAATAGCCAACAAATACTATTCTTAAAAGAGTGCTCAATACAAAGTAGAGCAAATATAATTATTCATTCAAAAATTATAACATAAATATGTTATAAAATCACTTGATAAAACACCAGAAGTGTTGAAACAAAATGGCTATTTTTGTAGTGATTTTATAACATATTTGTTATCATTTTCTAATAAATAATTATATATATATATATATATTTGATAAATGGAAAACTGTTTCATTGAAACTAGATTTGATTACGCGTTTCGCATTTCTTTGCTTCATGAGATCCAAAAACGAAGGAAAGAATTATATATATATATATATGTGTGTGTGTGTGTGTGTGTGTGTGTGTGTGTGCAGATAGAAGATAGATAAACAGTCTGATAGATATGAAATGCTTGAGATTGATAGATAGATAGATAGATAGATAGATAGATAGATAGATAGGAACAGTGACATAAATAGATAGATTTTTTTCCTTGTAAGTTTGTTATATTTTAAGATTTTTATATATATATATATATATATATATATATATATATATATATATATATATAATATCAAAGCAAAGAAGTCACAGTGCCAAAATATTGTGTAAAATTTATAAAGAAAAAAGTTTAGCCTATCAAAATTTGCGCAAATTCTATATATACATATATATACACATACATAAATTCATATATATATATATATGTATATGTATTTTTGCTTAACATGACATAAGAAAGAATATAAGTAAAATTCTATCATTCACGAAGCCATTTATGAAGAGCTGGCGTTCACAAATTCCAAAAGAATAAAATCTATTCAAACATATAAAGTTCTGCTGCATGCTCGAGGCATTTCCAAAACTTGCGACTATTTAATAGCATAAACAACTAAAGTAAAAAATGTTATTCTCGGTAGATGACCAGTAGAACACTTGAATGTTGACGTAAGACGGCCCAGTATTTGTATTAACGTTTTCAGACAGTCTTTTGTTGTATTAAGAACAAAATGAAAAGACACGAATAGAAACGAAGAACACGTGGGGACTTTGAGGGGAAAATAGATTCGACGCAAACTGCTCGTTCAGGACGGAAGAATCAGGAACAAAAAAATCGTGCAAGTCTAAACAAGGTAAAGAACTTACACATTTCTCTTAAATATGCATATTTATATTCTGCATCTCTCTCTCTCTCTCTCTCTCTCTTATATATATCTCTATATATATATATATATATATATATATATATATATATATATATATATATATATAATTATTTATTTAAAAATATGATTAAATAAAAACGCGACATAACAAGTCTCATGTTTCAAAACAAGTAGGAATAAAACTTCAATATAATTATTTAAATTAAATTGAGTTAAAATAAGTCTCTGTTCCATCTTCAAGCGAATTTTTTTTTTTTTTGGAATAACGTATATCTGAAATTTACGTGTTTTAAAAATTGAAATCAAAAATTCAGCTTTACTTTCAACTCAATTGAATTGTGTTTAAATTGGGTTTTTAGGCATGAGACCTCTTATGTTGATTTGGTGTTAATAATAAGTATCAGTATATATATATAATATATATACTCTGGATACTGATAAACTTATTCAAATTAAAAAGTCTCATGTTTCAAACACAATTATTTAAAATTAAATTGAGTTAAATTAAGCTCTTTCCATTTCTAAAGCGAAATTTTTTTTTTTTTTGGAAGTTCGTATATTGTTTTGAAACATGAGACTTCTTATGTCGCGTTTTGGAATCGTATTTTAAATATACTAATACTTATATTAAATAACTCTACTTTTGTATCGAGCACTATTTTTTAAAAATAATAACTAAAAAAATACTAAGGGACTTTGGATTATTTACCTAACCAGTTCCTTCCTATTTTCTATATATTTTCACACACACACATATATATATATATATATATATATATATATATATATATATATATATATATATATATATATTATAATGATAAATATAAGTTTATAGTTATGCTCAATATCAGGAAACAGAAACCGCTGGGTGTTTACCTCAATGATCATTTACACTTGTGCTTTCAGAGAGATGTAGGATATACATAGTTGCTTTATTGAAGTTTCACATACAATTTCATTTTCAAGTCATTTTTTCCCTGCTCTTTGGACTGTCATAGCTGAAACTTCACGTGATAAACATCTTATGGATTGAGTTGAGTCTTTTGTAAATTGCTCCATTTAAGTGAAAATGATTATCCCTATTGCTGATGTGATCACCGTTCTCTTGATGATTATTACATGGACTTTAAAGAGGGAAGCCAGAGTATGAGTTGGTACCATTACTGAAGCCCTAAAAGCTAATTTTCCTCTCACCATTGCTCAGTTGAGAAGACAGTGGGGCTGATACAAAACGATTTTAAACTGTTCAGTTTCAAGCTAAATGACTCAAAGGGTTTTTCAATGATTCTGATGACTAATAGAAACTCAGTTTAGCGGGGTTTTTTTTTTAGATATTAAACATTTTGTGGGATGGACAATTATCCCATACTGTTACACGATTTGGACAATTTTGTATATATATATTGTTGTGGTACGATCCACCTAATTTACATAATGGAGTACCGACCATATAAGTATGGTTGGTACCGGGAAGACGGGGGAGGAAGAAGAGATCCAATCATGAGACTCTGCCCGACTGCGACTAAGTCAACCCATTCTACAGGAACGGTCTTCCCAAGAATATACCAAACTATCTGTAAATATTGTGTACATGTTCTTGTGTCAATACATTTTGTTTAAGTACATTTTGTGTTGTATTATTATTATTCCATGCTTTATTCAAGTTTCAACATATATATATATATATATATATATATATATGTATGTATCGACAGTGAAAGTTTCGATCCGAGATGTTTCATTAGCTCGCTTAAATGGACAATGTTCAGACAGACTACATTCCATAGTTCCACCATTTCCAACTTTCATGGCAGGCAACGCCCATTGTAGCGAACCATTCTCATTCCCTTTGTATTCTATAGGTAAGATGTAAGTTTTACTCGGGCAGCTTCTTCCCACGAATGGCTGCTTTGTGGAACCGACTCCCAATATTATGCATCCCGATCACTACAATCTTAACCTGTTCATGTCTATGGCTAACCGTTACCTCCCCCAGGTGTCCGCACAAACTGTAACACTCTACCTCGAGTCTTGTAGAGGATGAACATCATTGTAAAAAAAAATTGTGTATATATTTTTATGCTGCGTTGAAACCTTTCTCTTGCTCGAAAACACAGTCTTTTTTTTAGGATCAAATTCTTCATCCAAATGTCGCGAAAATTTCAGTTTAAACCTTAGGTCGGCTACACATTTATATGCGTTCAGGACTCTATCTGCGAACTACGCCTTTCCTGATGAAGAACTTAATAAAATTTAAAGTGTCTGGAAACAGAATTCGCTCATGGGAAAGTCACCTTGCAGTTAGCAAAGATTCAATACAGGCAGAAAATAAAAAAAATTAATAAGCAATAGAAACGAAACCTATTCTGACTATTTGTTGTTACAATCAGCTGCATAGCTGGATTTTACATTTTATGTCAGGCTCCTGAATTTTTAGGAAATTTTTGTCATCTCTTTACTAATTTTGCCATGAGGACTCATTCTAGTTTCTCTAAATATATACTAAACGAAAGATATATGTTTCAAATAAAACATTCACATTCAATTCTATATATTGGATCGGAACCGAAGTACCTGGAATTCTTAAAGTGAATTTCAAAGAATTTAGATATCTCTGCATAAATTTATTCAAATACATATGTGATATTTTCTTCCACTGCCTTTCGCGATTTATGAGAAAGATTCATTATACCATTCTCCCAGAATATTGCATCTTTATGAGTGAAGAACTGGCTTAAGTGGCTTTTATAGACTTCCATAGAATTTAAATTCTTGCTATTTCATCATAATTCTGCTTGTCCCTCCCTTCCGCCCATTTAACTTTAATCTTCAAAAGTTTAAATGCAATGTCAATCGCTATCTACTGTCCTCCTGATTCTTCTTCTTTTGTTCTCGCTCATTAGTAACGTTTCTGTTTTCTAATACTTCCACACCAGGTAACACATTGTGTCATCGTGGTTTTACTGCCTTGCATGGGGTGATTGCAATTTTAAAAAAATATTCCATAAATAATAAACTATTCTGTTTTGATCACGTGGAAAGGCAGAAGAAACATATCAGAAAGGCTACTAGATTTCAGTATAAGAAAGAAAGAAAGAAATGCTTAACGTCTCCTGTTAATATCTTATAAATAATGAGTTATTCAGTTTTGATCGAATGAAAACATGGAAAAGACATATCAGAGACGCTACCTGGCTTAAAGAAAGAAAGAAAGAAAGAAAGAAAGAAAGAAAAAAGAAAGAAAGAAAGAAAGCAGGGAAGATAAAAGTGTTTAACATCGGTTTCAGTGAAATAGAAAAAGTTATCAATTTCAAATCTTTTCATTTGTATCCGCTTAATTCTTTAAATAACGACCAAGCATTCATATTAAATGACTGTTATTGCAATATTTTGTTAAAGTTGTTAAGTTCAAATATTTAACGATGCAATAGAGAATGTCAATCCTTAGCTGAAGAAGATTCAGCAAAATTTCAAATAGGAAAGCAATGAAATTTTACCGGGTATTTCTAATAAAGAGGAATTTGTAAAGATAAAAATACATGGTAATCCAATGGGGCAAATGTCAGTTGAATATGTCAGATGTCGTGGAGCGGGGGGGGGCGTTTTAGCAGAAGATGGAAATGCGATATCGAGATTCAAACAAGCATTGAACTACTGAAAGAAGGATTCCAAAAACAAATAAGGTGCTGAGAAACGTAAAGATTTCGTTAGAGGCATAGAAAACAGCGCTGGATTGCTATGTGATATCCATCCTCTTATATGGCAGTGAATGCTGGATAATCTCTCCATGGCTAAGAAAAAACTAGAAGCAGCAGAAATGTGGGTCTACAGAAGGATACTGAAAATTCCATGAACAGGGCGAGTAAGCAACAAGGAAGTCTTAAAGAAAAG
>CAHIKZ030004263.1:2757500-2765000 GCA_903632075.3 Acanthosepion pharaonis
GTCTGTCAAAGCGACAGCTCTCCGAATTGTCATCAATCTACACATGACCGGCATACAAAGCTCACCCTTCCGTCTGTCAAACCAGAAATAATAATGGTAGCCACTGCTTTAAAACGAAAGTTAGTAAACAGACCTTCTAGTCCAGCTATTATTAATGTAGGCGATTAATTTCCTACTTGTTGCTCCACGGGGTGACCCTCTAAGCTAAACGTACAGACATTTTCATTCATTTACTGATGTTTATTAAGAAATTAAAATACTAATTAATTAAAACGAAAATCTATAGAAAGTGCTTTAATCGCTAGATCATCTACAGTAAATTTATATCCAGCATACACTTTTCATTGAAGATTTTCTATTATCAGATTGTGAGATATTTAGTAACAAAATTGATAAAAAACCTAAACAAAAAGAAAAAGTAATTAAATGTAATCAGCTAGACAATATACCCATATATTTAAAATTTTCTTTTCTTTGTTGCAATTTGTTCAGCGTGTTATCCTGGAAATGAGAGTGTATCTGTCTATATTCCTGAGATGAGGTATTATGTACATTATTTACATTATTCGGACTATTGTCCTCATCTTTTTCGCCATATTTATCAAGGACACATGGCACAGTGGGTAAAGGCGTTGGTTAGATCCAGTGAGAGGACCCAAAGAGTGTGAGTTCAATAACCGGTTAAGGCAGTGGAGTACTTTCAGAGCGAAATTAACAGGAGATAACTGACATCCATTAGACATGGCAAGTGGAACTAGAATAGTCTACCCCAGTGAGCGAAATAAAGGGTTCAGTTCGACATTCCAACCACCTGAAGAAGGCCGGAGCGTATAACCGCCGAAAAGTTGCGATAAATATGGCGACAAAGATGAGGACAATATTGAGAATAATGTAAATAATGAAAGTGTATATATTCATACCAGAAGCGTTCAATTGTTACCTTTCAGAATATGTATATATACCATAAAATTCTGTCACATAAGGAATTAAATCACATTTTCATACATGTACATGGTGTAATATATATCTAACAATGTTGGTTTTTTATCGTTTCATCCCAAGTAAGATAGTCGAGCCAGTTACTCGCAAGAGTTTACTGAGAGTGATAGAAAATGAGAAAAACAAGAGATTGTGAAGCAGAGAGAACAATAAGAGAACAGGAATGAGGAAGACAGAAGATGAAAATTGACACTGCATTTAAAAATTTTGAAGTTCAAAGTTGACTGGAAAGCAAGAAGTCGAAATCTATCTTACATATTACCATTCCTACATACATTGAATATTGCTTCCATTTTTGGTCAGTTGCTTCTGCTATGTATTTAGAGATTATTGATAAAATACATAGAATAATCTGCAATGCTATTAGTACTGATCTAGCAACTCGGATAGACGTACTTTCCCCATCGCCGTGACGTAGCTTCCACCAATCTTTTTTTCTGTAAATATGTTCATGACAATTGCTCTAATGGCCTTTCCTCTTTGGTACGTTGACAATGTAAACTACTAGATTGGCAACTTCATCGCATAGTTTTACTGTTAGAAGGGCTAGATATAGGCACAATTTCAATTCTTATAGTTTCTTTTCTCGCTCGTGGAACTCTATTTTTTTTACTTTTTTTTTTTTTTTGACACCTATGATCTTTCATCATTTAAATACAACGTCAACTCAACTACCATTTTCTGTTTTCCAGAAACATTTTATTTATTCTTTTCCCTCCACTAACTTTTTTATCATTTCACTCCAGGTAAGGCAATAAAGCCACTAAGACGGAAGGAGTTACTGTGTGTGAGAGAATGAGAAAAAGGGAATATTTTTAAGGTGAGAGAACAATAAAAGAACAGGAATTTGTAAGACAGGAGATAACAATTGACATGTATTTAATATATATATATATATATATATATATATATATATATGAAGAAATATAGTCTTAAGGTGTGCTATATTTATGGGATAAAGTGCTCAATATCAGAGATAGAGCGTGTGTAAATATAAAAGTGAACATAAAGTCAACACTTAGAGGCGACAGTATTTCATGCTAGATGCAATCGTAAGGCCTGACGATGTTCATATGAAATATATATATATATATATATATATATATATATATATATATATATATCAACTTAAATACTTGCCGTGCATCCAATCAGAAATGAGCATAGCACCTGAAAAAATTAAAGGCATGTCAATTGTTATCTCCTGTCTTATGTATACGTATGATTATGAGGGTTTAACGAGGAAAATGCAAAATACAGAAATGAAATAAACAAAAGTGATCAGAAGCAGCAGAGAAAGGCTTTTACTTTTCCGTGTAACTGGAGATGGTTAGAGGAAATAGGTTTCTTGTTTGACTGGGGAAGGAAAAAATATTTCTTTGTTCGACCTGTCTCTAACCAACATTTCGAATTTAGCGAGGAATGTCTGTCAAAGCGACAGCTCTCCGAATTGTCATCAATCTACACGTTACCGTGATATGAAGCTCACCCGTCCATCTGTCAAACCAGAAATAATAATGGTAGCCACTGCTTTAAAACTAAAGTTAGTAAACAGACCTTCTAGTCAAGCTATTGCTAATGTTGTCAGTTCAATTCCTACTGGTTGCTTCACGGGATGACTCACTAAACTAAGCTTGTTAAACGCGTATAGACATTTACATTTATTTACTGAGTTTCAAGAAATTAAAATAATAATTAACTAAATGTATAGCTTTACAAATTAATAAATTGCGTTATCTTTTAAATAAAAGATAACGCAATTTATTAAGATGAGAATGTATAGAAAGCGCTTTAATCGCTTGATAATCTACAGTAAATTTACATAATGCTTCTTATAACATTTCACCTTTTTTAAAGAGCTTCTATTACCAGATTGTGAGATATTTCATAAGAAAAATGATAAAAAAACTAAACAAAAAGAAAAAGAAACTAATTGTAATCGTCTAAACTATATACGCAAAACATATTTTAAAAGAAATATTAAATCCAAAAAATATTAGCGTCGTCTCTTCTTCATGCGCATATGCAATTACATCTGCTAAAATATCACTTTAATCTGGTAATATCCTAAAGGGCGAAACAGGTCACACGAAAATGTTTTCCATTTTATTCTGGAGATTTCTAGATGAGCTTTATTAAAAGCTATTTTAACCCATGAAAATTTCACGGTCTTTTGCTTTTTCAAATTTCTGATGATTGAATAAACTCATGGCGCGTTCTCCGAGAAGAAATATCCGTAGAAAATTTTCCTCCTTGGTGCACAGTACTAGCTAAGCGGCAATGGTTACATTCTAAAAGCAACAAGAAAAATACTAGGGCGATCAAGTTCAAGTTTCGATCACGTGATCACAGTAATACCAACTACAAGCGCGCATGAGCAAAAGGCAGTGTTCAAACTTAAAGATATGTTCTGGCGAAAGTGAGGATAATTATTGACTTAACCTCGTAAATAAAGGGTTGTGACAAAGATATCTAGCTGTGTTTCTTCCCTTTCGACGAAAATAGACACTTTGCAAACTACAATATTACAGGAAATGCATAATCAGCTACCCGATATATTACTTGGTATTTTCCCAACGCATCAGTATTTGTATTGCCCGTATTGTCTATTTGTGTATTAGTTATCAAGTCTATCTGCCTGGCAATCTGTTTTAGTTTCAAGCTCTTGCTTTCTGTTCAACTATTCATCTAAAACAGTCATTTTTGTGCTAATCTGTTTATTTACTTATAGTATATATCATAATCTCTATTTATCTGTATAGATTGTCAATCATTTTCTTGTATATCGATCTGTTTTAATTTCTACTTATCACTACTGTTTCATCATTCAATAGATATTCCTCTTTTTTCCCGTCTAATCACCTTCCATCTGTCAGCTAAATTGTCTATCCAAGCATCTATCAGTCTATGTGTAATTAAGCATGTAAATCAAAACCGTGAAAAGATGGACGTATCGATCGAGCAATCTGAATATATATTCATCTTGAAATATTTTTAGTGATTGTGTGCTTGTCCAGAATGATCCAAAACTTACCCATACTGATTATAAGTCTGACAGTTTTATCTCTAAATATGACCAAAGTAAAGATATATATAATATATATATATATATATATATATATATATATATATATATATATATATATATAACCCGCCTAGAAGAACTACATAAAACTCTAAAACAACGAGGCTACCCCACAACACTAATATACAAAGGTTTTGAACTCGCAAAAAAATTCCTTTAGACCAACTTAGGAATAAAAAACGTAACGTCGAACAAACTCTAGAATATGTCTCAACATACAACAAAAACAATCCAGAACTGTTCACAGAAATTACAAAAAAATCTACACCTACTTAGCAAGAATAATAAACTGAAAAATACACTGAAAACAACCAAAATAATTAAAAGCAAATGCCAATCTAAAAACCTAAAACACATATTAACCTCATCCAAATTTAACCAACACACAATACAGGGAGTCACAAAATGCAACAAAAAAAGATGTGGGGTTTGTGACATCATTACAGAAGGAAACTTCTACACTTTTGAAAACCCCAAAACGACATTCATAATAAATAAAAAACTTAAACTGCAACTCTAAAATTGTGATTTATGTACTCAAATGCACAAAATGCAAGAAGTCATATATAGGTATCAGTCAACAAATGAACAACAGGGTCTCCCTACACAAAAGCAACATAAAATTACCAGACAACAGAAAACTTTTTGTATCACATCTTCAAATGTAACCAGGGAAAATTTAAAGTTATGCCAATATATCAAACAGACAATTATTCTTACCTAAAAATACAAGAAAAAAACTTCATAAACAAATTTAAACCAGAATTAAATAGATCATAACCCCACACGCAAAAGCACACAACATGCACACATAATGGCCAAATACAGTGATCAAACCACTCACATACGTGCACGCACGTTCACATGCGGTTGTCTGTGAGGCATGAATGTAAATATATATATGCACATATTGACAAAAGCAAGAAAACTACTAACAGGCGCGCACACAAACCCCACACAACTTAGGAAGTATGTGTGTATATATGTGCGTATGTGTGCATGTATGTGTGTATATATATATATATATATATATATATATATACTGATTCCATCTAACTTGGGAAGTACGTGTATGTACGTATATGTGTATATGTGTGCGTGTGTGTGTATGTACTGATTCCTTGTAATGGGAAGGTATGTGTGTATGTGTGTTTGTGTGTGTATGTATGTGTATATGTGTGTGTGTGTGTACAGATGAGTTCACTGATTCCTCGTAGTGAGACAATGTGTATGTATGGAGAGGGGATATACATATATATGCACACATGCTGACAGAAACACAGGAAAATAGAAATAGATCTAATAACACACAGGGGTCATTAAAAGATAAGAATGCCGATAACTACTCCATTTCTCCTGACCAATCTTAATTGTTTTATAACCCTTCACGCAGAACTCTTCACTGCCAGTTCAAGAAAGACATTTTGGTCACTAACACAGAAAAAGAGAATGTCTCATATCGAGAACATTTAAAATCGAAAAACATAAAGGAAAAAATTAATTATTTTTGATATGTGGAAATCTCCACCCTTTGCCTGATGACGGTCGCGAGACCAGAAACGCGTGTAGCAAAATTATGGAAAATGAAACATAATATATTTTTTTTTAAATCCACATTACAATCAAAAATGTTTGCGGTTTTTTCTCTTCTTTTTAATATACAGACTTCTTTCGTTGGGACTACTATAGCCTCTTTTTTCTTTTATATATATATATATATATATATATATATATATATATACACTGGGTGCGATGGATAGATTGTCTTCTAAATTAGGCAAAAATGAAAATAATACTGACATCTCATTTTAACAGACATATTTACCAAGATTACACAAAAATATCTTGGAATGCTAAATCTACTCAACAAAATCGCAATGGGCTTCAGTCACAGCTTCCAGATGACTACGGAACGGTCAGCTTGTTTAAATTGATGAATGCTGTCATAATCTTTGTCTTCAGTTAATCTTTGGTGTTACAGGGAATTTTATTGGTGTCTCACTCAACTGTGCCCCACACATAATAATCAAATGGGGTTGTTAGTCTGGGGAGTTAGGTGGCCAAATATAAGGGGTAATGTGGTCGCAGAAATTGTCTGACAGCCATGAGTGTCTCTTTTCCTTGTGTGGCATGGTGCAAAGTCCTGTTTCCAAATATAGAATTTTCCATCAGCCACCAGCTTCACCCAAGGCAGCACTACCTCCTCAAGCTCAAGGGACTTGATGTAGGTCTTCGTGTTGAGTCTGAGGCTGTGTGGGTAGGAGAATGGAGGCATAACGTCGCTATCACTAGTGATCACCCCTATCACCATGATGTTGACTGCATAATTCATCCAACTTTTCCGAATCCTTTTCCCTGCCCTAAGACTGACACCAAAAACTCTGAAAGCGTCATGGTGCTCTTTTTCTCACAGACAATGCCTAATCTACCCTACTATACTCTGCAGTCGACAAAATAAAAACAACGCTCATGCGCAAAATTAAAATCTAAAATGGCAACAATTTAACCATCACATCCTGTATATATATATATATATATATATATATATGAATGAAGAAAAAAGTTAAGCTTAGCCGAGGCGTTTCGTCCTCTGCGTGATTTTATCTAGGCATATATAAGGATTTTTATTTTGTAACAATTTATATACAAGAGCAAAAATCTTACTGGTTTTTCAAAATTTTTTGAGTTTCGAACGTTTATCATCTGAGACGTTAGGCAAGCTGTGTGAGATGCGAAGTCATGCAATTCAATATCTAATAAATGAAAGTATGTGATATTTTTGACATATTTTTTTTAGATTTTTATATAAATTATTATTTAAATCAATTTATTCTGGGATTATTTATATGTTATCTATTTTGAATAGCATGAGTTCATACGTTTAACCGTTTTCTTTTAATTCTTTAACATTGTTGTAGTTATGTATCTTGGTTTGGGAATCTAGTAATTCTTACAGGAACGGATATATTGGAAAAATTCTGGATGCAGATTTTTATTTTGATAAGATTCAATAGCGGTACGTTCGAAAAGTTGTGGTTGAATTTATTTCTATGTATAACTAATGCAATTGATAAATTGTTCTGTAAAATCTCTTTTGAGTTCATAGATACATTATTTTTTAATTTCTGAAAGTTTCCCTCAATATATTGTGAAGAAGAGTTCTTGCAATTTATTTTATGTATACCTACTTTAGAATTATTATTGTTGTCGGCATTTTGAGTTCTGATCATATCCATGACAATTTGGGGTGGTTTTAATTATTTTCATGTTGTTAAGATTGGGTAGGTTTTTCGATCATATATATATATATATATATATATATATATATATATATATATATATATATATATATATATATATATATATATATATACGTGAGAGATTCATGGAAGATTGAAGTTTAAATACAGTATAGT